>VBSM01001562.1:15677885-15741751 GCA_008086735.1 Cheirogaleus medius
AAAACTGTTGAAGCCGGTAGGCCCCGAAACCGGCCGCTCTGCCTCCCGGGCGTGCATGCAGGCGAGCCCAGCATCCCGAGCCCCCTCGCGCCCCCGGCCGCGCCTCCCGCCCGGCCTCGGCGCCCGGCCTGGGCCGGCCCCACCGCACCCGCCGCACTGACCGATAACCTCCTGCAGCTCGTACGCGTCCCTGCAGATGGGCCAGCCGACGGCCTGCGCCGCCGGGGCCGGGGCCGGGGCCGGAGCCGGGGCTGGGGCCGCGGCCGGGGCGGGGGCCGGAACCGGAGCCGCGGGCGCCGCCGGGGCCGGTGCTGCTGTCGCAGCCGCCGGGGCCGCCGCCGCCGCTGTCACCGGGGCCGCCTGCTGGGGAAGCTGGACGTGCACGGGCGAGCCGCTCGGCTCCGCCATGATGCTGCGGGAGGAGAGCAGGAGGACGCGCCGGCGGCGGACGACCTTCCACTTGAAACTTCCCTTGCCTCGCCGCCGACACCTCTCGGCCGGCGCACGCCCTCCCCGCCGCCGCCGCCGCCGCCGCCGCCGAAGCCAGCCACGAGGGGAGGGAGCGAGGGAGGCCGAGCCGGGCGGAGGGAGGAGGCAGCGCCCGCGGAGGCGGGGAGGGGAGGAGGCGGCGGCCGCCGCGCTCGCCGCGCGCCCCGAGCCTCGCGCGCGCTTTTCTTCGCCTCCGCGAGGGGAACCGCCGCCCCGCAGCCGCCTCCCGCTCCGCTCGCGGCCGGGGAGGCGCCCGCCAAGGGGAGCGAGGCGCTCGGTGTGCGCTCTCGGGCCGGCGGCCCTCGCCCTCCCCCCGGCCGCCTCCCCTGCGCCGTCGCCCCAGACAATCGGGCTCTGCGGAGGACGCCCCCTGGGGACCCGCGGGCGGGGTCGTTGAACGGCCGCCAGGTTCTCGGATTCAGAAGTCGCCCACCACCAAAGGGGACCTGGAGTTCATTTACAAGTTAGCGAGGGAGACACCTACACGGCGTCCGTTTGTAGGACGCCAGTTAAAGAATAACCCAAGTTGTAACTTTCCGGAGCTTTACCTGCCAATGTCCCTTTCCCACCTTGCCTAATCTAATCGCGGTCCTTCTACTTTTTCTTAGTAAATGAAACCCGATTCCTTAGGTCCCCTGGCTGTTTGGCGACTTTCATCATTTGTTCCAAGCCGCTTGGATCCCAAGGAGATGATGTAAGGGGCTATGGAGTTAGAATAAGAAATGAAGGAGATATTTAGATAGTTTACTTCAAATTCTACACCCTGAGTAACATGCCACATTAACCCGTTAGGGCACTGAGGCTAGACATCAGGCGTTTCTCTGAAAGAGCGTACGTGGTGTACAAAGAATTTACTGAGGCATAAATAAGCAGTGTTGAAAAGTTTTAATTAATTGCTGTTTTTTCAACACCCCAAAAATAATCTCATCCTTATAATTACTATGGTAAAACCATAGGTCTTCCTAATTACAGGTGTCATATTCAACATTGAATGTTCTCTGTGTTCACACTATTCTTGTCTTGAGCTGAAACGGTGCAGTGAACCAATGCTCACTTTAGCCAAAGATTATCTTGTCTGGTTTTCATAACTACTACTAAAGAATTGAATAATGAGTATGAAATAAAAACTCTAGGAAAGGTCATGACTTTGTCTCCTGAGTTTATATACAAAGATCTCCTTAAAGTTTTTGAAAGATAATTCAGAAGAAACCCAGAAATTTATTAGGAGAAAAGTTAGTTGTCTAATCAGCACATCAATGTCAACTGAAAATGCCTGCACTTTATCTCTTAAGAGTACCAGTGGAACAGTTGGGGTAAAGCAACCTCCCTGCACATGTCTTTGAGCAGAAGTCTGTGCTGAACTAAGTGTACATTTTTTATGTGTACATTCTTTTATGCAGAGGTGTTCAAAAAATTGTATTGATTTTAATGTCTGGCAAGAAACAGAGTTCTTGGTAATCAAATTCTGGGCCTCTGAGGAACAGGGGAGCTCTTTATAGCAAGCCACACCTGCTCACCTCTTCAAGTGCTGCTCCCAGCCCACTTCCAAAGAACGTTTAAGGACTGTTTTTAAGAGAAAAAAAATGATTAAATGAATATGACTTCCATTTTGTCGTATGAATTTATATTTTGACTTCCAAACCATGAAGTGGGATTATGAAAGCCAGGCAAGTTCTTGGGACTTAGTAGGAAAACATAATGCTGTCAAGACCAATATCATAGATTTGAATCAAACACACATCATTTAGTCTCCTACAAAGAACAGCTGTTCCATAGTCACAGACCAGATATCTGTCCCCAGCCTACCACTTTCCAAATGGCTACCAGGTGACAACTTGTAAGAATGGGTGATTCAGTGTAGACCCATCACTTCTACCAATAAATCAGTTTAAATAAGAATGTCCTCATTGGTGCCCTTTGGCATCATTTTTATGTATGAAGAACAGAACATGAATAACAGTTTTTAATTATATAAAAGTGGTCAGGCGCAGTGGCTTACGCCTATAATCCTAGCATTTGCGGAGGCCAAGTCAAGAGGATCCCTCAAGCCCAGGAGTTCAAGACTAGCCTGGGCAACATACCCGGACCCTGTCTCTACAAAAAAATAAAAATTAGCTGGGTATGCTGGTGCATGCCTGTAGTGCCAACTACTTAGGAGGCTGAGGTGGGAGGATGGCTTGACCCAAGAGTTTGAAGTTGCAGTAAGCAATGATCACACCACGCTACTCTAGCACAAGTGACAGAGTGAGACCCTGTCTGAAAAATATATATATATATGTATGTATATATATATATAAGTATTAGATTTGATTTTTAAGTTAGTATTTCTATAAGCAATTGGGTAAAGTGGTACTTAAAATATATATCTATTTAAAAAGTATTCAACTGATATACAATTTTCTCTGAAAATCCATTGCTAAATTTAAGGTGAAAGAGGGGGTGTCTTTAAATTATAAACAAGGTTTATTTCTGTGCATAAAGAATACATTTAGTCAATGACTTTAAAATGTAGAAAGGAAAAATAGGGTCTAAATTTTTTTAAATTGACAACTTTCTCATTATGTGTCAGAGTTTCTCAACCTTGGCACTATTTTGTGCCAGATAATTCTTTCTTGTAGAAATCTGTTCCACTATGCTATGGTCTGAATGTTTGCATCCCCCCAAAATTCACATGTTGACACCTAATCCCCAATGCAATAGTATTAAGAGCTTTTAGCCTTTAGGAGGTGCCCTCATGAGTGAGATTAGTGCCCTTATAAAAGAAGCCAAAAGGAACTTGATCACCCTGTCCACCAAGTGAGAACACAGTTAGAAAGCACTATCTGGGAAGCAGAGGGCGAGCCTTCACCAGACACTCAATTTGCTGGCACCTTGATCTTGGACTTTTCAGCCTCCAGAACCATGAGAAACAAATTTCTAAAGTATGCTGTCACAGTGGCCAGAACAGACTCAGACACCCTGGCCTCTGCTCACTAGATGCCAGTAAAATCGCTACTCCTGAAGTCGTGACTATCAAAAATGTGTCCTGAGGCCGGGTGCAGTGGCTCATGCCTATAATCCTAGCACTTTGGGAGGCCAAAGCGGGAGGATTGCTTGAGGTTAGTAGTTAGAGACAAGCCTGGGCAACATAGCAAGACCTTGACTCTTCAAAAAATAGAAAAAATTAGCCAGATGTGGTAGCGCATGCCTGTACTCCCAGCTACTGGGAAGGCTGAGGCAGGAGGATCACTTGAGCCCAGGAGTTCAAGGTTGCAGTGAGCCATGATGAGGTCATTGCTCTCTAGCCCAGGCAACAGAATGAGACCCTGTCTCAAAAAAAAAAAGTATCTAGACATTGCCATATGTCCCCTGAAGAGCAAACCACTGCTTTAGTTAAACTAGGTATACAAAATTTTCATTTTATAAACAGAGTATTGCAGTGGTTATTTGCTTTACAAACAGCTTCTGTAGGGTTCAATTATTTATTCATAAACCTTTTGAACATCTAAGACAGGATGTGGAGTGTAGTGGCCAAGGCCTTGAAGAAAGAAAGCGTTGGATTCAAATTTTGCCTCCAACATTTTTTTAAATTTCTGCCTTTGGACTTACTTAAACTTTCTGAGTCTTGATTTCCTCTTACACAAAAATTAGTACAATGATAGCTTCCACATGGGTTATCATGACATAATTTGTATGTGAAGGGCTTAGGATAATGGTTGATACATAGTAGATGTTCAATAAAATGGAAACCACCACCACCATCATTATCATCATTACTCTTACCTGCCAAGATTTGTAACAGAATACAAGGACAAAGATACATAGTAATCACAATAATGCACTTTGCAAAATATAACCTCTGGAAGGGCAGAAATTTTGTTCCTTTATTTCATTGCTGTATCCTAGTACATAGAATAACATCTAGCACAGAGTACACTGAGTAAATATTTGTTAAATGTTAGTATAACACTGTTTCAGTGTATAAAAATGCACTTTTAAGCATCAGAATGAGTCAGTAATGTCAAAGGGAGATTATATGGGAGGACACTGGAGGCAGAGACACTTACTTGGAAACCATCGCAATAATCAAGTTAGAGAAATGTGCATGTGATTTAAGCCATGATATTAAGGATAATGATGAGGAACGTAGATTTAAAAATTATTTAAGGAGCAGAGAAACGGAACTTGATGACAGATGAGATTCCTTTAAAAGGCAAATTGCCCCAACGCATTAAAAAAAACAGATGTACACGAATGCAATTTATAAAATGTTTTAGAAATGCATCTATGGAAGGAATGGGGGGTTCTCTTGATTGACAGATGGTCTTTTTCCCACGGCTAACCTGTAATCTAACACAAAAGTCACCATCGTTGCATGGTGGGAAATAGCCAGATGTTCTTGGGCCTGAAGACATTCTATCACTGTATTTGTTATCTCCAATTCTCTCCTATCCACTCTTTTAGTAAATCTAAAGAGACAAAGATCAAACATTATTTTGAGTCAGGGCAATGGTAGTGCATAGTGGAAAGGGCATGGGCTTATATCAGATACAGCTGGACTGAAATCCCTGCTCTGCACTTACTAGCTGGTGGCCTAAACTGTCTGAGCCTCTGTTTTCTTAAAATAGGGACAATCAGCCCAGGATTGTAAGGTCTAAGAATTCAGTGAGCTGGTATGTGCGACATGCCGAACCCACAGTGCACACTGCAGTAGTACAGTGGATGGCTCCGGAATTTCTGACAGAGAGGGACTCAGGGGTAGCAATCTCAGGGGAAGGTGGGCATTATAGGTTGAATTGTGTCTCCAAAGGAGTTGAAGTTCTAACCCCAGGTAGTTGTGAATGTGACCTTATTTGGAAATAGAGTCTTTGCAGATGCAATCAAGTTAAGAGGAGCTCATACTGGATTAGGCTGGGTCCTAATACAATGACTGGTGTCCTTATAAGAAGAAATCTGGACACGGAGATAGAGACACACACACACAGACACACAGACACAAACAGGGAGATCGCCACGTGATGATGGAGGCAGAGATTGGAGTGACGTGTCTTTGTAGACAAGTCAAGACTGCCCAAAGTTACAGGGCATCACCGGAAGCCAGGAAAGAAGCAAGGACCAGAGTCTCTCTCAGAGCCACCAGTAGGAATCAACCCTGTCAACAGGTTGACTTTGGACTTCAAGCCTCAAGGCTGTGAAAGAATACATTTCTGTCATTGTAAGCCACTCGGAATGTGATAGTTGGTTACAGCAGCTTGTCAACCTAACAGAGAGGGAGACTCTCTAAAAGAAAATGATGTTTATTTGGGAATAGGCATTATTCACCATAGTAATCTATGTGCTTATTCAGAGAGATGAAGGAAGACAAAACTTTTTAAAGGAAAAATGAGGAGGATTACATAATTGTTTTCTGACAATTATCCTTGCGTACAAGGATCAATAACAAGGGTGGCACCAGTCCAAGGTTGTACAGGCAATTGCTGGGCAGATAACCTCACAGAAGTATTTTGTGTGTATGTGAGAAAGACGTTGCAACAGCCTTTGTGCAAGGTCGTTTTTTGCAGTCTTTTGTGATAATTCTTGTTATCAGGCATTCATGTATGAGAACCCTCCTTTCATGACCCTCCCCAGCTCTATTTGTCGGGGTTTTTAATACAAGTGACTCTATTTTGATCTCTGACAACTTTCAAAAACTCTAAGAAATTAATACAGTCAAATTACAGAATTTGTCCTTTAGCCAACTGCATTTTATTTGGCCTGGCTTTAACAACAAGCGCTAATGAAAATTAGCCACTGCTTTAGAACTGATACTCTACCAAAGCCCTGGACTTTCCACTAAGACTTGTTTTTAATACTATTGTAAATGAAAAAAAAATGCAAATGTAGAAAATACCAGATTGAATTCTCAGCAGAGATGTCAAATGTCCATCTGAAAAACGCATTCAAGAATATGTGAACTTCTCCAACTTTGAAGGCCAAGCCATCTTACACTTAACATAACCATAGAGGTGGCACGGGCTTTCCTTTGACACAGTTGATGCTAACTATTATGCAAAGTCCACACAGCTGGTGTGATTCAATTTTATTAGGTTTAACATGATTTAGTGTTAGGTGTCATTACTACCTATTTGCCAACAATAAATGGAAAGAGGCTTTATTTTCAGCTAAATTATTGCAAAGACTGCCTTTGAAATTCATCACATGTAATTTAAGGGATTAAATTTATCTGAATTATAACTTTCAGACATGTGTTTTCATTTGTTTCCCAACCAGCTCTTAAAATTGACTTTCCGTTGCTTTTTGTAATACACACAAAATTTCTCTAGGGACAGTTAATGCCTTTTCATTAATCTCAGAAGTTTTTGACCATGATTTGGGTTCTGATAGAGTACTCACCAGGAACCCTACTATCTCTACCCACTAGAGGAAGACTTCTGTATTTAGCAAGGGTTGCCCTTGGCTAAAACACCAGAAGGCATTATAGTCATCTGTGTGACATTCATATTTCTTTTATGCTGTTATCTGTCTAAAACCTGATAGTTTTGTCCCAGGCAGAATGATATAAAAATATAACTTAAAGCAAATTGATTCTTTAGTGCTATCCCTATTGAAGAGCCACAAATAGGAATCCAACCATTACACATGAAACAGCACTTTCTGAAAATATTTTGTTCATCTGTCTCACCTTCAGATTCTTCGAAATACTAAGGATGTCTCAAAGCCTTTCACTTCTCTATTCAAAAATCCTCCCTCCAAAACCACGCACAAACCCTACCAGGGGTCCTCAAACTTTTTAAACAGGGGGCCAGTTCACTGTCCCTCAGACCATTGGAGGGCCGGACTATAGTTTAAAAAAAAAAAACTATGAACAAATTCCTATGCACACTGCACATATCTTATTTTGAAGTAAAAAAACAAACGGGCAGAAACACTCGCATGTGGCCCACGGGCCGTAGTTTGAGGATGACTGCCTAAACACTCCTCTCCCTGCATCTCTCCAGCCTCCCCTGCCAGGCTTGATCTTTAGCAAAAGAGGCATCTTGGGTTATGAGCATTCTGAACAACAAAGGTAGGCCGGGGACTGACCTGGCTTGTACAAAGGGAGGTATAAAATAGCATGCAATTTAACTTATTAATATTCTTTCATTCTATAGATATACTCTTAAGGTCTATGTACTAGACGGCACTTTGCTGTGGGAAAATAAAAGACAAAACTATCTTAGCCCTTTAGAATTGTTTAACCTAGTAAAACCCCACTTTATCTAGTCTCCAGACTTCCAGAGTCCCAGCTGCCCCCCAAATTTACCAAAACATGTGAGCAACACTTAAATAAGGGGGAATAGTCAAAACCAGAGGTCACAGAGATGTAATGTGATTGGTCACGTTTGCTGTTCAAAATACATAACTCATTTTACTACCGACTGGCAAAGTCTTTAAAACAAAAATGCCCTTCTGGTACCAAAGTCAAGAATCCCAAGAGACATGCCAGGGCCTGGCAAGAAAATAAAAATGAAAACCAGAGAAATGAGAGGAGAGAGCAGAAGGAGAGGCAGCAAGAGATATACCATCCACCAAGGCAGACACCTTTGACATTGAGCACTTTGAAAAGGGCAGCAGAAATGGCCTTGAGGAGAGAAAAGAGTTATAATGGAAGGAAGTTCAGGATCAGGGTCCAGATCTGCATCAGAGGAGACACAGTCCAGGTGCATGCGCATATGTCTACACAGTATGAGTAGGGGGACCATGTCACACCAAAGAGCTCTGGCCCAGCACGGCACGTTGGCATGCCAGAAAGCGAGCCCAGTGTTGCCAGATCTTCCTGTTGTTTCAAGAGAAGCCAACAAATCTGATTTTATGTGAAATGTCTCAGTTGTTAAATATTGGCCCAATTTTATAAAATACTGTGCAGAATCTGATACCATATACTTAATGTTTAAAAACAAGAAAACAGCACTAAATATAGTCTTTGAATAAATACATATTTAGTGAAATGTGAATTGGAATGATAAATTGCAAACTCAGTTGTTACCCCTGGAGAGAGGAAGAAAGAGGAAAAGCACACAAAGGGCTTCTATTGCATCTGTAATGTTTTATTCCTTTATTTATTTTTATTTTTGTTTTATTTTGTTGTTATTTGTTTACTTATTTTTGAGATAGAGTCTTGCTCTGTCACCCTGGGTAGAGTGCAGTGGTGTCATCATAGCTCACAGCGACCTCAAACTCCTGGGTTCAAGCAATCCTCCTGCCCTGGCCTCCCAAGTAGCTGGGACTACAGGCATGTGCCACCATACCCAGCTAATTTTTTCTATTTTTTGTAGAGACAGGGTCTCGCTCTTGCCAGACTGGTCTTGAACTCCTGAGTTCAAGCAATTCTTCCACCTCAGCCTCGCAGAGTGCTAGAATTACAGGCATCAGCCACTGTGCTCAGCCTGTTTTATTACTTTAATAAAAATCTGTAATAAATATAGTGAAATGATAAGATTTGTTAGACTAGATGGTGGGTGCTTGAGTTTTTATCACATTGTTTTCTCTACTGTTTGGTAGGTCTGAAATATTTCACAATTAAAAACCAATACTACTTTGCAGGACAAACAAAACATTTGTAGTCCACATCAGGTCAGTGGAGCACCATTTGCAGCCTTTGCATAGCATGCTTTAATGGGTGTAGAGCCCATGCGCAGATCAGCCCAATGAGAACAGCTCTTTGGTTGTCCCCAGAGTAAGACACAGGTGATCCAGATTGTCTTCAGCCTGGATGGGCATCAAAATCACCTGCGCAGATTGTTAACAATCATCATGTTACCAAAATTGATAGGAAGGTATACCATATACCCCGTGCCCCCACACATGCATAGCCTTCCCCATTATCAATACCCCAAATCAGAGTAGTACATTTGTTACAACTGATGAACCTACATCACATCATTATCATCCAAAGTGAAAATCCTGTGTGAGATACTACTATGGTGGCTACATTTGTCCAAACGCACAGAATGTACAACACTAAGAGTGAACACGAATGCAAACTGATTTTTCAAATATCTTCATCAAAATGGCTATGATGAAATAATATTTAGTGCATTATTTTAAAGAAACAAATTGTTCACCGACCACCTGCTATGTGCGAGCTTTCTGCGTGGGACTGTGGAATAAGGGAAAAAGGAATATGACAAAGTTCCTACTCTGAGAAGAGCTTAATGGAGCAAACAGATGTGTAAACAAATAATTTGTTCCCTAGGGATAAGGAAATTTGTGACGTGCGTAAGATTACTGTTTTGCCTTGAAGACTCCAAAATTAGAATATTCTATTTATTGGGCCACAGGGTCCTACTTTAACCATTCTCTGATGGCAGCATGGTCTTGGTGAAGAGCCCCCTGAAGCTGGGAGAAAAGTGCAGACCAGATTGGAGGAGCCACTGCAAACAATTTAGGCTCTATACAGGATCAATCTATGAAGAATTCTAAAAATGATACATTTGGAGAGAATGTTCTTACCTTCAATCAATCAGCTCTATCCACAAAAAATAAGATTTTTCCTTCATATAAAGATATTTTTTCTTTGATAATGTAAAGGCGACATCAATGTGACTTTCTCTTTGAGAAATCCACATGTGAACGAGTCACTGAGTGAATTAATGAAATTTTATTTTATTTATATAAACGTATGGCATACAAGTGTAATTTTGTTACATGCATAGATTGCAAAGCAGTGTAGTCAGGGCTTTTAGGGAGTTCATCGCCCAATAACATGCATTTGTACCCATTATGTAATTTCTCATCCCCACGTGCCCTTGCCCTTGCCCTTCCCATCTTCACTATCATTCCGTACTCTATGTCCATGTGTACACATCATTTATCTCCCACTTATAAGTGAGAAAATGCAGTATTTCTCTTTCTGTGCCTGACTTCTTTCACTTAAGATAATGTCCTTGAGTTCCATCCACATTGCTACAAAAGACATGATTTCTTTTGTTCCTTTGGGTAGATGCCCAGTAATGAGATTGCTGGTTCAAATGGTAGTATTAACTGATTTAACTGCCCAATACTTAAGGGCACATATAGTAATAACATTCATCAGGTGTCAGGCAGGTGGCGGGGAGAAGGGGATGGATATATTCACACCTAATGGGTGCAGTGCACACTGTCTGGGGGGTGGACATGCTTGAAGCTCTGACTCAGGTGGGGCAAAGGCAATATAGGTAACCTAAACATTTGTACCCCTGTAATATGCTGAAATTTAAAACAAATTTTATAAGACATGATTTCATTCTGAATGAAATTTTAAGCCTCATAACAAAGATAACATTGGATCCTAACATATTGCTTTAGAATGATTTTCTATAATTCAAAGAATTTCCTTTTACAATATAGTAACAATAGCTACAAACCATAAACTGGAGATATTGTGCTAAGCAGTTTAGATACATTGTCTCACTTGATCCTCCCCTACACCTAATGACGTAGATTACATTATGTGCATTTTTAATAGATGGAGAAACTCAATTTCACAATGGTTAAGAATTTAACAGAACCCTAATTTTGGTTTATCTGTAGCAGAGCCAGGATTCAAATACAAAGCCTTAAACTTAAACTACACTATATTTCTCTATCTCTTCATAAAGGCATATGCATTTGCTATCTTACATTAAATATTTTAAACCAAATTTTATTAATTTAATGAAATTATTAAAATAACTACTGATGTGCTATGCAGTTCAATACCACCTAAAGCCAGGAGGTAAGGCTATAGATAGCCAGGATCTTGTGCAACCTCAAACTCCTGGGCTCAAGAGATCCTCCTGCACCAGCCTCCTGAGTAGCTAGAACTACAGGTACACGCCAACACATCTGGTTATTTTTTTCTATTTTTTGTAGAGATGCGGTCTCGCTATGTTGCCCAGGATGATCTTGAACTCCTTGCCTCAAGTGATCCTCCTGCCTTGGCCTCCCAAAGTGCTAGGATTATAGGTGTGCACCACCATGCCCAGTGGAGTATTCCTTCTTAAAGCAACAAATTTGGGGGGGGCTATTTTGAGTTTAGAGACAAATATTTCATATGTGCTTCTATTTCTCCATCCAAATATTATAAAAGTTAGTTCCAAAACTATGTTTATGCACCCTTAACAATATTCCATGAACCATGGTCACTGTTAATCTGTTTTTAAAAAGTGCTAAAGTTACAGTTATTTGAATAATCAACATAAATAATATATTATTTTAGTCCCCAAATCAAGTAAAAGCTATATGACAGTATTTCATGGTTCATTAACTAAATGGAACAGTTAATCAGTGAATAATCTTTAAATAAATTCTTCCTCAAATACAAAGGATAGTGGTATATATAAGCAATTCAAGAAAATAGAAAAGGCCAGGTAATATGGTAGATCTTTGAAATGTATTTCAATAGATAATATGTTTTCATATTTATTAGTTTAAATTTTTAAAAATTACATAAAAACATAAAAGTAAATTTTAAAAAATATATTATTTTTCTGTGATGTTTTCAAATCACTAAAGCACATGTTATTTGCATGTTGACAATTGTAGCAGGCTTACTATTTTGTGTTCCTGTGGTGGGGCTGTTAAAATAGATCAGCCACTGTCTTTATACTAAGAAAGAGTTTCACTTTCAAATATTATTTTCCTTTTAAATAGATATTATATGTGCAAGCAATACAAAATTAAAGGTAAAAGGGTATAGAGTGAAAATTACATCTCCCCCCAACCCTTACCTTCCAGCCACCTGGTTGTCTTTCCTAGAAAGAAGGACTATTACCCTGTTCTTGCATCCTTCAAGAGATACTCTATGTATATGCAACTACGTTTATATTTTTATACTAATGGCAATATATTATATAGACTGATACATAGCCCAATTTTTTTACATAACTAATGTCTTGAAAAAGGTTTCATGGAGTCCTATGTTTTTTAACTTTATACTGTCCATGTTTCTTTGTTTTTACTGAAGTATAATTTACATTCAGTAACATCACAGATTCAATTTGATACAGTTTAACAATTGAATATACAGGTGTAATCATCACCCAAAACAAGATATAGAAAATTTCATAATTATTCTTTTTAAGAGCTAATTAATACTCCATTTATTTAGCCAAACCTCCATTGATGAACTCTTGCTGTTGCTAACAAGGTTGCAGTGAATATGTACACATATGATATTGTCTGTGTCTAAGTATACCTAAGGGAAAATTTCTAGCAGTAGGATTACTGGATCAAAGAGTATGTGCATTTTTTTAATTTAGAAGAATATTGACAAATTTCTTACTCTAGGGATTGTTCTAATTTACACTCTTGCTAACGATTTATGAAGGTTTCTTTTACAGCCTGCCATGATTATTAAACTTCTTGACTTTTGCCCATTTGGTAGGTGAAAAAAATATAACTGTAGCTTTAATTTTGTTTCTCTCAATTGGAGGGATACTGAGCATCTTTTCCTGTGTTTAAGGAGCCACAGAACAGTTTCATTTTGAAAGAAAATTTGAACAAAAGCAAAGGTTCTGTGAAGACTGTTCCATGCATTTGCAGTGATGAGCAGAAACAGAGAAGACTTGACATTTATTCTAAACTTTCAAGAGAAACTGGACAAAGTAATGGTTTTCAGGACAATAGAAAATTAAGGAAACTTGATATTTCCAGTATGAGCTGAAAAGAAGATTCCAAAATCTTGAATGAAAAACTCCAAGAAGCCAAAGATCTAAGGAAGGATGCCTGTCCAAACCACAAATCAAGGCAATGTTAATTTGTTTCTTCAACATAAACGTCCATGCTGAATTAATCCATGAGGTCAAACAGTCAGGCTTATTATGCAGGAATTCTAAAACACTTGTGGGATTGTGTGCAGCACAACTGATTGCTTGATTGTCCGTTTTATTCACTACAGATTCGGTCCTGTTATCCCTCCCCCAAAGTCTGAAAGTCCTTTAATATCCTATAATAAATACCTTCCTTTTTAATTAGCTAAAATGGTTTGTTCTTTGCAAATGAACCCTGACAATATACCTTTACAAATTTGTTCCTTAAATGTTAAACTTAAGGTTTTTTAGTTGGTTTTTTTTGACAGAATCTTACTCTGTCACCCAGGGTATAGTGCTGTGGCATCACTCTAGCTCACTCCTAGGCTCAAACAATCCTACTGCCTCAGCCTCCCAAGTAGCTGGGATTACAGGCATGTGCCACCATGCCCGGCTAATTTTTTCTCTATATATTTTCAGTTGTCCAGCTAATTTTCTTTCAATTTTTTTTTAGTAGAGACGGGGTCTCACTCTTGCTCAGGCTGATCTGGAACTCCTGAGCTCAAACGATCCACCCACCTCGGCCTCCCAGAGTATTAAGATTACAGGTGTGAGCCATGGCGCCAGGCCAAGGTTTTGCTTTTTATCATGGGTGTTGGTAAAAGAAAATGCTTCCCAATTTGAAACACAAATCTTTCATAACCAGTACTTTTGAAATCTCAAGAGTTTTGTTTTAATTGCTGCTTGTGGGTCTAACAATAAAGCCCTAATTAGATATACACAGGAGAAGAGAGCCAACATTTATTGAAAAACTACTATATGCCAAAGACTTTATTAGTTAATTAGCAAGTACAATTTATTATCTGAATTTAACAGGTAAGAAAACTGAGCCCCAGAAAAGAGAAATAACTTTAACAATATTTTGCAGCTAATAAGTAGGAGTCTAATTAATGAAATAATAATGTTCTTTCCATTGTTCTATTGTTCAAAGAACTACTTTATTGGAAGGGGAGAGGATAGTTGAAAGATTTTAACATCCCTGATTGACAGATTAAGATGGTATAAATGATGTAATTATCTAGCAATGGAACCAATTTTAAATGAAAACTTCAAAATCTAAGAGAGTATTGCTCCCTTCAAATAACTCACATTGGGAGCTATGTAGTTATTTTAAGTATTGCCCCAAGTATTTTGAATCTTTTCTTTCAGAATTACCATTAGAACTGGAGTCACATTCTTAAATATCCTCAGTGGTAAGGTTTTTTTCTTTTCTTTCCTAGTCGTTTTTTACCTTTTAGAAAATTGAGATGGCTCTGATTTTAAGGACCAGCCCAAAGTTGTTCAAAGCAAAGTATAGTGAATAAAATGGATAATCAAGCAATCATTTGTGCTGTACACAATCCCACAAGTGTTTTAGAATTCCTGCATAATAAGCCTGATTGTTTGGCCTTATGGATTAATTCAACATGGACAATACCATTTATATGGAAGAAACAAATTGGTTAATCTTAAATCACATCCCTAGCTGCAAGGGAGTCTGGGAAGCATACTTATTAGTTTTCCAGTGTCTACAGTGCAGGAAGATGGGGTAGATGTTAAACATCAATCCACCATATCTACTAGAGATTGTTCATGAAATTCTTCCTTGGATTCAGAAATTAACAGCATTAGATTTATTAAGTCACTTAATTTCCTGGACCTTGGTTATCTCATCTATATAAAACTAAGGTTACATGTGATCTCCAAGGTACACTCCAGATTAAAAATTCTGAATTTTTAACCATGTTTAAGTCTATACACACAAACATATTTTTCTATATGTATATATACACATAGTTTTCTGAACTTTCGTGAGAAAAAATACTGGATAGAAATTCTATAGCATTTCTATGCTAACACTAGTGTTAACATAGTTAATGCTATGCTAGCACTTTCAATTGGCTGGAGTTTAAAAAGGTGCATACAGTATACTCACTCTTTGGAAGGAGAGAATTTGTATAGAGATGTGGTGTGTGTGTGCGCCCATGTGCGTAAATGTATTGTGCATGTAAACTCATTCTGTCAGCTAAATTTTCTCATGACTAAAATTCCTCATGACTAGGTAAAAGCAAACTGGCATAAATTCAATACAAATAGTACAGACTGGCAACGAATTGGACTTACTTGATGTTTTTGTTTGGTTTTGAATTCTTATAGTTGCTTCCTATATTTCTTTTTTTCTAAAATGAATCAAGCCTATTTAACTTTGCAAGACTAAGGCTTTCAGATCTAAAAAATAAATAGCAAGTTGTGGATGTGCCTTGCCATGTTAAATGACTATTATAACAGTAGAAGTTTGTATTGTTAGCTTTATAATTAATTATACATAAATTGGTTGATTACTTTTATCACTAATTTTATTTTAAAACTAAACAGGGGCCTTTGCATACAATTCATTTACTTAACATTTTGTATATTATCTGTTTATAAGGACTAGCATTTGGTTTAATAGGTTTGTAAAAATGGCTACAAAATATTCTACTGCCTGCATTCAAGTCCCTTTATGATGTGACTTTTCAGCTCCTCCCATTAACAGGTAGAGTTCCTTTTCCTGATACTAGAATCTGGGTTAGTCTTGTGACTTGCTTTGGTTAATAGAATGCTACAAAAGCAGTGTGTGCCAGTTTCAAGCTTGAAACTCAAGAGTCCTTGCACACTCCACTAGCTCTGTTGTAAATGTGCTGGATGACTATGTGCACAAGCCTAGCCTAGCCTGCTAGAGATCAGAAATAATATGAAGAGTGCCAAGACACCTTAGCCTACAACTAGCCCTCTCTAGTCAACCTGTCAGCTGATCAGTCATATGAGTTAGCCCAACTGAGATCAGAAGAACCAGTCAGCTCAGCCCAGTCCACATTACTGACCCATAGAATCATGAATTGAATAAATAGTTGTTGTTTTAAAGACTAGGTTTTGGGATGGTTTGTTATACAGCTAACTGCTATTCCCAGTTAACTTTATTTACATTTCCTAACTGCTTCAAAATTTTGGATTACTTCTTTTCAAGAATAGCTCTTTACACTTTATTTTTCTATTCAAAATTAATATGTTAATTACAGAAAATTTGAATAATACCAAAATGCAAGAAGAGGAATAAAGAAATAATATATGATATACTACCGTAAGATAACTCCTAATAAAATTTTAGTATATATATTTCCAGTCCATTTTATAAATATAGACACATTTTTAGATAATTTGATGTATTCTCTTTCTAAATAAAATTTTTATTTTAAAACATTCTTGAACACTTTTCCATGTAATTAGTAACATATAATTTTTTAATGTTTTCTTAGTATTCTATCTTACATATGTAATAATTAACTTTAAAATACTGTCAATTTAAAAAATCAATTCCAATTAACTGATATTATGAATAATGACATAAAAAACATATTTACACATTAACATTCCCATTAACAGTGTATAACAGTGCCTATTTCACTGAAACCTAGTCAATACTATATATTTATATTAAAAACAAACACTAATTTTGATGCAGTAAGTGAAAATATTAATTATGCATGCATATCATGAATTACAGTTCAACATTTAAGATTTTAAAATGAAATTCACAGTGAAATACCCAAATCTTAGGTGTACCATTCTATAAGTTTTGAACATGTAATCCAAACCTCTATCAAGATATGAAACATTACCATCAAACCCAGGCAGGCTCTTCACTCCCTTCTCAGTCAATACCCTTACCTTACCCTTCAAAGGCAGCATCTTTTCTAATTTTTTCCACCATAGATTAGTTTTGCCTGTTCTAGAACTTTATGAAAATGGAATTTTATCATATTGTAGTCTTTTGTTTAAAGCTTCTTTCACTTAGCATGATGTTTTAGAAATTTCTCCATTCTGTTGCACCTGTGAGAAGTTTCTTCCATTTTCTTACTGAGTAGTCTTCCATTGTGTGGATGCATCACAGTAAGTTTCGCCATTCTTATGTTGATGAATACATGGGCTATTTCCAGTTTGGGGCCATTGCAAATAAAGCTGTTATGAACATTCTTGTACAATTGTCCTTTTTTTTTTTGGTGGACATATGCTTTTATTTGTCTTAGGTAAACACTTAGGAGTGAAATTATTAGGATATTGGGTAGATGTATGTTTAGTTTATTAAAAATTGCCAAGACTTTTTCCAAAGTGGTTGTACAATTTTATAGTCCCACCAAGAGTGTATAAGAATTATGGTTACTCACATCCTTACCAGTATTTGGCATTGTCAGTCTTTTTAATTTTAGCCATTGTGGGAATGTATAGCCAATCTACTTTATAATTAATTAATTTTGGAAATGGTTAATATAGTCATTCATACAATTTAAAAGGTGCTAAAGACTACATGTAAAGGGTAAGTCTCTGTCATAGCCATGATCTTACCACCTAGCTTCTTCTGTATTCTTCCAGAGATAGTCTATGCATTTTAAAGCACATGCAAGTATGAATTATTTTTAAAGATATTTTCACACAAAATGTCATCTTTTTTTAATCTAACATTTCAGATATTATTTCATCTCAGTATATATAAAGTGTTTAACCAATCCTCTGTCTCTTTACATTTAGGTTGTTCCTAGTCTTTTGTTATTTATTATCAAAAATGCTGCAAATGATTTTCTATATGTGTGCATATAAAATTTTACATGTGCAAGTATATCTTTAGTGTAAACTGTTAAAAATGAGATTGGTAAGTGTGATAGTTTCATGTGTCACCTGGCTAGGCTATAGTATCAAGTTATTTAATTAAACTTTAATCCAGGTGTTGCTATGAAAGTATTTCGTAGATGTGGTTGATATTTACAAATAGTTGGCTTTAAACAAAGATTACCTTCAATAATGTGGATGGATCTCATCCAATTAGTTAAAGGTCTTAAAAGCAAACACTGAGGTTTTCAGAAAAGGAAGGAATTCTTCCTTAAGATTGCTGCGTTAACTCCTGTCTGAGTTTTCAGCCTGCTGCCTTGCCCTACATATTTTAGACTTGCCAGCCCCCACAATCATATGCACCAATGCCTTAAAATAAATTCTTTATACATTACCCTATTGGGTCTGTTTCTCTGGAGAACACTGACTGAAAACAGTGAGCTGAAGATGAGTATTTTAGGTATTTATGGATCTTGCTAAATAGTCCTCTAAAGGACAATTTCTATTCCACAAATAATATTTAAAAGTGTCTGTTTCCCTTACACCTTCACCAACATAGTGTGATATCAAGAGTGATATCAAACTTTCTCCTATCTGATAAGTTCAAGACAGTAGCTTATTTTAATTTTTTTTTTGGTGGGGGGACGGACAGGGTCTCGCTCTGTCACCCAGGAGTTTGAGGCTACAGTGGCACAATCATAGCTCACTGCAGCCTCAAACACCTTGGCTCAAGTGACTCTCCCTCCTCAGCCTCCCAAGTCGCTGGGACTATAGGCATACACCACCATGCCTGGCTAATTTTTTATTTTTAGAGATGATGTCTTGCTATGTTACCCAGAGTGGTCTTGAACCCCTGGCCTCAAGCAATTCTCTCATCTCAGCCCCCTAAGTCACTGGGATTACAGGCACAAGCCACTATGCCTGGAAAATTTTAATTCGCATTTCCATTCATTAAATATTTTAATGCTTTAGTCTTTCTAGAATATACTATTTCATTTGATAGGAGGTAGGAACATAATTTTATTTTTTCTATAATAGATAATATAATCTGTTATCACAGCCTATGAATTCAGCAAATCATACCCTTTATCCCTATAAAATATCACCATTGTCATGTACTAAAAATATATGTATAAATATTTTGGATACCCCTTCATACATATATTTCTGGGGCAAAGCACATAAATAGCTTCAAGGTACAAACCTCATTTATTAGTAGGCTATTCACTCCCCACTAGTTTGAAATGTGTCTTTTGTCATACATTAAATTATTATATATGTCTGATTCTGTATTTTCCATTTTGTTTTGTTCTTTTGCCCTTCTATTTTGATTGGACTACTGCAATATTTTAATTTCCTTCTCTTCTTTGTTCATATAATATATGGTAAGCCAAGATCCCAATTTTTTTCAAAATTTTCATAGCTATTTTTGCTCATAGATGAATGTTAAGATTGTTTTATTTTTTTCTAAAAATTTAGGTTTTAGTTGAATGTCACTAGTCAGATTATACTATGAAAAACTTGCATATTTACAGGGCTAAGTTTTCACATGATTCTTTCGAGCAGGCTTATTTCTCTAGAAAGACAATCATATCATTTATAAATAATGATAATTTTATACCATCTTTTTAAGTATTTATCATATGTATTTTGATTTGGGGATTAATTGGATGGACTAACTCTGAAAGACAATGGTAAATAATAGTAACAATTGATTGCATTGACATCTTGTTTGTGACTTAGTAAGAATGTGTCTAATTTTTCCACTTCAAGCATAATGCCAGTTGACAGTTACGCATAAATGCATAAATACTTCTATGTATGGAGGTGTGGGAAAGAATTCATTCTTTCCATTTTTATTTTACTAATGCTGACTTCGGTATCCAACTGTCTAATGTTTTCTTGTATGCAAAGATAAAGGATCAGAGAAGCAAGGTGGATTTAAAAAACAGTTTATATACACTGTTCAAGTCCATCTGCTAATACAATGCTTCTTTTAGCACTTAAAAATCACCTGAGTGCTTAATAAAACACAGATTCCTGTATAACCACCCCCTCGAAATTCTGATTCATTAGGTCTGGGATGGGACCCAAGATGTGCATTTCAGGTGAGGCTGCTGCTACTGGTCTATGAACCACACTTTGAATAGCACTGTACTAATTAATAGGTGACTTGTCCAAGATGCTCTTGAGCAAGCAGACCCGGAATGTCCCTGTGACTTGCCATTTAAGCCTTCCTCATCTCATTTCACCTACTTCTCTATTCAAAAGCCTCTACATTTCACCAAAATCCTCTGTCCCAGTGAAACTTGCGATATCACACATTGCTCTACCATTAATTAGCATTTATATTATGCACAAATGCCTTTCTTCATTTTAATATGTTTCGTGGGTAAAAGCCCCTTGATCAGCAGTAGTAGAATCTTCTTGGTAGTTCCAAAGGCTGGTATTCGGGCAGTAAGCATCAGTACCTTGGGGAATCTCTCACTATGCCTTCTCTTCTTCTTTCCTGATAATAAAATATATGGCTGAGTCCACGGAAGTGAGAAACAAACAGAACATTTCTGAGCCTTCCTTGCAGTTAAGATTAGTCCTGTGGTCAGTGGGATTTAGGAGGAAGTGTAATATGGAACATTACTTAAGAGAGAGCTCCTAAACTCTCTTTGTCTCCCCATCACCCTTTCTTCCATTTGGTGGCTTGGAATGAGTTACAACATCTGGAACCATAAAGTTAAGGCCACATACAAGGAGCAAGTAGAAGGAGCACAGATCTCTATCACGATGGAATGCCTTGCCCTGGACCACCTGTCCAGAGCTCTACAAGAAAGAAATTCTAATTTCTATCCTGTTTAAGTCATTGTTAGTTTGGGTGTTCATCATTTGCAGCTGAACCTAATCTCAACTAAATCACTGGGACAATTAGAAGAAGTATCTAAATAGTCTTAGCAAAGGAACCCTTTGTTCCAATTTGATGAATCCCAACTGTCTCAAGTTTGTTGTTGCAGGAATGTAAACACTCAGTTGCCTCTCCTGATCCTGCCAGTGTCTTCATCCATCTAATTGCCCAGGACATGCTCTCATAAATCCACTAATTTAGTACATTCTGTTTCTATTGCCATGTAATACATAATATGCTGGAGTACATAATTACATAATTATATCCTTATAAGCCCTCTGAGCAAATACATTTATATACTAATCATTAACCTAAAACATTCTCTTCTGATAGGTGTTACCATTTCCACATCTGTTACATGATTCCTTTTAAATTTCTTCTCTTACCATAAAAAAGTGCCTCTCTCCCCTACCTCTTCCTCTCGATCAATACTCTGCTACCAAAAAACCAATAAACAACTGTGTATACATTTATGAGTATATCACTATGTATTTTAAGTTCAATCTCAGCATGTCTTTTCTAAATTTTTTCACCATTTGTGATTGTTAAATTACATACTGACCAAGAATTAATATTCAAAAGAAATGATACTCAATAGGGTGTAAATATTTGTGTCTGTGTAAATCAAAAATTATAGTCTTTAGGTTACAATTTTACCCGATGAGAAGCTTTGAAAAGAGAATAATCTGTATATACACATACTTAAGTGCTATGTTGAAATTGTTCTTACATTTTTTTTTCCATTATGTTAACCACAAAGATACTATTGACCAAAGAACACCAATGGAGATTAGCCAGGGATAGCAACGATCTTATTTAGGTTTAAATATATGTGCGCTGTTTCTCATTAGCATTATAGTCTACTATTTATTTTTTTTCTGACTGTTTTTATGTTTGATGATAAGGGCAAGTGGATTTTTATGATACTCAACTGTTTATGTATAAAGTTTTGCTGTGTCTCCCAAAACTATACTGTCTACCCATGAAGCTTTGGTAACTAGATGTCTTGTTAGACTTACTCATTATAGGAAAATGTGCTTGATCATCTAAGTTATTAAATGTGTCAGTTGTATGCTAGAAGCTACTCACACCAGCTTGTGAAAGCCAATTGGGTATATGTCTTCCCAACTCTGCCTTCAGTGACTTCACATTATTAGCTTGAAATCAGCCAGAGTGGGAGTATTTACACCACAGAAATGGGCAAATGCCACAAATCAAACCTCTTCTTTCACCCTAAAGAGCTGATTGTAAAACATTTACCAGCACATCACTAAAGATATTTGTTTAAAGAAATCTAATTTTCTCAGGAAAGCTGTAAATGAACTCACCAGACTTGTGTTAATTAATCCACCATTATATCAACTATGTGGTTTTTATTAGGCATGGAACATTTTGATTTGCTCTCTTATACATGTAGAAAAATTGAATTAATCTCTGGTAGAGTCAATTCAAAAAATTTTTCTTTATACTTATATTTGCTTTTTGAATTTCTCCATTTCCTTATTTAAATTCTGCCTACTTGATCTATAAAAACAGATGGAGCTATATCTAAATAGTCCCACTAATAGTTTTTTTCAGTTTCATTTTGTATCTGACAGTTGCTTGTATATTTTTAAGATATGTCATTTGGCTTATAGAGGTCACTGAATATTATGTTTCCATTGTGGATTCTACCTTTAATCAATATAAAAGAATTTTTTGCATCCACTTAATGATTTTTGTCTTGATTTCTACTTTGATACTAATAATGCCACTTTTCCTTTCCTTGTTTTACCCTTAGGTACATAACTTTATTTTAACCTTTGTATTATTTTGTTTTCATTGGGACTTTTATTACCAAGTTAAACTTGGAAGGTTTTTTTTGATCCAATATGAAGATCTTTTTTATTTTGTGGTAGAATTCAAGCTATATCTTGTGAAATGAATATACTTGGTTTTCTTTAAGCTTTTATTTATGGAGGCAGAAATTGGAGTGTCATGGCCACAACCCAAGGAATGCCTGCAGCCACCAGAAGCTGGAAGAGGCAAGGAACAGATTTTCCTCTAGAGCCTTCAGAGGGTACAAAGCCCTGACACCACCTTGATTTCAGCCCAATGATACTGGCCTTCAGAACTGCAAAAGTAAATTCACAGTTGTTTTAAGCCATCAAGTTTATAGTAATTTGTTATAGTAGTCACAGGAAATTAATATAGTTACATTTAAATTTTTGGAAAACCAGTTCGAACATAGACTTTTCTACCAGTGTCAGCATCCATCCATATGAGTTTGGTGATTTAGAATATATTTTATTCTTTTCTCCCATCCCTACTGCTTTTTGGGAGGGGGGAGGATTATCCAGAACCTTACATTTCAAGTATTAATATTAATTTATTTTTATGCATATTCTTATTAGTTTCAAAATTATATTAATTTTTACAATGAATATTTTCATTTTAACAATTAGTTAGACCCTAACTCTAGGTTTCATTAATTACCACTAATTATTTAAACTGTTTATATTTTAATTTTTTTAATACTTTGGACCAATCTTTGATTGCCTGGAATAACTGGTTTTAGTATTTTTTTATTTTTAGTTTTAGAGACAGGGTCTCCCTCTGTTGTCCAGGCTGGAGTGGAGTGGCACAATCATAGCTCACTGTTGCTTTGAACTCCTGGGCTCAAGCAATCCTCCTGCCTCAGCCTTCCGAGTAGCTGGGAGTGCCAACACACCTAGCTAATTTTTTAATTTTTTCTTTGTAGAGATGGGTCTTACTCTTGCTTAGGCTGGTCTTGAACTCCTAGCCTCAAGCAATCCTTCCATCTCCGCCTCCCAAAGTGCTAGGATTATAGGCATGAGCCTCTGTGCCAGGCCTGCCTAGAATAATTTTAAGAAGTGTATGTGATAAACATAAAAAGTGTTTGTAGCTAATACTACAAGGTGTGCTTATATATATAAATACAATAAATATAGAGAGGGTTGCTAGCAATTAAGAAGCAAAACATTCACAGCCCAATTAATAAATAGGCATAAGGTATGAATAGACAGCTCACAGAGAAAGAAATACAAACGATCTTTAAACATGAAAGGATGTTTTACCTTCCTTTCTTTCTTTCTTTCTTTCTTTCTTTCTTTCTTTCTTTCTTTTCTTTCTTTCTTTTTTTTTTTTTGAAAGCGGTCTCACTATTTCACCCAAGCTGGAGTGCAGTAGCCATAGGCACAATCATAGTGTACTACAAACTTAAACTCCTGGCCTCAAGTGATCCTCCCACCTCAGCCTCCCCAGTAGCTGGGACTACAGGTCCATGCCACTGTCCCCAGCTCTGTTGCCCAGGCTGGAGTGCAGTGTCATAATCATAGTTCACTGCAGCCTGGAATTCCTGTGTTTAAAAGATCCTCCCACCTCAGCTTCCCGAGTAGCTGGGACTATAGGCATGCACCACTATGCCTGTCTAATTTTTGTTTTTATTTTTTAAGAGATCTCACTATGTTGCCCAGGCTGGTCTCAAACTCCTGGCCTCGAGTAGTCCTCCTGCATCCTTCCAAAGGGCTGAGATAAAGCCTCATACCACCACACCTGGCCTGTTTTACCTTTCTTATAATAAAAGAAATGCAAATTAGAACTTTACTGAGATATAGTTTATTTCCTGTCAGATTTGCTACATTGCAAATATTTTAGAGTTCTTGGGTGAAAATCAGTTTCTTTTAAAATATCAAAATTGTCTTCTGGCATTTAATATTTTAGAAATAGCTGATATCAGTCTTATTTTTGATTTTTTAAAAAATCTTTTTCCAACACAAATCAGTATGCTTTTAGAATTTTTTCCCTTCAAAATTTACATTTAAAATTTCTTCATGATATATCTAGGTATTTATGGCCTTTAATTAAAATTTGAATGGTATTTGCTTAGTACTTTCTATTTGAAGACTAATAGACATTTTCCTCTATTATTTCTCTGATGTTTATCTTCTACCTGCTCTCTTCTCTGTTTCTGGAATTCCTGTTAAACAAATATTGAATTTTCAGGTTCTGTCCTTATTTCTTACCTTTTCTTCTCCTTTTTTTTATAGAGATAGTGGTGTTTAGCTGTGTTCGGACTCCAACTCCTGGGTTCCACATCCTTCTACCTCAGCCTCCCGGGTAGCTGGGACTACAGGCCCGCATCACATGCCTGGCTTCTAACTTTTTCTTTCATCATTTTGGATTTCTTTGACTTTTTCCTTTTAATGTGTAGGAAAATTTCTTGAACATGTTTTCTAACTCCATGAATCAATGTTCTGTCATATTTCACATGTTTTATTTCTTGTTATTGTTCATAATTCAGCAGTTGTGATTTGAATTGCCAAGAGTTCTGTCCCACTCTCAAATATTTTCTTTTCCATGGTTACCTGTTATGGTTAACTTGTTGAAAGCATATATTAGAATTTTCCAAACTTTTCTTCTTATTTCTTCAGGAGCAACTTAATATGATGATTCAGATTGGATCCAGCTGCTCAAAATGTTGTATTTTTCTATATCTGATTATTTTCTCTGATCATTCTACAGAAGAGTTTCTAATTGTACTGCTAATAATAATAGCTAATGTTTTTTGTGCACTTACCATGAGGCAGGGCTTGTGCTACATGATTAACACATACTCTGCTATGTTATTTTCACAACAACTGGAGCTAAATATTATTATCCTCATGACCCATGGCCACTGCAAGTTCTCCACCCCTCTACAAGAATAAGGCTGCTTCAAACAGCCTGCCCACATATCAACCCACCCACCTGTAAGGGACGAACCACCCAACCAAAAGGAAAGTACATTTCCCTCACCTGTGTATGAGATTGATTTTCCCAGCTACTACCTCTGAGCCACAAGTTTTCTGTTATACAAGGTCGTATTCCAGTTAGCTTTAGCTAACCGCAGACAGTTAGCAGGGTAGTTCTATTTTGATCTTCCAGCCAATCCCAGCCACAGTAAGTAACCTGCTTTATATGTCCTTCATAGACTTATTTAAAAGGATAATACTACATATTTATCAAACTAATATAATCTCCATACATTCATGTCACTGAGGCATTGGGATCAATTCTGCCTAATCTGTGTGGGTTCTTGTTGCAAAGTCTTTACACCTAGAAGTAAATAAGGTTACAGTAATTTTGCTCCAGTCAGCTTAGAGGTCCAGCATTCTGTGGGCATATAGAGTGATACAGAGGAAGCATGATGTTTGCATACCAAGTCACCTGTAGCAGCATAGAGACAGCTGGGCTACTATGCCATTTCTTTGCCTTGTGCAGTTGCCCTCATTAGGAGTAAGCCACAGTCGGGTCCCTGTTCTTTTCCTGACACTGCTATGCTTACCATGTGTAAGCCTAAGTGTGAGCCAGATTAATGGGTGAACCAGCTGGGCAGGTATTTGAGCCAATGTAGAAGATGGTTGTATTAGTCAACTATCGCTGTATAACAAACCACACCAAAACCTAGTGGCTAAAAACCATAATTATTTACTGTCATTTATGTGTCTTCTGGTTGGTGGGATTGGCTTATCTGTGCTGGGTTAGCTGCATGGCTCCACTAGTCTTGGCTGGGTCTGTTCTTATGTCTGTGCATCAGCTGATGGGGACTCTGCTCTACCTGTTTCCCATTCCCTGGTACAGTAGGCTAGAGGGGTAAAATGGAGATGTGAGAGGAAATGCAGGAAGATTCATGGTCTCCTATGGCCTAGGCTCAGAACAAGCACACTGTCACTTCTGCTCATATATCACTGGCCATAAAAAGTCATATGGTGAGTTCAAAATCAAGGGGCAGGGAAGACAGTCACTGATGGTGACAGCCTGTAGTTGCAGGAAGTGGTAAAGAATTGGGATCAATAATGGAATCTAGCTCAGGAAATGCATTGATCAAGAATCCTTTGTTAAGAGACTTAAGGTTTGAAATGAAACCCCCAAAGGATTTGTATGCTTAAACTAGCCGATTACTAAACTGCTTTCCAAGGAGGGATGTTGGGTTAACCACGGGCATTTTGTTTTACAGAGTGGGAGATGTGAGTTCGGACCAGAGCCAAATGCTTGGGAGGAGCAAGAAGAGACTTCAGGCTACTACTATTCTCTTTTATTCATGGGGTGTTTAATCTCACCTATAAATAGATGCTGACCAATAGAAATTCAGTTTAATAGGACCAAATATTTCAGGACAACCAAGGACATCTGCATATTCTGTTCCACCTCGAGCTAGAGGAAACCTTCCTGTAGAAGCTGCTGGACTCAGATGGGCCTGCACTGACTTCCTGGAGCCCGCTGTGCATCCAGCCCTCCCTGCACTAGGGGGGGAATGTCACTGTTGTACTGAAGGGCTTTTGCTCACTCACTGTCAAATCAAATTTGTCTTTCCACATGTAGCGTGCGTTGAGTTGGGAAAGCCTTCCCCACAGTCCTGTACCACCTGCTGTCTATTGTATGGCAATTCCTCAAAGTCTGCAAAACAGATATAATTTTTGTTTTGCTGTGTCGTCCACACGGTAACTGGTGTTTCAGCCAAGGTCTAATCTGGAAACAGAAACCACCTGAATATTTAGACCAGAGAATCTTTAATGCAAGGAATTGGCTACCCCCAGAGATTGGGCCATTAAAGCAACAGTAGGAAGCCACCACCATGCCCAGGTTGGAGGGACAGGGGCACAAGGTTACCCATGCACTAATGCTGGGCCAGATTACCCGGATTCTCCCTCCACCTCCCCCTGCAGCTGCTAGAAGAGACCTGCCTAGGAAGAGGGAACCTGACCTCTCCCTTCAGCTCTCCAAGCTCCTCTGGCGCCTCCTATTGGCTTAACCCGGCTGTCAACAGGGCCCAGAACCTGGGAAACTGAGTTTATAGTCAGCTTCCCTCTGCACCCAGATAGAGAAGGGAGAGGTTAAAGGAAGGATCTGCAGGCAAACCAGCCCAGGGCCAGCAGGCTCCTCCCCATCCAAATCACTTTAAAAACCCCAGTGCGCTCACCAAGATTTCTGTGAATCCCCAGGAGAGCTGTTCAGGTCCAAACTACCCTTCCATCGGATTTATTAGGTTGAGGAATAATCTCAGCATCCTAAAGGTGCTATTCTTATTGACCCAGAGAAAAACTTTTCTTAGTGTTCATTAAAGAAAAAAATGAAAAAGAAAACTTACAAGGCATTTGTGAGCATATCCGACTTTATGAAAGTTTATAGGAAGAAAGAGATTTACATAAGAGTAAAACAAACAACTTTCAAATGATACTAGAAAGTCTTGTGCTTTAAAAAAAAAAAAAAAAAAGATCCTATGGTCATTTCTGCAGATTGGGCTTCTATCTTTTTCCATCACATGCAACCTTCATCTCTACTCTTTTTTTGTACATCTTCACCTTGCCATATTCCTCACAGGGTCAAAAAATAAATGCAAAATAACAATCTGCCTCCCTGCGCCCCGCCTCACCCCCCAGCCTTTTCCCATTTGTGTGTGTTTCAGCTCTGGCAATCTCTCCTCCCAACTGAGCCCCAGGTCTACCCTTGCAAGTCCAAGAACTTGGGGTGAAGTTTTGAAAATGCTATTGGAAGGCTGTCATAAGGGCAGAGTAGTTAGGGAGTTCCTCTGCCCACCCCCACCCTCCAGAGAAGCACATCCTGCCCAGTTTAACATTTATCTCTGATTTTTCATTTTCATTGAAGCATTCTTATTAAAAGTGCATGACACTAAGCCAGGATAGGTCCAGTAGACCCCTACCATGCACGTCCAACCTCTACATGAGAGACACATGTACAGTGAGCAGAGTTCCCACTTTGCCGTGTGGGTGCATCTGAAAGATGACCAATGATAATCTTCCAGACCCTTCCTGCGGCAATGTAACAACCATCTTTCCTAAACAACAACATGCTGGGCACTTGCTGATACAGTGAAGCTTAACCTGACATAAGTGGCTAGTACAAACTAATTGCTTCTCTAGTGCAGATGAGAGAACTATCTAAAACTGCAGCCAGTCACCTGGCATCCAGGCTAATTGTGCCATGTCTGCAGCTTGCCAGGTGCATAAAGCTATCACATCAGTTGGTGGGAATGGTAAGAAATATGGGAAATTAGGGCCTTGCGCGGTGGCTCACACCTATAATCCTAGCACTCCGGGAGGCTGAGGCGGGTGGATCGTTCAAGGTCAGGAGTTCGAAACCAGCCTGAGCAAGAGTGAGACCCCGTCTCTACTAAAAATAGAAAGAAATTAATTGGCCAACTAAAAATACATAGAAAAAATTAGCCAGATATGGTGGCATATGCCTGTAGTCCCAGCTACTCGGGAGACTGAGGCAGAAGGATTGCTTGAGCTCAGGAGTTTGATGTTGCTGTGAGCTAGGCTGACGCCACGGCACTCTAGCCTGGGCAACAGAGTGAGACTCTGCCTCAAAAAACAAACAAACAAACAAACAAACAAAAGAAATATGGGAAATTATAATTTAAGTGTACATAACATTTAAGTGGGAAATTGAGGATGAGCATTTTAACTGAGAAGACAGTAGGTAATCTAAATATTCTTTTTCTAGTATCACTCTTTGTTTTGTTTTATAATTCTTTTTATTTTACAATGAAAGCTTTCAACAGCAATGAATTTTTTAAATGAAAATGCATGTTTTGGATAATTTTACTTAGCATTCCTCCTCTCTTTTTTCACAAATTATCTCCAAAAATAATTCTCATTTTTAAAAAAGTCTAGTCTAGTTGTGTTTTTGGCTTTATTATTTACCTAGGGACAGTGTGGAGTGTTAATTAGCAAAAGGAGCCTCCTCACTTGAGTTTGCTCAGCAAATCTAGAGCCAAACAGTATGAAGCAACTACAACTACTTGAAGCCAGAGACTTTCTGCCAGAAATTTTTATAAGGAATTGTAGATTTTTTTTTTTGAGACAGGGTCTCACTCTGTTGCCTGGGCTAGAGTGCAGTGATAACACCATAGCTCACTGTAACCTCAAACTCTTGGGCTCCAGTGATCCTCTTGCCTTAGCCTCCCAAGTAGCTGGGACTACAGGTATGCACCACCACACCTGGCTAATTTTTCTTTTTTTTTTATAGAGATGAGGCCTTGCTATGTTGCTTAAGCTGGTCTCAAACTCCTGGCCTCAAGCAATCCTCCTGCCTCAGCCTCCCAAAATACTAACATTACAGGCATGGACCACTATGCCACACCAGAATTGTAGATTTTTAATGGCCTCTATTGTTTGCATTTTTGTTCCAAGTCTAGAAAACCAAGTTCATGAAACTCTCTCTAACTGCACTACCTAAAGTTTGGGTGAATTCCTTTGCTCAAGGTTCCCCAAATTTGCCACAGTTTCTGGCCTGCTAAGAAGTAAACTTGCTTATTACCTGTGAATCTGGGATTCTGAAAACCAAAGAATAAGACCAAGCCAGTTTTCCTAGAAGGGCTTTATCAGCGTTGATTCCACATAGAAAGTACAACCCTTGCTCCTTAATGGTGGACTAGTTATGCCTGAGTATAGGGATTTATTCGCAAGTATGACACATCAGGTATAGCCTTAGTTGCACAAATAATTAATCTAATTTTTTTTCTAGTAAAAGCAAAAGAGATTCTTACTAAACTTATGCAAATAACTATATTACTATGAAAAATAAGAATACTTGGTAAAAGTATTTGCTTCTTTTCAATATGCTTTCTTATTCAGGCAAGCTGAAAGTTAGAGATACAATAAGAAGAAAGGATAGGGACTTCGATATATACACATACAGTTGAACAGAAAATAGAACATAAAAATTAATACCAATAATATTTCCCAAAAAGCCATTACAATTAAACATCCCTCATCGGTTCACTCTATACTATGTAATTAATTCTTTGAGCCCTGGATTTTGAATCACCAGTCTGTTTTCATGAAGTCATCTGCTTCTGGACTAAAAAGAGTCCTGGAAATCTCAGCTCACTCCTTTGGTATAGTCTGAAAATTGTCTAAATGTTGTCAGCTCAGAAACCAGTACCCAGAGATTTATCTTCGAATGGTACAGTCCTTCCCATTAGGCTCTGAGACTACTTTGTCAAAGACCCAATTTCTGTGTTAGAGCTTAAAGCAGAACCTTTAGAAAAGCATTAGAGCTGCGATCCCCAATCCCCGGGGCCGCGGACCAATACCGGTCTGTGGCCTGTTAGGAACAGGGCTGCACAGGGCCACACAGCAGGAGGTGAGTGGCCGGCCAGGGAGCAAAGCTTCATCTGTATTTACAGCAGCTCCCCATCGCTGGCATTAGTTTCTCGTAGGAGCTAGAACCCTCCTGTAAACTGCGCATGGGCGGGATCTAGGTTGCGTGCTTCTTATGAGAATCTAATGCCTGGTGATCTGAGGTGGAGTTGAGGCGTGATGCGAGTGCTGGGGAGAGGCTGCAAATACAGATTATCATTAGCAGAGAGGTTTGACTGCACGATAAATGTAATGTGTTTGAATCATCCGGAAGCCATCCCTCCCCTCCTCTTCCCTCCCCACCTCCATAGAAAAATTGTCTTCCATGAAACTGGTCCCTGGTGCCACAAAGGTTGGGGACCACTGCATGAGAGGAATAGAGAACTACCTTGTAATGACACAACTAATTGGCTGTGGTTAATTTATTACAACAGCCAGTAAAATTAGAATGGAGGAGAATGTCATCCTTTATTGGGATATAATATGTTACTGTTACTAGTTCATAAGAAAGTGATCAATATTTCTCCTGACAATAAAAACATATCATGGACAGTGAAGGCGTTGATAGTTTTCCAGAGCTTTCTTTTCTATTCTGGAAAGTGTATAGTCTCCGAAACATTTATATTAAACACATTTTACCAGTGCTAAATATTCTTTGACTTTATAACTCTTTCCGTGCAATTCTTAGAGTAATTTTGAGCTAATTAAGAAATATGAAGCATAAAACAAGTCTAAATATTGATACTATTCTTCTTTTTATAGGATGAAAGAACAAATCTTTGTGATTTTCCAAGGTCCCTCTGGGGAATCTGAGATAGTTTTAGGTGAAAAAGACATCCTAAAAAAAATGTAGGTTTGTTTTGTTTGTTGTTGTTTTCTGAATTTAGAGTCTGATCTTGGGAAGGCAAAAAATCAAAAGAGTCATCATCGGATGTGAGAGCGATCTGGCTGCGACATCTGTCACCCCATTGATCGCCAGGGTTGATTCGGCTGATCTGGCTGGCTAGGCAGGTGTCCCCTTCCTCCCTCATCGCTCCATGTGAGTCCCTCCCAAAGCTGCGTGCTTGGTCGAAGAGGACGACCTTCCCCAATAGAGGAGGACTGGTCTTCGGTCAAGGGTATACGAGTAGCTGCACTCCCCTGCTGGAACCTCCAAACAGGCTCTCAAAAGAGTTATCATAAACTTGGTCACTTGACTTAGCTGAAAGGCCACCCCAAGGTCTCTTTTCAGTAGTTTATAAAAAAGTACAGTTTTTAACCACCAACTCACAAAATAGAGCTTTTTTATTCATCAGCACATTTAACATGAATGTGTGTACAAAGACCTTGAAAGAAAACTGAAAAGAATGGAGGGAAAGTAGAAGCATAGCGGAAGACAATGAAGACAGATGTCACCGGCATGGAGTGAGTGTGATGAGAATCTATCATGTTGACCTAGCACTGCCCCCGGCCCCTCAACAATTGCAAGCCTCCAGTCATGTGAGCTTTCTAATTTTTTGACATTTAATCATTTTTAAAACAGGGTGATGTTCTTATACAATGCTACCTTTCTGGTCAAGTTTGGTCTGGGATGGGCACCTGGTCCAAGCTCACTCAGCTACAATATTGTGTCCCTCTGGACACAGGTAACTGGACCAGGCGCCTAAGTCCCTAAGAATTTCCAGTTGAAACTCAGAGAGTTTTTAAGATGGTGTCTCCATGGTGGAAGATACAAGATATAACATTTGGGAACCCTCAAGGCATGTTCTTCTTCCCAGGATGAGGAAGTTAGTCCTTGGTGTCAGAGCCAACATTCAGGAAGGCAGAGATGGATGACAAAGTGTCTTGGTGAGGGGACTCCCTAGTTCATTTGTTTCTGAGGCCCAGCTACATCAATTAATATCATGTTTGTGTTGGTTTAAACCTCTATTAGGTTTCATGAGCCAATAATTTCCCCTTTGAGCTTAAACTAGGTTTCTGTCATTTGCAAAGAACTCCAAAGGGAAAGGGCCTATTTCACAGATTACTTAGGGGTCGCCTTGTTTAATAATGAGTGTATTCAGAGTTTCAACTATTATTACACAATTTAGGTATCTCAGGTCTTCTTTAAGACATTCATATATCTAAAAGTCGCATATTTAAATTAGAATGCTCTTTCTGTTAAATGGCTGCAGTGCTTGTGAAAAAAACTCATTTAAAAATTTACTGGAAATTGAAAATCAAATAGCAAAATGGCTTGTGGCATTCCTGTTCCCTACCATTAAGAGAATCAGAGCCCAGTGTGGTGGCTCATGCCTGTCATCTCAACTACTCAGGAGGTTGAAGCAGGAGGCTGAGACAGGAGGATCACTTGAGCCCAGGAGTTCAATGTTACAGTGAGCTATGATCATGCCACAGCACTCAAGCCTGAGCTGCAGAGTGAGACCCTGTCTCTTAAAAAAGAAAAAAAAAAAAAAAGATTCAGAGAATATGTGTCATCACACATCGACCATATAAAAATGGCTACTGTGGTTTATAAAACACTGTTGTCAACACTTTCTTTTTTGTAGAGACAGGGTCTTGTTCTTCCTCAAGTTTGTCTCGAACTCCTGGCCTCAAGCAATCCTCCCGTCTTGGCCTCCCAAAGTGCTAGGATCACAGGAGTGAGACACCATGTCAGGCCTGTTGTCAACACTTTAAGCCAGACTTTCATGTTAGAATGTCTGGTAGTTGAAAAAATCCTAAAAATATTTTTCATAGATAATTGGTTCTAAGGACATCTCTGTTGAAATATTTCTTTTCCTATTTATTCACTTGATTTTCTTTAACATTGTAATTCCTTATTTAAGCACTGGTAATAGGACTTTGTGAAGACTTCTTAATAGGATATTATCTTGGTATGTAAGAAAAAGTATATGAAATTTGAAGTAGAGGGTGTCTGTGAAGAGCAAGGTTAGAATCTGGTTTATAGAGTTTAAGGAGATGTATACCCTTTTGTCTGAAACTAGATTGGATTTCTATGTTCTAACTCCTCAGTCTCCTGGGTACTCTGAAGCTAATTTATTATGAATGATGGATGGAGCTTTCCTGGTGTCCTCTTCACTGCAGTGACCAGAGAAGAACATCAATGGTCAGAGAGTGCTGCTAAAATGAGGTTGCAGGCTGGCTGTGGGGCAGCTCCAGCCAGGAGCAGGGACTAGTCCTGGGGGCTCCTGCCTGGTCCCAGACCCGTCAGCTTTTGCCAGGACTTTCCTAAAGATGCGGTTAGACCTTTAATACTGAGTAAAGAATGAAGAATAAAGAAATAAAATAATTAAACTTATTTAAATAAGAATCATTGCTAGGGAAACATTCCCATTACAGGCCTAATGTTAAATCAGTATGGGAGAAAACCCTGTTGACAAACAAAACATTAAAATCTATTCCATTCCTGTTTTCCCTTTTTCTTTGCCCTAACTAAAATATTTGCAGAATCCCTGAGAGACTGTAACTACATAAGGCCCCTCTCCCCCTATCTAATAAGCTGCCGTGTAAAACCTGGGGGCCCTGAGATGTTTGAAATGGTTGGAATAACAGGAGTGTGCATCCATGGGTTCCAGAAAAATGCTTAGAATCCCAGAAAATCAGTCATCACCAGACTTCTCCTTCCTCTATTTTTCATTATGAGATTTAGGGTAATAAGCTGACTGCTTTTGGAAGGAGACTAAAGAAAATATGGTGCTATTTGGTAGGCACTCTTCTATAACATGTTATAGAAGCTTCCATCTTTGAGTCAGGTTTGGTGTGCTACTTGGGTCAACAACATTTTTTTTTTTGAGACATGGTCTTGGTCTGTCGCCTAGGCTGGAGTGCAGTGGCATGATCATAGCTCACTGCAGCCTTTAACTTCTGGATTCAAGTGACCCTCCCTCCTCAGCCTCCCAAGTAGCCAGGACTATAAGCATGTGTCACTATGCCCAGCTAATTTTATTTTTCTATTTTTTTGTAGAAAATAGAACTGGGATCTTGCTGTATTGCCCAGGCGGGTCTCGAATTCTGGACTCAAGGAATCCTCCCACCTCAGCTTCCCAAAGTGCCAGGATTACAAGTGTGAGTCACCACACTCAGCCAACATTTATTGATGTTCTGTGAGCCCAAGGAGTCTCTAGCATCTCTCTTGTTTCCCAGGTCTCTGAAACATCGTGACCTCAAGAGAAGGGGCCCTGATGTTGGCAACATCTTCCGTGGGCTAAACCAAAATTTGAATATTTAATCTTTAGTGATTAAGAGTGTTCTCACACATTCTGTGAAATTTCTGATCATTAAGAAACATCAGTCATATTCATTCTAAATAGAATCGACCTGAATATAAAATGTGATCAATGTTAGTTTTCATAACTACACTTCCATCAGTAAAATTCACTATTGTTTTGGAGGTGAGAATTGTAGTATTGGCATATTGGTAGATTTTAATCAGGATTTTGGTGCATGTAACTGTTATTTTTAATCAACACAATGCTACAATTATTTGTAACATCCCTTCTACATGTAAGGTGGTTTGTTTTATAGTGGAATTCTTTTAATCCACAGTATTATCCTTAACCAAAACAGAAGTGAATTCTGGGTTCTCTGTTGTTTTCAATTATCTGATTAACAAAAAAAATACTATACAAGTATTATCTTTTGGCTTTTACTTCTATGTAGTCATGTGTTTAGTTAATTTGTTATGCTTTAATGGCAGGACATTAGTGGGTTACACATGTGCATTGATGTAAGTATTGCATTTCACATTAAGAAGCCAAATTCAACAAATAAAAATTAAGTTTCAGTGGATTCAACGTCATATTTGAATTGAAAAATAAACAAATGGAGTCTGTGAGAAAAGAGGTAACTACAGCTCAAAAGATTAGAAAAAAATATGTTCTATGTTAAAACATTTTTGGAGATTATTTTAACTCTCTCTATTGGTTCCTTCTGAGTCCCCAGAATGTTACAGATCTCCAGGGAAATAAACATTTCTTGCCACAGTCCAGTATCACAGATGTGGAAGATGTAGCTGTGTTTTTAGGTTTTTGTTGTTTTTCCGTTAATCATAAATAACTTTCCTGAATCTTTCACCTGAAATGAAAAATCTGTGTCACGGTGATAAGATCTGACATGGCCTGATTATTTTTTCAATAAAATGATATCAGCTTTTTTACTTATTACTTGTTTCTTTTTCATAAAATTAGAAAAAACAAGATACAGACAACTTGCAATCTATTGTTTAGCCTTTTGGTTGCTACAATTTTGATTATGTAGAGGTTTCATTTAATTGTGTGTTCTGTGAGCATCGTAGAGGGGAAGGGCATGCCTCTAATCCTCGCTTGAGTGAGGCAAAGACACAAAATGAAACCAAAATGTTGGTACCCTCATAATATCCTGAAATAAAAAAAATAAATAAGAAGAAAAAAATAATTGTGTGTTCTATTAAGAAATTCTACTCTATTTTCTCCTTTCATTTCCTTTTCAATTCACTCTGCTTTTAGACACAAGGAATTTGTTAGTTAAGGCCTCAAACATCCTAAAAGCAAATAAAAATATTTTACAAATTCAATATCAGTTTATTGTTGTCATATTTTGCTGGATTACTTGCCCTTAATCATTGTTAAAAAATATCAGTTATGGTCTATGGCCATACCACCCTGAACACGCCTGATCTCATCTGATCTCGGAAGCTAAGCAGTGTCGGGCCTGGTTAGTACTTGGATGGGAGAAATAGCAGTTATGTTCTCATTTTTTAAGTAATTATGGCATTCATTCTAAAACAGCATCCCCTTTGTTTGCCTAACAAACTATCCTAAAATTTTGTGGCTTAGAACAAAAACTATTTTATTATACCTTATGGTTTTGGGAGTCACAAATTTGAGCAGAGTTTGGCTAGGTGACTTTTCTGTTCCACAAGGGAAGTCATTCAGTGGTGTTCAGCTAATGGTCTGAGGTTCTAAGACAGCTTTACTTATATAACTAGCATCTTGGCCTACCTGGAAGGCTGGGCTCACCTGGGACTGTTGACTGGAGTACCTGTGTGTGGCCTTGCCAACGTGGTGGTCTCAGTGTACTTGGTCTTCATTCATGGCTGTTCTGAGAGCTAGGGTTCCAGTGATCAGGGCATGAGCTCGAAGCTTTCATGATCTGGCCTTGGAAGTGACATGGCCTCACATCCAACATCTTCTATTGGTTGGAGCAGTCACAGGCTTGCTCAGGTTCAAGTGGAGGGAACATAAATCCCACCACTCTGCGGAAGGAGTGTCCAAGAATTTTCAGTCATGTTTTGAAATGACTAAATCCTTCTTCAAAAGCTTTTCTCCATTCCTTCTTCTAATGTCTAAAATACTTTTGCTCTTTCCTTATAGATGCCTAGAAATGGCGCTGTTCTAGAAAATCATTTAGCTTTAAATTTGCTTATGGTAGAGTTTACAATTTCGTGAAATATATTCCTCCTGGTATTTCTTGCCTGAAATAAGGGTGCCAGTATCTGTGTTTATAATATATAAAGCTGGAAACACTAATAGCTCTCTTCAGCAGGAAAGAACTCATTTAATGGGAAGAACTCATCTATTTCCATGATAAAATATAGATTTTATTTAAAAGCTGAAAATACAAAAATATAATTCTAGCTTATTAAATATAATATCCTAAGAAAAACATAGAAGTAGAATATTCTCAAAGTCCTGTTTTTTAATTTTATTGCAAATATAAATATTTTCTACTTGAAAACCTTTCCTCTCAGCATGTCTCTACAAATAACCAAGCAAGCAGTGATTGACGGATTAGGCTTACTAATATTGCCTTCCCTTTTCCTAAGTGAGATGTTCTACTTACATTCTTGACAGTTGAAAATGATTGCTTGCCAACATTGTCAATGATATGTTGAGTAAGAAATCGTGTTCTTCTATATAGTTTTCTAATCTTCATTTCTTTTATTTTCTTTTCCCTTTCATATCCATTGTTCTTATTGAGATGAAATAATTAAAAATTATTAGAAATTATTTGTCTTCCCTTTATTATTCTTTGCTTAGTTTTGTAAATTTATTTTTTTGGAACAGGATATAAAAGATGCCACTACTCTGCTGGATAGTCCCCTCAACAATGATAGTGTCCTAGCTAATCAACTCCCCCACTGGCAACCCCACCCCACAGGGCCTGAGCCCATCACCCTTAGTCTGTTTTGAAGAGGGGTCATAGAACATCTTCATCTCATTCTGGCAATAGAGAACCAGATGGCTCTCTGAGCTGCTGTGTGTTATATCCCAAATGCTGTATTATAAGAGTGTTGTTGGTAGAATGAACCCTGGACTGGAAGCCAGGATACTTGGCTTATCAAAGTGTAGTGGACGTCATCTTAAGAAAATGCCTGAGGATAACACTACTCCTATGTCTCAGTCCACGTGGCTCGTCTGGGGCTGGAGTCCTCTTCTAGATCCAGAGCTGGGTATTTCTCCCCAGCTTGGCTAAGCCCTTTATCTCATGCCCTGGCACAGTGCAAGGGTGAGCATATTCTCCAGGTAAATATAATAAGAATTAGACTTTGGACTTTTCCTGCGCTTAAATAGAAAGAAGTATTCTCTTTCTACTGGGACTGTTAAAATATAATCCTTAAGCTTCTGGTGGCCATATTTGCCATCACTTAAAACCCGCCGTGAATAAAGTCAATTAGAGGAAGGCAGAGCCAAGGAAAGGACAAATTCCTCATTAAATTATTTGAGCTCTGCCTGAATTCAGAACTACGCCCTTGACTTTTCAGTTACAAAGTCTATACCTGTCCTCTTTGGTTCTGTTTATAAGTAGTTCTAAAACAGGCACAACTCATTCAAAGTGTAGGAATCAGATCAGCGTTTGCCAGAAGCAGTGAGAAATCATTGACAGGGAAGGTACATAGCGCAATTTTGTTGAAAACTAGCTGACCATGTATGTGTAGGTCTAATTCTGGACTCTGCATTCTGTCCAAATGGTCTCCATAGCTATCTTTACATCACTACTACACTATCTTGATTACTGTAGCTCTAAAATAAGTCTTGAAATCGGGTAGTGTAAGTCCTCTATCAGTTCTTTTTGAAAATTATTTTGGCTATTTTAGGTGCTTTGGATTTCCACATGAAGTTTAGAATCAGCTTGTCAATTTGGAGAGAACTGATATCTTAACAACATTGGTCTTCCAATCCATAAACCATGGTGTTATCTCTCCATTTTTCAGTCTTCTTTAATTTCTTTTGGCAATATTTTGTCATTTTTAGTACACAGATTCTGCACATATTTTTAGTAAATGTATCCCAGGTATTTCAGGCTTTTGATCCTATTATAAGTGGTATTTTAAAAATTTCAAATTTCAATTGTTTGTTGATGGTATATAGAAATGCAGTTGATTTTTATATATTGATATTTCTTGGGCAACAAGGTTACTTTCATTGATTAGTTCTAGCAGTTTATTGACAGATTCTTTAGGATTTCCTATACACATGATAATGTTGTCTGTGATAGAGATGGTCTTACTTCTTTTTAATATGTATGTCTTTTAATTTTCTCTTGCCTACAGTACAAGGTTGAACAGAAATGGCACAAACAGATATCTTTGCCTTGTTCTTGATCCTAGGGGAAAAGTGTTCAGTATTTCACCATTACATGTAATGTTAGCTATAGCATTTTCATAGATACCTTTGATCAGATTGAGGAAATGTTCTTTTATTCCTGGTTTACAAAGAGTTTATATGTTATATTGTTGTTTTATCGTGTTTTGCTTTATTTTATCATAAATGGGTGTTGAATTTTACCAAGTGCCTATCCTGGATATGTTGAAATAAACATATGATTTTTCTATTTTATTGTGCCAATATGGTGATGAACATTGGTATTTTTTAAATCTCTACTAAATTATATATTTTCTTACATATTTAATAATACTAAATTATATATTTCCTTAAAGCAAAGACATATTTATTAAAATTAGGAAACTAATATTGATAATAATAATGTTATCTAACTTACAGATCTAATTCAAATTTCTATGATGTCTTTTTCTGTCCAGGATTCAACCCAAGATTATATTTTGTGTTAACTATCATATCTCTTTAGTCTCCTTTACTTCTAATAGTTCTATATTTTTCTTTGACACTTTTGAAGATAATTTGTTATTTTTTTAAATATCCCTCAATTTGAGTTTGCCTGATATTTCCTCATGATTTGATCAGATTAAGCATTTTTGACAGAATGCCAAAGAAGGGATGTTATGTCCTTCTCAGTAATCATTTCAGAAGGCACATGATGTCAATTTGTCCTGTTACTGGTGATAATTCTAATCAGAGCTAGGTTTCTCCACTGTAAAGTTACTATTTTTACCTTTGTGTTTAATTTGTATCTTATAGGAAAGGTGTTTTGAAACTTTATAAATATCCTGTTTCTCACCTTACTTTCACCCCCTAATTTTATCATCCATTCGTAATTCTTACCTGAAAAAATTTATTACTGTGATAGTTGCCAAGGGGTCCTTAATTCCATTATTCCTTCTACATTTAGTACAATGTCTGGTATTCTACCATAAGAGAGATCTTTCCCTTATTTCCTGTTTTTTATTCATATATATATATCAAATATATTATAATATTTTATTTGTAGAGTTTTCATTGTCCTGAGTCCTCAAGTTCACTTATTCTTTCCTTTTACTACAGTATCTAATGTAGTAAGTCTATCTAGTGAATTTTTCATTTCAGATATTTTAACTTTCAACTTTAGAAATCTGACTTGGCTAAATTTTATAGTGTCTATTTCTTTCCTCATTGTATACACACTTTTCTTAAATTTTTAATTGTATTCACTATAGCTGATTCAACATAATTTTTATTTGTTTCATTGTCTCTGTCATCTCTGAGTCTACTTCTATTGACTGATTTTCTCCTCATTATGGGTCACAAATTCCTGCTTCCTTGCAGTTCCTTGCAGTAAATCTTTTTTTTTTTTTTTTGAGACAGAGTCTCACTTTCTTGCCCGGGCTAGAGTGCCGTGGCGTCAGCCTAGCTCACAGCAACCTCAAACTCCTGGGCTCAAGCAATCCTTCTGCCTCAGCCTCCCGAGTAGCTGGGACTATAGGCATGTACCACCATGCCCGGCTAATTTTTTCTATATATATTTTTAGCTGTCCAATTAACTTCTTTCTATTTTTGGTAGAGACGGGGTCTCGCTCTAGCTCAGGCTGGTCTCGAACTCCTGAGCTTGAATGATCCACCCGCTTCGGCCTCCCAGAGTGCTAGGATTACAGGCGTGAGCCACCGCGCCCGGCCTCCTTGCAGTAAATCTTTATCTTAGGCCTTCTATTATGAATGTTATCTTATTGAATATATGAATTTTGTTATCTTTCTTGGAAGAAGGCTATGTTTTCATCCTTATGAGTAGTTAATTTATATCTTATAGGGAAGGTATTTTGAAACTTTATAAATATCTTGTTTCTCACCTTACTTTTACCTACTAATTTTATCATCCATTGATAATTTGCAATAACAGATCCTCTTGAGATTTTTTTCTTCCTTTCTTTCATTTTTTTTTAGAGGTAGAGTCTCACTATGTTGCACAGGCTGGACTCAAACTTCTGGGCTCAACCTGATCCTCAGCTTCTTGACCCTTTGATCTTTTTGAGGTCTGTTTTAAAGCTTTGGCAGGGCATGTGTAGAGTAACCTATACTATAGTGAGTATTTAGCCCCAGTCTTAAACCAGGGCCTTTCTGGGGTCTCTACTGAATGCTCCAGTTGTTCAAGGAGGTCTCTCCAGTCTGGCTCAAGCACAGACCTTGAATGTCTTTCAGTCCTATGGAAGCACCAGCGGTTTTTGAGTTTATAGTTCCCTGGTAGTTATCTTTGCTTGGCCTCAATGAGTCTCATGCTATGCATGTCCAAATTAATATTCAAAGATTTCAAGAGCTCTTTCTGTGTAGTTCCTCTTTGCCTAGTTTTCTGTGCTACAAATTCCAGCCTCTTCAGCCTCCCTCAACTGTCTTCTTAGCTCAGTGAGACCACTTTTTGTGCTTTGCTTGGGCTCTACCCCTCTATAACTTATGTACACAAAATATGCCTTGAAAATGCCCTAAATGGAAATTGTGTTAGCTAGATAATTACATGGGTCCAAAATAAATATAAAATCTTTCTGGTTTCAATCTGTCAATCTAATAATAATAGCAATAATAATTATAGTTAAAACTTATATAGACTATACTCTGTGCCAGGTAATCTAAATACTTTACATATGTTAATGTGTTTAATAAGTCCATGAGGTAAATGTCATAATTTACTCACACTATGGATGAAGAAACAGAGCTGCAGAGAGATTAAGTAGTTTTCTCAAGGTCATGCAGCTAGAATGATTCAAATGTATTCTGAATAAATTTTGAAGAAGGTGCCTCTGTCCTAGCCAAAAAGAAGACTTTATTAGATAATCATTTAAATTTATAATCCCTTTTGATTGCTGGCTCAAGTCCCAAACTCATATTCATATGTAAGGAAAAACTTGCCAGATTAAATCAACTGAAACATTGCCTGCATTTATGGCATAAGACTTGTATCATCATAAAAATCCTGTAACTGAGACCAGAATTTAGGAGAAAAGTGGCCATTCACATCAACAATGTTACCTGGATTGAGAAAATTGTTTGTCTTTTTTGCTAGCATTGCAATAGTTTTAAGACATTGTTCTTGTATTTTTAAATGAAACCAACATTCCAGGTTGGTTCGCTAAAAGAAATTTTATATTTTCTTACAGGGTTGAAGGTTGTGAGACTTGGAAAATACCTATACATTCTATACTCTTGGCAGGATACAAAACTTGCAGCACATAAAATCTTTTTTGTTGTTGTTGTTATTTCAAAGTATTACAGAGGTACAAATGTTTCTGGTTACATGGATCACTTTTGTAATGCTTGAGTCATGGTTAAAAGTGTGCCTGTCACCCAGATAGCGTTCATTGTACCTGTTGGGTAGGTTTTTGCCTGTCACATCCTCCCCGCTCCTCCCCTGCTTGATTTCTATTGAGTGTTTACTTCCCTCTGCAGCACAGAAAATCTTAATGATTGAATTTGATGTGTGTTAAAAGCCCCACAGGAGAATTGCTCATCTTGTTTGGGAAAGAATCTACTGATTGAGGCAGAAGGTAGCCGCTAACAGAGGGGAAAAAGAAGGTGGCCCCTGGCAAAGGTAGGGATCATAGTTGGAGAAAAGGGAGACCTGGGGTATTCACATCTTTGGAAAGGGAGGAACATCTTTGGAAAGGGTGGAACCCTATCCCACCTAGTACATGCTGTTTTTGTTCACAACCAAACCAGAAAGAAATGCCCCGCTTGGATGAGTGAAATCTCCTAAGAGCCAAGTTACAGTAGATTGGAAAGATCTATGTATTCTTCGAGCAACGGCAAAGACACTATAGACCTGCTTTGTCAGGAATACATAGTGCATCTCTCTAGGGGCCTTACACCATTGGCAGGCATGGGGAAGTTAGCACTACTTCCTCAGGGATTCCTTTTCCCCCAAGTCCCTGGCTGAAATCGCTGAGGACATATATTGATTACATCTGAAGTGAAGTGTACTATTGCCTGACCAATATGGCCTGACATGGGGGTACAAACACATCTCCTCTGGATAGGATAATACCTGCTGAACTTGTCTCCTTTAGAGCCTCTAAGCGTTGAAAAAAAAAATGGTACCCTTTTCCCAACACATATGGTTAAAAGGAGAAACAGTTTTAAGCCAGAATATACAAATTTTACATTAAAGAGAAAATAAAAATACTTTCTAGGTTTTCAGATGGCAATATGCTAATAAATTCATTAACACCGAGCCATGTTCTCTCTTTCTCTCTCCCATTTTTAATGCCTCCAGCCTGTGTTTAGTCTGCCCATTCAGTAATCCAGCATAGCCCCACGACGCTGCTCAAGTGTACAAATTTTCTTCATATCCCATCTTTATTTCAGTTTTGAACCTACTTGCCAGACATTCTCAACCGTACACAACATCGGATGGTTGTATGAATATGTAGATATGCTAAGATAATAATTCTTACTTTTATACATTTTAGGCCAAGGCTTAGGATTTCAAAGAATAGCTTTTTTGCCTTTCATCATATTTATCCTGTAACTGAAACCAGGATTTAGAAGTCAAAACAATAGATTTTGGAGGCAGATGGGCTTGAAGGGTTTGATGAGTTTGATGGGTTTGAGACTTAGCACGTTGACCTAGAAACATATTTTGATAAACATTTCTTCTGGAAAACAAGAGAATTGAACAATTAAAAACTTTGATATGGCACTGGGTAGAAAAATATCTAATAACTACCTATAATAGATAGGTTACAGAAAATTCGAAAACATTATAGTGGAAGAGTGAGAAAGCATTGAATCATAATGCATATTAATACTAATATGCATTTGTAAGTGTGTCATTAATCGATATGTGGAAATTAACAATTTTATAATTATACAATAAAAAAGCATATGTATTAAAATGAGTGAAATATTTCAGATCACTATCATTTTAAAAAACATCTTATGACAATAATAAAAACATTCGAAACTAGCAGTACTATTTTCCAAAATGTAAGTCAAGAAAATAAATTCTCAGTATGATTTTGAAGGTGGGTTAACGCATTTGAAAGCGGGACAATTTTGTGCCATGAATTTTAACACATATACAAAGTCTGCTATGTATAAAACCATGTGGAGAAACCAATTACTTGCAATGCAGATCAAACCTCACTTAGAACTTGGTAAACAAAAAAGTTAATATTTACAAATATACTATTTATGTTGAGATATTATAGGTGTGAAAATTGCTAATAAAAATTATGACTTACTGGAATTTAAATGTATCTTTAAATTTTTTATTGCTTGCTCAAAAAGTGTTTTAAAGTTAACTTTACCATTTTAATACCTGAATTAAGTTTTCTTGGCAGGCGGACAAGTCCCATCTGCTAACTTACCAGTGATTTGGGTCACTTGCCAATTGGAGTATTTTAAAATGAGGGCTATTTAGACAAAAGCATAGACTATTAGTTTCCTATGTTTTCATAAGTATCAGCTGCTCTGCCACACTCAGGGTACAAGTAACAGCAAATCTATTTCCTTTTTCCCAAGTTAAATTAAACTGGTTTACACCCCAGCCTGCCACATTGGGGAAAAATCCTACAGTACACTCTTCCAGGGATCCCCCAATCCCTACCTGCGCTCATCAAAAATTGTGGTGGCTTTTCATTCCAACAAAAAGGTCCACCCACTTTCATTTCTACGTAGGGAAGAACTTTGTGTCTCAAGGTCTGCTGTTGCCTGTGGCCATTGCTCCTTACTGCCACACACAGCCCCTCTTGACTGTCCACTGAACTTTCAGAGCCACAGAGAAGTCACCCTCAACAAACTTTTGCCACAGATCATCCTAAGTTTTCAAAGGAGGCCACCTCTGTGGGTGACTCCATCCAACCAGGGTTCCCTCTCTGGGTTCCCTAGACATCCCACCTAAGTGCCCACACAGCTTATTCTTCTGCCAAGAGGTGCTGTGCTTGAGCTGATAGAGGGGGTCAGCCCATCACAGAATATGTAACTACTGGCTCTCTTTCCAGTCTCAAAAATTCAGGGACACTGGGGGAAGGGTTCGCCTTTCTTTCCTAACTTGCAAAATGCGGAATGCTCATTCCATACCCTTCATCAAGAAACAGAGCTTGCTTGCTTTTGAGAAGGACTCAGATGATGGTTAATGGGAAATACATCTTCTGCTTCCCTGATCAGTCACCCTGCCCAGGATGATCCAGAGGAATCTCCCGCATCTATCTTGCTAAAGCCACAAGTCAGTCATCACACCATTACCAACAATAGCAGAATTCAAAACAGAAATTACATCATCAGTGGGTCACCTGCCACCTTTATATCATAAAAATCTGCAGGTGCTTCTCCATTTTTTAAAACATCTACTGTTTCCAATGAACTATCTGTATATTCTCTCGGGTGCCAGTTTTAGGTAAAAATTTTAGATGGGACTTTTATTTTATTTTAAAGAAAAGCAGCAGGTAGGGACCTTTATTGTTGTCTATTCTTCAAGTAGGCTATAGAGCAGCAGCGCTGTGCAATAGAACTTTCTGAGATGATGGATATATTCTATATCTGTGCTGTTTAACATGGCATCCATGTGGCCAATTTAAAACTTGAAATGTAGCATGTGCAACTGAAAACCAGAAATTTAAATTTTATTTAATTTTAAATAATTTAAATCTAACCAACACATGTAGCTAATAGCTACTGCATTGGACAGATAGAGTATATTTACCTTAATTATTCCTTCTGAAAGAAATTAATCACAATTCATTTCCAGAGTGAATCTTTTTTTCCTAAACTCTGAGTTTAAATGTGACTTTAATAGACTCCTCTTTAGAAAAACAAAACAAAACACTCCATCTGGTATTTTTAAAAAACCCTGAAAAGATATGTTTTTGTTCTTTTATCAAAACAAAAGCTTGTTATAAACTGGAGAAGCAGATATTTTTGCTGGATGCGTCTAACCCATTGGCCATTCCCTCCTCCACAGCATGGCTTTTATAAGTTAAACATTTGCAGTGGTAACATAAATAATTTCTCTCCAGAATGAACAATCACCGAATTCTGAGTGCAGAGAGGCAGTATCCACCAATCCACCCCTCCTCAACCCATCTTCCTGTCAACATGACCCGTCTCACTGAGCTGTTCTATGAATTGATTCATTTATGAAATGCACTTTTTTGCTTCTTAAAAATAAGACCCTACTGTGTAGAGAAATTGAAAATTAAAAATAAATGTGAACTCATGTTATTTCTTTAGACGATTTCTTTGATAACTTGCTTCCAACTAAAACAAGACTGAGTTTGGTTAATAGTCTCACCCAGCAGACTCTGGTTTATATCCCACCCCAAAAGCTAAATATATACGAAGCTCAATTGTCTTTAGCAGGAGGTATTTTAATTTACCACAGGGCCACAGTTTTGTCCATGGTTATTTTTAGAAGCACATTCAAGGCCAGGCAGAGTGGTTCATGCCTGTAATCCTAGGACTTTGGGAAGTGAGGTGAGAGGATTGCTTGATTGTTCAAGACCACCTTGGGCAACATAGCAAGACCCTGTCTCTACAAAAAAATAGAAAAATTAACCAAGCATGTTGGCACTGCCTGTTGTCCAAGCTAGTCAGGAGGCTGAGGTGGGAGGATCACCTGAGCCCAGGAGTTCGAGATTACAGTGAGCTATTAATATGATCACGCCACTGCACTCTAGCCTGAGTGACAGAGCAAGACCCTGTCTCCAAAAACAAAACAAAACACAACAAAAGAACATTCATATTGGACAATTGTATCCTCTGCCACAAGTGCTAAAGTTAGATGCCAAACAACCATTTATCTTCTCTGACACTTACTAGGCCCCCATTCTCTAAAATTATTCTTAAAATGTTTGATCACTCTGAAATAATTCCAATGTTCAAATATTATATATTTTGAAGTAGCTGAAAAGTGAATCTGTAAAGAAAAATCATTAATTTTTGATTCTGTGACAAAAAGGCTAACAAATGTCATTTGGAAAATACTATATCTATATTTAGAAAATCTCATTTGTGCCACTTAAAGTCAATAGATCTTTTAACAAACAATCGACACAGCTGAGTCTTCAGTAAACATGGTTTAAAAACTGCCTCTCGAAGAACCTGTTGAGAATAATTACAATTCAAATTTAGTTAGTCATTTGAACAACAAAATATTTTCTACTCTAAATGAAAAATTATGCTAATTTAAAGAATATATTTTCTCCTTGACTTTCTAATATAGTGGCGTGAGAGATGTGCCATAACTCAAATAATAATTTATTCAATAATTCAAAGCCTATGTAAGTCTATATACAGTATATACAAGTATCATGCAAAATTGTGCTTAATTTAAAATACCTTCTACTGAAGAAGGAAAGTCATACATCAGAAATGTACCAAGGGGATATGTGAGTAAATAATGCTAGGAAATTCAGGCGAATGCCTTAGGAGTTTTCTCCTGTGGGTCTGAACATTAAAAAGAATTATGTACTGAAGGAAGTAAACTTGTACCAAAAGGTAATAACAGTGCATCACTGGCTTGGTCTCTGAGTCCAAAATGGGATTGATTAAATCTCTCATCCACATGATATGGCTAGGAACAAGTGCATGAGAAACACATAGATATACATTATTTATTTCTGTTGTACTTAGCACAGTGGGATCTGTGCCCTTTAAAAATTAACTACTTAGACACTGAGATGGGTAATTTGAAGTCAGTGATGGATTTGTTACACTGAGTATGTTCCCTGTCCTCACCAAAGAGCCACAGGAATAAAGGGACTCAAATCATGGTGAAAATGTTGCCTAAGGGGGTAAAATAAATTTCCTAAATGAAATAATGAGATATGAAAATCATTCCCTGAGAGTTGGTACAATCTCTGTCCTGAAATATTTCAAAAATAAGGTACTCCCCATCTATCTGGTACTGATGCCTTAAATGTAGCTTCTTTGGAAATAGGGGCTATGCTACAAATAAGGCTGGGAGTTGCCCATGTGTGGCCATAAGTCTAGGATGTAGCTGTTTCTTTCTATCCACGGATATTTGCACTGTGTGCCTTGCTGCAGACCTTGCTTTACAACTGAGCCAAAAGAGCTCAGTAATTATTTGTTGGATCAAATGAATGAATGTAGAAAGAAATGTAGTTTCTATATCACAATAGTATACCATATTTAGCAGCTTAAAACACAAATATTTATTATCTCATTGTTTGTGTGGATCAGGAATTTGGGAGTGGCTTAGAAGGGTGGTCAAGGTCTCTCATGAGGTTGCCACCAAGGTGCTGTGCTGTGGTCTTCTAATGGCCTGACTGCAGCCCTGGGATTATCTTCCAGGGTGGAACCCTCATGTGGCTCTAGGCAGGAGACCTCACACTCTCCTGGCTGTTGTCAGAAAACCTTGGTTCATGAGTATCCTGACCACATGATAACAAGCTTCCTTTAGAGCAAATGATACACAAGAACAAGTTAGAAGCTACAATGCCTTTAATGACCTAATCTCAGAAGTCATGCTCTGTCATTTTACAACATTCTATTGATTACACAAGTCAACCCTATTCAGTGTGAGAGGGGATGGATTGCACAAGGGGCATGAATACCAGGAGGTGGGGACCTTTGGTGTTCTTGGAGGCTGGCTACCATGGAAGGGTTGTTAGAACTGCCAATCCAATTATACACTGTAGGCCTGTATTGAACCTTGGCTTGAAAGTGAACAGTTATACGTTGTTGCGTGCTCATCTGGAAGACGATTCCTTCTTTCCCATCCACTATCCTAGTCACCCTTTCTTTTCCATCCTGGATGTGGCTCTAGGGAAAATTGTAAAACATCTTCCTTCACATATGCTTATTTGGCACACAGATCCCTTTTTCTCCCATCGCCAGTGGTATTCCACGGCTATACTCCTCTTATAATTTCTTTCCACCAAAATGTACTTATTGTTTCCTTTTTTCAGGGTTGCTAAATCAAATCCCTGTTTCTGATTAATATGTGCTCATGAGCTAATGTGTTAATACCAGTGAGTAACAGAGGAAGCATTTTAAGGAATGTCACAAGGATGGATTGTGGAATTAGGCTACCTGTGTTCCAATGCCCTCTCCAGCTGCATACTTGCTATGTTTCTTGTGAAAGTTTCTTAAATTCTTTTGGCCTCATCTGTAAAATGGAGATAATCATAGAAACTATGTGGTAGGTCCTGATCAAGCCCACTGCACTGAAACCTCAAGTAAGCCCAGTGGCATAGCGAGAAACAGAATGCAGGAAGGTATAACTGTAGCATAATAAGAATTTTCTCCCGCGGTGATGAAGTGGGCCCAGAGAGCCGACAGGGCTCCTCCTCACAACTGAAATGGTAAGAAGGTAGTGAGTGAGCCTGCAATTCTGCAGCTCTCTGGATTCGTAGATTTTTCACTTTGTTCAAACTGGATGTGCTTATTTATGGTAGAGACAAAAAGAAGTACCCAAAAGCTAAGTCTATTTCTATCCTCTGTATACCTTTTTGGGTTTTTTTTTCCTATTTTATCCTCATTGATAGAACCTTGTTTATAATCCTTGATAATTCCATGGGCTGAGCAGTCCTTGTAAATGTTATAATGCACATGGAGTGATGAAGGAAGTAGTTGAGAGGTGGTGGATCTGTACCTAGTGATTTATCTGGGGAGCATGCAAATCCTTAAAGAATCTCAGTGGGGCAAGACTCACCATGGCTGGCTATGGCAGGGTCCTTCTGGGCCATTGAGACAGGTGGAAGCAGAGACTAAAGTCGGCCCACTGTAGTAGTCTGGGAGCCACAGGGGCAATTATTAATATTAGGGAGCAGGAGGTAAGCACAATGAAGAAATGGGTGGAGATCCCAAGTTTAGATGTACCTGGAATTAAGCCAGAGGAAATGGAACTGTGTAAGGAAAAACAAGGAGTCAGAATGTCAAAGCAGAATAAAGAGGAGTAAAGGGTGAGCCAAGAAGCAAATGAATAGTCCATGGCTTGGAACAAAGAAGGCAAGAGGAGGGCAGATCATAGGGTGAAGAAAGAAACTAGGTTGTCAAGGACCAGCCCGAGCATCCTGATTTGCCCTCTGCTACTCAAAGTGCCTGTCCTTGCTCACACAGGTGACAGAGAGGGTTGAGCAGATGGGTAAGTGAAGAAGGAGTTGCAGGAGGAAGTTTAGAAGAGGAGGAATTTTTTACCTTGAAGACAGTCCTCCGTGGCCAGTTGCCTACTCACCCTGGTAGAGTTCTGGCCCTGTGTCTCCCTTGCGTTTCCATGAAACATTTCCTCAGGCCAGCTCCTGACCTTGCCAGAGTCTCAGATATGACATCATGCTAATGCTTCTGTCACCATGGGAACCTGAAAATATTTATCTGCAACCCCTACAGATGGAACATAAGATCAATAAACATTAGGCTCCATCCGTCTTTGAAAATATGCCACTGTAAGAAATATGGAAAGAATTTACCTTTTATTCTTTTTAAAAACAACTCAGAAAGTTAGAATATGGACTGGGTATTAGATAATATTAAGTCATAATTGTTAATTTTTTAGGGTGTGACAATGGTACTGTGGTTACCTTGGAAAATGGCATCCATGCTTAAAGTTTTAGAGGCCTAGTCTAGTATCTGTATGCAATCTCACTAGAGGATCCCTATTTTGTAATTGGCTTGGTCCATTTTCTGCTGCTTTGACAGAATACCACAAACTGGGTAATTTATAAAGAAAAGGAGTTCATTAGGCTCATGGTTCTGGAGGATGGGAAGCCCGAGATGAAGGGTCCACATCTGTTGAGGGCCTTCTTGTTGCCTAGTAATGTGGGGAAGGGCAAATGAGTACATGTAAGACAGAATAAATGGAGGCTGAACTTTTATCCTTTTATTGGGAGCCCAATCCTGCTACAACTAATCCACTCCCACAATAATGGCACCATTCAGGAGGGCAGAGACCTCATGACCTAATCAACCTCTTAAAGGTCCCACCTCTCAACACTATTACAATGGCAATGACATTTCAACATGAGTTTTAGTGGGGACATTTGAGCTATAACAGTAGTGATCTTGTTTGGTCTGCAAATTCTCTCCTGTGGAGCTGACATCATATATTTGACACCCTCATACTGGGCACAGCCTTCATCCTGATCCACTCATCTTGCCCTGCCTCATCCTCTGACTATAGAGCTCTTGCCGATCTTCTAACTTCTGATGTTCTTATCTAATGATGGCATTGTTTCACCCCTTAGACCTGAAATTGGGCACTGCATTTCTGCCTTCAACATTTTGCATTCTTCTTCAACCATAACATGAGCTCTCCTTCTGGCGATATGACATGAGCTTTCCTGATATATATCTTCAGTCCTCACATCTTGGTTTGGTGTATGTGTATATGGTGTCCTTGGTGGATTTGTCACTAACATGAGATGAGATCTTCACATTGATGACCATATTTATTGCCTTCTTTGAAATATGTCTGAAACATGTCAGTTCTTCTTTTCCTATTTCTAAGTCCATGTCTTCCTTTGGGCCATCCACTAGGTTTGTGTCCTATATGTAGCATGCTTCCTATACTTAACTTATTGGTTGAGTAGAAATAACTGGTATACACTAAATCCAATAAATGACCTAAATTATCCTGGCTTGGAAGCTCAGCCCCATTGATCTCTCTTCAATAACATATCAATCATGCTACTCCAGGTGCCCACTTCTGTATTTTACCCTTGAATATTATCAAATTATTCTATAACTTCTACCAAATGTTTGCAATTGTTTACTGTATAATAGAGAGGACTTCATGGAGTGAGTGCCTGGCTTGGTAAACTTTTGATCCTCACAGATCTGTTACCAAAAGCTCAGAACTTGTCCTCAAGTCCTCATCAGAATAAGAACAAATGATTTAAGGAGCAGGAAAGAGAAGTTTATTGCTTTGCCAGCAAAGGAGGAAAATGGTAGACTCTCATCCCAAAAAATCCAAATTTCCTGCACATAAGCAAAAATATAGAGCTTTTAAAGGGTGGGTTCTCAGCTTCAGGCAATTGCTGTTCAACTAGAGGTGATGATTCTAATTGTCCCATCTCCACTGAAAACAATCCCATGACCTTCACCCAGGACCTCCCTTTGCCAGGTCTGGGGTGAGCCATCTCCTGTAGCACAAAGAACGAAAGATTTAACCTGGTCCTCCTAAGCACTGGCCTGAGGCCGGGATGCAGGTTTTAGTTGTCAAAAAGGAGTGGAGGATGTTTTAAATAGTAAATATTTTTGCCATTTTTTCAGGCCATTCTCTCTGTTACAGATCCAGAACTTGAACTTCCAAATTCCAACATAAAAATTCATAGAAATTATCTAAATCATTCACTCACATCCAGAGTAGCAAATTCTACATCTTGCTATTATGTAGTGTCAGGCCTCAGAACACAATACTCCAAAGTATGTGCCTTGAAGTATTGAGTACTTTGAACAGAAGGAGATTGGAAGGATCTCAGAAGCAAGGTCTCTCTGACTTTCTCATGTCCTCCTGCTTCCCGCTCCTCTTTCTTCCTTGGCGCGAGACATAGAAACCAGAATTCCTCTTCCCTGAGGTGGGTCATAGAAACTAGAATGCCCCTTTCCCAAAGTAAGCCATAAAGCCTAGAAAGGTCACTGTCTCCCTTCTCCTGTCTCCCTTGAAGACCCTCATTCCAGAGGGATCCTGCCCCACACCCAGGAAGAAGGGATGCTACACAGAGAGGCCAAGAAGAATCTGAACAGCCAGGCCTTGCTGGGCTCCCCCCAATCCCCACTCAGTCTGTCACTGTTAGATCACACCCTTTTGTCCATCCATATTTCTGCATGGCTGTCCATTCTTCATTGGGCCTAAGCATAAAAACAGACAATTTTCCTTAAGTCTTTGGGTCTTCATTTCTGAAGTCTCCCATGACCTGTGAAACTTTGATTAAATAAATGCGTTATGTTTTTCTCTTGTTATCCTGTCTTTAGTTATAGGAGTATTGGCTAAGACCCTTATGATGGGTGAGGAAAGTATCACATTGTTCTGCCTCTACAATAGTAAACTCAGAAAACATGAGAGCATTTTGGAGTAAACAGTGACATCTTTAGAAGATGGTATAATCCATATTAACAACTTGCATTTTCTCTTCACTCTGCCAGAGAGAGTTTCAAGCAGTGCCTGCGGTTTTGCTCAATTCCAGGCTCACCCTTATGTCGTACCGGGGTCCCCTTGCTCCAGTGAAGGTGCTCTTTGGAGCAGCATGAACCGAGGCCCAGGTAAAGAGGAAATTCATCCACTTTCAGGACATGGCTTGTACTTGACCTTAATTGAATTCAATTAAAAATATTTACTAAGTTTATTTGATCTATAACCCATTATACTAGATGCTAGAATCCTGGAAGAGATTTTTAAAAATATAAGCAACCGTCTTTATCTTCAAATAGCTTTCAGCTTAATAAAAATTTACACATATAATTATGGTAGAACAGAGAAAAGTAAGAGGTCTGAGAGGGCGCCCAAAAAAACCCTGAGGGAGTTTGATGAAAAGAGACATTTAGGCAGTTGAGTAGAAAGTGGGTGGTGTGAGGAGGCATTTAACGCAGGCCTGCAATGATAAATGTGATTTTGATGGCAGCAGTAGGAGAGGGAAGGGTGGGAAGCTGCAGTGTGTTTCCTTTGGCTGAAGGTGATGGAATTTTTAGGGGAAAGAGTGGGAGATAAGATTGGAAAAAGTGGTCAAAGCTCAATTATGCAGAGCCTTGGATGTCTGTGTAAGTTCGTCAAGCAATAAAGAGAAGCTCAAGGCTTCCAAGCAAGAAAAATACGACAGAGCTTTAATTTGGCAAGATTCAATTGACAAGAGTATGTAGGATGGAATAGTGTGAGGACGTGGGGGGCAGTACATAGGGAAAAACAAATAGGGTCTGAATTAGGATGAATGTTATGGTAATTGAAAGGTTGAGACAGAAGGAGGGACCAGGTGCCTTTTTATTAAGGAAAGAAGTAAGCATATTGTTATGGAAAGTACATTTGAATTTGCAAAGCATGGCTTATAAATGCAAGGTTTGGTGGAACCAAAGGAATCACAAATACAGTTATTCATAAAATAAGATTTCACAATGTCACCATCGAGTTTTACATCACAAACTGGAATTCTGATTCTCAGAATGCCAAATGCAGCAAGTTGACACCTGTCCCAATGAGATCCTGTCTGAGATTTCCTATCTGATGATCAGCCCAGGATTTATTAAAGACTATCTGTTATCAGAGATGGCCATGTCTCAATGGAAGAGCAGATAAGAAGAATGTATGAAAAAAAAGTTTGGGGAGAGGAGACATTCAAATGCATTTCTTAAATGTGGAAAAGAAAACAACTGAAGTTAACATTATTATTGGAATTAATTCACAAGGCTAACAAACTTAAGTTCTCTTTTTGCAAAACTGCACAGAATGAATAAGAATTGAGACCTCAAGAGGTCTGCTATCTCCAAAGGACAATCTAGCAATCCCAACCTTTCTTGTAGTCATCAGTATTTTCCCCTCTGGAAGGAATAGAAACTAAGCGTCAAGGCTGTTCCATTATCACCTATGATATCCCAAGGTATGGTGCTTTGGTGTGCTGAGCACTTTGAATTAAAAGGAATTGAAAGGCCTGAGAAGCTGCCTCAGAACAAAAACTTTCTAACATTCTCTTGTTTATCCCCCCACCTCAAGTACAGAGAGGGACTCTTTGGAATTTCCTTATCTGACTAAGGAAGCTTCTTTCCAAAAGAAATGCAATTGTCCTAATACCCCTTCCCTAGGGATATCTTCAGTTAACCAGGAAAGATTAACCACTAAAAGTTATCACCACACCCACACAGACTTTTTATTTATGTTTCTGAGGGCAGCGACTTTATCTACATAATACCACAACCTTTGTTCACAGTGCAATTCTGCCCCTTTCCTTCCCATAACTTGCCAGTCCCTTCCAGTTTAAGAGAATCATTTATAAGATAATATCTGCCTCTTGGGTCTATTTATTCCCCCTAAAAATCATTTGCTACCCCTCAAAATTGTCACATTTCCCCCATTTCTCTCTCCTCCCTATTAAGAAGGTACTTAAGTAAAAATCATTTGACCCTTCCTAGAGGGTCTCATATTTATGGGACTTCTGTGTCCATGTACACAATAATAAATGTGTATGCCTTTTTCTCCTATTAATTTGTCTATTATCAGTGCATTTTCAGCAAACCTTCAGAAGGCAGAGAAGTTTGCCTTTGCTTCTCACACTTAAAATGAACACCTGTAGACACTCCTTCGTACAACTCCAAACCCAGCTTTGAATCAGACATCCCCCCAAACAGAATACCCTCTATCAATAGCAGAAAAAACTTCAAGAAAATATGGGGGTGGGTGAAGGGAAAGCCCCAAAGCCATGTAAATATGATAGTGAAAATAGTTATATTGAAAAGATAAGTAGAAACAACTAGTAAGTACTCTGAATATTCTGGTATACATTTGAGACCTTTCTCTAAAAGCTAGAAATTATTGAGTCTTCAGGGACATAAACCAGAGCAGTTCTCCCAGAAGGTTCTAAATGGTTATTGGCTGCTGTGATCACAGTCTGTTAATACTGGGAGGTTATTCCCCTTTTGGGCCTTGTGGGTAGAGAATTTAAACCACTTTCTTAGACTAAGCAACTCCCCGCCTCCCATCTGCACTTAGTAGTTTTGAATTTCATTTAGTGAAAACAGCTTCCTTTCATACATCAAAAAAAAATTTGTAGCATAATTTTAAATATGATTGCTTTTTCATTTAGCCTATCTAGCTAAAAATAGCCAACTTTAAAAAAACAAACATGTTTTTCCTGTCACTGTTTGCAGCCTTCAAATTTGTAGCAACACTATAAATTCATTCCAAATGCAGAAATCTCAAAGAATTATGCCTTTCTGAAGAAATAATAACATAGCTGGGTGTGGTGGCTCACTCCTGTAATCCTTGCACTTTGGGAGGCTGAGATGGAAGGATTGCTTGAGCCCAGGAGTCTGAGACCAGCCTGGGCAAGAGCAAGACACTGTCTCCACTAAAAATAGAAAAATTAGCTGGGTGTGGTGGCGCATACCTGTAGTCCCAGCTACTCAGGAGGCTGAGGCAGGAGGGTGGCTTGAGCCCAGGAGTTTGAGGTTGCAGTGAACTGCAACGATGCCACTGTACTCTCGCGTGGGCAACAGTGAGAACCTGTCTCAAAAGATAAAATAAAAAGAAATAAGGAAAGAAATAATAACACCACCTTCCATGTTGAACATATTGTAAATTATATGTAATGATTGATGGGGGAAAATTGGTGCTTGTAGCCTAAAAAACGTAACATTTTTCAGAGTCTTCCCAGTTCTACTTTTTCCTTTCAAAGAAATTTACTGCAAACTAGTATATTCATTATTCTCTATTGAGTACACTTAGCCACCAATTACATGAAAATGTATTATAAAAATAATTGCTTTTCATCCTCATTAACCAACTATTAGGAAGAAAAAATGATGAGAAATCATTCAGAATTTTATTAATTCTAAAACAGTATTTCTAATGAATCCTCTTATCAAGTTATATGTAGGAAAGCATTTCCCTCCCTATTTTCTAGTGAATTAGGCAGCACTTGAACAGAAAGATAGATACACCCATTATGAACACATTACAGCATTCCCCATGGATACGGAGACAGCAGCATCTGGGGGGAAATTAAAGCTTCCCTTCCCACTGGTCCTTCTCACAGGCTTTGTAGCAGGTTTAATTGAACCTGGCACACCCTCCTAGCTTTTCTACACAAAAATTTACTCTTTATTCCTTTTTGAGTAATTGCAAGAAAGCTAGCGCATCCTTTTAGATGACGTGTGTCATAAGGCTCAAAAGGAAAGGGAAGTGCTCTCCTACAGCTCCATAAACCCCCAGGGAATGGGCCAAAGAACAAAAGACTCGCACCTGCGTTTTCCTTCCAGCCTTTTTGCCTCTGGTGGATACAGGCGGGGTCTGTCTTTTCCAGCCCCACGCCTCATCTGTGGCCGCACTTAGCCTGGCTCATTTCCTGAAATAAATAAAGGTTCATCCGGTGCTACCTGGTTGACTTTCACAGCAGTTCACAACACCTACCTTTGGTTCAGGGCTATAGATCACGGTTGGATTTCTGTCTGAATTGTCTTGTTATCCTCATCAATAATTTGGGAGTGGACTAACAACGTGGAGTTTTAGCAGGTCTGAAGGGACCAGGGATGTAGTTTAAGTTCCTCAGCTTTCTTTTAAATCCAGTAGAGGTGAATCAAATATACTCAGATCAATAACATTTAGTCTTTACTAGCTATGTGCAAGACACAGAGGAGCCAGCACAGGATAAATTGCTAAATGGCTCATAGAAAAGGTCCCAACCGAGTCCAAAGCTGGGAGAGGAAATTCTAACAGGATTCAGCCGAGGCTGTGTGAAGATGGAGGCAATTGACTTGGGGGCTTGAACGCCGCAGAGGATTTGAATGGGCAGAAAGAGAGAGGAATCCCTGGCAGGTGGGACAGTATGAGGACAAATTCAGCTGACAATATGAGAAGCGCTTTGGGAAGGCTACATCACAAGTAGTGGCTACGGCAGTGGTTCTCAAACGCAGAATCACCTGGAGGACTTATTACAGACACATTGCTAGATCCTCTCAGCTGCCCTCACCTGCAAGGTTGCTGATTGAATAGGCCTGAAACCAACTGAGAATCTATTTTTCTACCAAGTTCCCAGCTGATGCTGATGCTGGTGGTCTAGGGGCCATACTTTGAGAACCCCTAGGCAAGAATGTAGCACTTCTAAGGCTGAAAACATGAATGGAACCGTTTGTGAATGGCTCTGAAGGTCAGGCTAAGGAATTGGGTTTTATTGCTTAGGCTGTGAAAACTGCCGAATTGATCTTTAAAAGGTGAGATGGAGTTGAGACATGAGGAGGTGTGTTAAGAAGGGTGCTCTGATCTCTGTGCTGAGAATAACGTGGAAAAGGAAAGGACTCATCAAACGGGATTTTCATAGCGGGTGAGGCCCAAGGTTTAGGTCCTTAACAAGGATGTGGAAGACAGACTAGCAAAAGAAAAGAGATGGTACAAAACCTCCTTCATTTTATTCTCTTTTAAACTAAAGTAAATTCAAAGATATATTTGTACAAGATTTGACAAAATAACTAACTAGCAAAACCTCTGAACTAGTCAAATCCTCTAAACTAGTCAAAGGCTATCAAAATTGAGGGCAAGAGGCTCCCAGGAGAAGCTTGTTAAAAATGCAAATGCATTCTAGGTACATACCCAAAAGAAATGAAAGGGGTTCTAACAGATATTTGTACTCTCTTGTTCACAGCAGTGAAGGAGCTCAGGAAATTTCACCTCAAAATATGACTCTTTTGTAATCCTAGCACTCTGGGAGGCCGAGGCGGGCGGATTGCTCAAGGTCAGGAGTTCGAAACCAGCCTGAGCAAGAGTGAGACCCCGTCTCTACTAAAAATAGAAATAAATTAATTGGCCAACTAAAAATATTATAGAAAAAATTAGCCGGGCATGGTGGCGCATACCTGTAGTCCCAGCTACTAGGGAGGCTGAGGCAGGAGGATTGCTTGAGCCCAAAAGTTTGAGGTTGCTGTGAGCTAAGCTGACGCCACGGAACTCACTCTAGCCTGGGCAACAGAGTGAGACTCTGTCTCAAAAAAAAAAAAAAAAAAAAATGACTCCTTGGTATAAACAGTATTTTGAATTAAAGGCCCTTAGAGATGAACAGGCCTCGGAATGGGCATTCCCTCTATCTGCATAAAACCAGAGGGACTCATCCAAAAGAACAATTTACTTACCTTCCCCTCCCTGTTATCTCAATATATCGCAGGAAAGAAGATCAAGAATATAACCAAACCTGGCCCAAACCATTTTAAATATAATACTTGTTTCTTAAGTTAAATTTCCAAAGAGAATCATTTACAAGTCAATCTGTTTCCCCTCATCCATTCATTCTCTCAAGTATCTATGCATCCTTCCTAGTAATCACTTAAATTGCTGCTCAACAGAATTATCTATACTCCTCATCTCTCCCTCCTTTTTAAAATGAGGGTATAAAAACTTCTGGACCCCACTGGTATCTGTGATTCTCTTTGTGTTCAGGGTAAATGAATCTCTTTCCCTTATTACTCTGCCTTATTGTCAGCTGATCTTTCAAGGAACCTTCCAGGACGAAGTGCAAGTTTCGCTTCTCCCCCACAGCAGCATTATTCACAATAGCCAAAATGTGGAAACAACCCAAAAGTCCATTGACAGATGGATTATAATTCAGCCTTAAAAAAATGTTTTATTGAGGTAAAATATACATATATACTTGACCATCTTTACCATTTTTAACTGCATAGTTAAGTGTTAATAAATACATTTATATTCTTCCCCCCCCCCTTCATCCACCTTCACTCCTCCCCTTTTTGGCCTCTCGTCATCACCAATCTACTCTCTATCTTCATGAGATCCACTTTTTTAACTCTCACATATGAATGAGAATATGTGATATTTATCTTTCTGTGCTTGGCTCATTTCACTTAGCATAATGGCCTCCAGTTCCATCCAAGTTGCCGCAAATGACAGGATTTCGTTCTCTTTTATGCCTGAATAATGTTGTATTGTGTATATGTACCACCTTTTCTTTATTCATTCATCCATTAATGGGTACCTAGGTGGAGTCCATATTTTGGCTATGGTAGATAGTGTTGCAATAAACATAGGAGTGCAGACAGCTCTTGGATATATTGATTTTCTTTATTTTGGAGGTATATTCAGTAGTGGAATTGCTGGATCATATGGTAGGTCTATTTTTGGTTTTTTGAGGAACCTCCATACTGTTCTCCATAGTGGCTGCTCTAATAGTGCACATTCCCACGAAGGGTGTATGAGAGTTCTCGTCTCTCCACATCCTTGCCAGCATCTGTTATTGTCTGTCTTTAAGATACAAGTCATTTTAACCAGGTGAGATGATGTCACATTGTGGTTTAGGTTTGCGTTTCTCTTATGACTGGTGATGTTGGGCATTTTTTTCATACACCTGTTGGCCATTTATATGTCTTCTTTTCAGAAATGTCTTTTCAGAAATGTCTGTTCAGCTCTTTCACCTATTTTCAATTGGATTGGGTTTTTTGCTATTGCATTGTTATATGTATGTTCTGGTTATTAATCTCTTGTCAGATAGATAGTTTGCAAATATTTTCTTGCATTCTGTGGGTTGTCTCTTCACTTTATTGATTGCTTCTTTTGCTGTACAGAAGCTTTTTAGCTTGTTGTGATCTCAGTTGTCTATTTCTGCTTTGGTTGCCTGTGCATTTGAGGTGTTAACACACAAAAAAATCTTTGCCCAGCCAATGTCCTGGAGTATTTCCACAGTGTTTTTTTGTTTGTTTGTTTGTTTCCTAGTAGTTTCATAGTTTCAGATCTTAGATTTAAGCCTTAATTCATTTTGATTTGACTTTTGTGCATGGCGAGAGATAGGGGTCTAGTTTCACTCTTCTATATATAGTTCCCCAGTTTTCCCACCACCATTTATTGAAAAGTCTGTTCTTTCCCCATTGTATGTTCTTGGCACCTTTGTGAAAGATGAGATGGTTGTAAATGCTTGGATTTAAATCTCAGTTCTCTATTCTGCTCCATTTGGTCTATGTGCCTGTTTTCATGCCAGTCACATGCTGTTTTGGTTACTATAGCTTTGTAGTAAATTTTGAAGTCAGGTAATGTGATGCCACCAGTTTTTTCCTTTCTACTCAGGATTGTTTTGGCTATTCAGGGTCTTCGTGATTCCATATAAATTTTAGGATTTTTATTTCTACCTCTGTGAAGAGTGTCATTGACATTTTGATAGGAATTGCACTGAATCTGTAAATTGCTTTGGGTAGTATTGTCATTTTAAAAATGTTAATTCTTCCAATCCATGAGCATGGAATATATTTCCATTTTTTTCTGTCCTCTTTTATTTCTTTCATCAGAGTTTTATAGTTTTCCTCGTATAGATCTTTTACTTCTTTGGTTAGATTGATTCCTAGGTATTTTATATTTTCTGTAGCTATTGTAAGTGGGATTTCTTTCTTTATTTCTTTTTTCAGATTGCTTTCTGTTGGTGTATATAAATGCTACTGATTTTTGTATGTTGATTTTGTATCGTATAGATCTTTTACTTCTTTAGTTAGATTGATTCCTAGGTATTTTATATTTTCTGTAGCTATTGTAAGTGGGATTTCTTTCTTTATTTCTTTTTTCAGATTGCTTTCTGTTGGTATATATAAATGCTAATGATTTTTGTATGTTGATTTTGTATCCTGCAACTTTACTGAATTTGTTTGTCAGTTCTAAGAATTTATCGGTGGAGTCCTAAAATTTTTCTAGGTATAAGATTATGTCATCCTTGAACAAGGCTACTTTGACTTCTTCCTTTCCAATGTGGATATACTTTATTTCTTTCTCTTGCCTAAAGTACTATGTTGAATACAAGCAGTAAAAGTGAGCATCCTTGTCTTGTTTCAGTCTTTAGAAGAAAAGCCTCCATTTTTCCCTATTCAGTATGATGTGAGCCATGGGTTTGTCATATATGGCCTTATTTTGAGGTATGAAATGAAGAAACTTTTGACACATGCTACAATGTGGATAAAACTTGAAAACATTATGCTAAGTGAAATAAGCCAGACATAAAAGGACAAATACTGTATGATGCCAGTTATAGGAGGTACCTAGAATAGTCAAATTCATAGAGACAGAAAGTAGAATAGAGGCTACCAGGGGCTGGGGAGAGTGGGGACCCAGTATTGAATGGATATGAAGTTTTTGTTCAGAATGATGAAAAAGTTCTGGCAAGGACTGGTGGTGATGGTTTTACAACAATGTGAATGTACCCAATGCTACTGAGTTGTACACTTAAAGATTAAAATGGTAAATTTTATGTTATGTATGCTTTACCACAATAAAAAAATATGCAAATGCCTGAAGTAGCCCTTTAGCTAGAGAATGCGATTCAGTTGGTCTAGATGGGACCCAGGAATGTAGCCCAGGGGATTCAAAGCAGGTGCTACAGGACAAAATCTTCTATCTCATCTCTAGGGAAAAGTATCCCCTTTGAGTAAAGTCTTTTGTGAGAGAAGGGATAGGGTTTTGCTTAAAGGGAGAGTTTTCCAGGCACCACTCAGACCAGTAGATTCCCCTACCTAAGGCCATAGATGTCCATAACATTGCTGCAACTTCAAGAAATCCTAACAGAAGCCTTCATCTGGGGCCCTGTTCACCATTTGTAGATGACCACATGGGAAAGTCTCCTGTCCTGCACTTCTTGCTTTGCATGTTTTCTGTAGTAACTACTAGAAACAGAAGTAGAACGAGTGACTTAAACACAGATAATGAACTTTGTGCAGTTGAAGCAGAATGCCTGAATTTTATGGCTTGAACTTTGTACAATTATTGACTGACCGAGAGCTCTCTACAATGAATATTAATTAATGGGAAGCAGGAAACAGTCCAGCAGAAAGCAGAATGGAATATAGATGAGGATAATGGGGGTTGAAGTTGCGGAAGCAGGATAACTACTATGATGAGGATCTGCATTAGGACCAGAATGCAGATACCATGTCAGCTGCTGTCTGATGATTTAACCCTGGAGACCACAGAGGTTATTAGCCTACACTTGTGTATTACATAATTCTAGCATAAAGCAGATTTACTTCTGTTAGCCTTTTTAGGAATGGAGAATTATAGGATCAATTATATGTGACTCCAAATAGAAATTTAGGGAGAATAACTCTAAGCTCTGATGAAACCAGAAAGGCAGGTATCAAAAAAGAAGACAGATACTTAATATACAAATTATATGGCAATAAAATGAAATAAATTTTAAGGTTTTTTTTTAAAACTGGGAATGTGGTATAGGGGTGGTGCAGTGATAATTTTGTGTGTCAACTTGGTTGGGCCATGGGTGCCCAGATCTTTGGTCAAACATTCTTCTGGTTGTTTCTGTAAGGGTTTTTGGTTGAGACCAACATTTAAATCAATGGACTTTGATTAAAGCCCATGTGGGTGGGCTTCATCCAATAAGCTGGAGGCCTGAATAGAACAAAAAGAACAGCCTTCCTGAGCCAGAGGGGAGTCTCCAGCAGATTGTGTTTGGATTTCATCTGCAACATCCACTCTTCCTGGTTCTACTGGAACATAGGCCCTCCTGGGCCTCCAACTTACCAGGCCATCCCACATTTGGACTGGCCAACCTCCATAATTGTATAAGCCAATGCCTTATAGTAAATCTCTTTCTATATATGTACACATGCTATTGGCTCTGTTTCTCTGGAAAACTGACTAATACAGGTGGTAGATGAGGAGATCTGTAAATGTTTCCAGTAAGTTAGGAGAGGTTAAATTTATAGTTATGGTGGG
>VBSM01001562.1:15741851-15759974 GCA_008086735.1 Cheirogaleus medius
CCAGGGGGCCTCAAACTTTTTAAACAGGGGGCCAGTTCACTGTCCCTCAGACCGCCGGAGGGCCGTTGGAGAGTGCGGCGCACATTCCACACATGCGCACTGTGGGCCCAGACAGGCAGCGGCGGCAAAAACACCCGGCGGGCTGGATAAATGTCCTCAGTGGGCCACATGCAGCCTGCGGACCGTAGTTTGAGGACACTTGCTCCAGACATTATGAAGAGTGGACAAGCCATCTCTGCTGAGTCCTTTCTGAATTCCTGATCTGTAGAATCCATGAGCCTGAATTAATAAAATGGTTTAATATTTTTAAATCAAATTCTTCCTTAGATTCTTTTCAGTAACTTTTTCTACCTTAGGAATCTTTAAGGATATAATCATTGCTGAGGAGAGAAACTTAATTTCTAATATACATTTGTTAGTTGTTAGCAAACTATAAAGAGTTGATTCCAAAGAATATTTTCCAATTTTCCTCAACTTCCCTTTTTGTTGTATTTATAATACACATAATTTTTTTAAATTCATGCAATTACTGCCAAGGAGAGCTAGCTGAACTATTGTGGAGCCTATCTGTATTTGAAAATATTGTCAAATACTATTGCCTAATTATGATCATGCTACTGAACTCTAGCCTGGGTGACAGAGTGAGACCCTGTCTCTGAAAAAAAAAATACTATTGCCTAATTATCTGACTGAATAAAAAAGGTGAGCACAGTTTTTAGTGGGGTTTTATAAACCCCAGTGATTGCAGTAATTTCAGTTAACCAAGGAGAATGTTAATATTGTTCAATGCAAGAAATATTATTAAGCCCTATTATATGTAGATTTGGGGCTCAAAAGAATTAAGAGAAAAATTACTCTTGAAAAGTGTATCTTAACTACCATGGTAAGGCAAATTTTTTATTATCTTGAAAGTGTAGTTACATCACACTCATCAGTGATTTATAAAAGAGTTCCTTGAAATTGAGTTAATTCAAACACATTCATAAAGTTCTTATAGTGTCTGTTACTCTACTGGATCATGTGATGAATATTTTAAAAGTTAATACATATACATAGAACCTAACCTTGTGAATCTTTTAGTCTAGTGAACACGGTAAGATTCACTCACTTGAAACAACTAGGCCATAGTCCTTGGTGGAAAAGGTACATTCACACAAGAGTAAAGGAGAATTACTTCTGAATCTACAGAGCTTTTATGTTGGACATAAAGAAAATAATTTCCTAACTGATGGGATATGCATGATTTCATTTCTTTTTCTAAGGAGTTCTAATAGTTTAAATTTGGCGAGCTCCTTTCTGTATTTTCAACTTGGTTGGTAACAAAACAAGGAAAAGAAAAACAAAACAAAAAACAAACTCCTCACAGAACTGGCATGCACTAGATCTGGAATCTTGGATTGACTCATTTTGTATTATTTTTAAGTGTTATTGAACATGTGTCTTGCTGTAATTAAAAATTTTATGAAAATGACTGTAGTAGATTAGTAAACAATCCAGGCTACACAGAAACTTGTTTTGTTTTTTTCTCAGTTCTGTTTAATACTCTGAACTAAACTAGCCTTTCTCCCTGCCTACCTCATATAAATAACTTGGTCCCTAGAGATCTCAGTAGTCTGTAATCCTGTTTCATGTCTCACATACTCTTGTGATTTTCAGAAGCAGAGGGGTGCTCAGTAAGGCAAAACAAAACTGGATTTTGGGTAACAAAGTCACATTAGACCCTTACCATAAGCACTCTAGCTCGTTAAGGAAATAAAGAAAGAGTAAGCAAAATTCATACCTTCAATAAACTGGTAATTTAAAAGAATTATTATTAGTAATATATAAACATTCCAAGTCTTATAAAGATGAGTAATTTATTTTAGTAAACTTATTGGACCTCACACCTCTTGCATTGTTTCTCTCAGTCTTTCCTCTACACCAGTAGTCCCCAACCTTTTGGGCACCAGGGACCAATTTCACAGAAGACAGTTTTTCCACAGATGGGTCTGGGAGGAGCTCAGGCAGTGATGGGAGTGATGGGGAGCGGCTATAAATACAGATGAAGCTTTGCTGGCTCCACCACGCTCACCTCCTGCTGTGGGGCCTGGATTTCTCACATGGCTCTTGGTTTCCTCAGAGAGAATGTTCCAAGGGACAGGATTTGGAAGTTGCTAGTCTCCTAAGGCCTGGGCTCAGAAACTGGCACAGCATCACTCCTGGCAAATTCTGTTGGTGAAATCAGTCACAGATTCAGCCCCAGTTTCAAGGGAAGGGGATGTAGACTCCGTCTTTCAGTGGGAGGGTTGTCAGAGTTTGAGGCTGTCTCTAATCTACCATTCCCCCCTTCCTCTAAAGTCCCTGTGGCTTCGACCCCTGGTAAGAATCCCACCGTGGTTTACTGTAACATTAGAAGCCACTGAATATGCAGTTGTCAGTCACATGATGAAAAAAAAGAAAAGAAAAGAGTAAAGATTTATTATATTATTAAAAAAAAAAGAAGAAGCCACTAGATATAGCTGTGCTTGACTCCATTTGTCTCCCATCCAGGTACTAACCAGGCCCGACCCTGCTTAGCTTCGGAGATCAGATGAGATCGGGTGCATTCAGGGTGGTATGGCCGTAGACTCCACTTGTGATCATGCTCTACCTATGAGGCCATACGCCAATGCTGCTGGTTGCCCAAACCTGTCTCATGTGCTTGCTGCAAACTTTTGGGCACTGTGCTTGCGCTGCCCAAAGGATATATGTGTATAATAATTATTATTATAAAGAAATGGGTCACATGGTCATGGAGGCAGTCAAGTCTTATGATCTGCAGGGTGAGTCAGCAAGTTAGAGACTCGAGAGGGCCAACGATCTAGTTCCTGTCCAAGTCTAAAGACCCAAGAAGCGGTTGAGTGCATGGTGTTGTTCCTGTCTAAAGGTGGCAGGCTTGAGACTCAGGAAGAGCTGATGTTCCAGTTCAAGTGCAAAGCCAGGAAGAAAGCTGATGTCCCAGTTCAAAGGCATTCAGGTAGGAGGAATTCTCTCTTACTCAGGACAGGTTCAGCCCCTTTTGTTCTATGCAAACCTTCAACTAATTTTATGAAGCCCACCTACATTAGGAAGGACCCTCTGTGTCCCTCAGTCTACCAATTTAAATGTCAAAGGCAGCCACAAACACCTTCACAGAAATACCTAGAATTATGTTTGACCAACTATTTGGGCACCCCTGGCCCAGTCAAATTGACCCATAAAATGAGTCACCACTCAGGCTCAGTTTCCCCAGCCCTGTGTGGTCTCAAGAGCCCCTGCCACACTCTCCCTTGTGACAAAGCCTTTTCTGTGACAACAAGAGCTGCTGTTCATAAAAAAGAATGAAATAATGTCGTTAGCAGGAACTTGGATGGAACTAGAAGCCCTTATCCTAAATGAACTAACTCAGGAACGGAAAACCAAATACTGCATGTTCTCACTTACCACTAGGAGCTAACCCGTGGCTATGCATGGTCACACAGAGTGGAATAATGGACACTGGAGACTCAAGAGGGGGCAGGGTGAAGAGGGGTAAAGAATGAAAAATTACCTGTTGGGTACAATGTGCACTATTCGGGTGATGGGTACACTGAAAGCCCAGATTTCACCACTAATCAATATATACATGTAATAAAACTCCACTCTTACCCCCTAAATCTATTGAAATAAAAAAATAATTTTTAACAAAAAAGAGCTGCTGTGTCTGAGTTTTAAGAGTGCCATTTCCTTAAGATGTATCACTCCTTCCAACAATGGTGCCATTGCTGTATGACTTGTCATTTGTTTATGAGGACAATTGAACAATTACTTAGTAGTCAAACCAGGAAAATATCAGGTACCAGAAGCATAGTTGTCTCTGTGTGTACATACGCATTAGATGGCTGTGCAGGGGATCACCGAGGTGTTTGCAGGAAAAAGAACTAAGAGACATCAATAATCACAAAATGCTAATATTTGTCTAGTGCTTTGTAATTTACAAACAACTTTCATCTACTTTACCCTGCTGCAGGCCTTGTGATCCTTACAGTTGGTATGGCTATTACAAAAGCTGCCTTGGGAGAAGATAATATCATTAATAACAACAGCACAGTGCCAAAGGATGCACCTGCATAGTCTCCTTTATTTTCACAGCTATTATTCAATCATTTACATTCATTCATTGATTCCACAAATATCTATTGAGTGTTGGGTGCTGGAGATAAATTGGTGAGAGAAAATAGATGTGTCTCTTTTCATGGAGCACGTGGATTATAGGAGACTGCTGTTAAATCATCTCACAAAATAACTTATTAATAAATTTAGAGCTGTGATCAACGCCCTGAAGGTGAAGTACATAGTGGCGTGAAAGGAACATTTGGACTAGTTGCTGTGGAAGTGACCACCGGATTCATTCTGGAAGAAAGGGCATTTATCCCTATGTTCCAGGTGAGGGGAACAGCTTTTGCAAGAGCCCTGTGGTAGGAGGAGCTGCTTCTAAGAACTGAGAGGCGGCCAGTGCTCTGGAGCACAAGCCCAGTGGGGTAGGTTTTGTTACTTATATTCATCCCATTTTATAGACAAAGAAAATGACCTTGAACAGAATTTGTCTCTTTCCTGAGTTTCTGTTCCTCCCTGTACAGTGTGCTCTTTGAGACAGGTAAGTTTCAGCACTGTTTTCAAGGAAGAAAAAAAACGTAGCATGACCAGGGCGGGGGGAAAAATGTCTCCAGGCATGAAGTCCGGATAGTGTTGCAGAAAGACAGGAGCTGGGAATTTTAAGTAAGGGAGCTGAGCTCCTGGGGAGAGCTTGGAGAAGGCGTGACTAAGATCAAAGCACCCCAAAGTGAGGGGAGTGGATGTATTCTCGTGATTAGGATTCTGGGCTTGAAATAATCGTGGATCAGTCAATCCATTCACAGCAGAAGATGGGTCCAGGGTTCGAGCAGTCTAGTCTGTCACACTTTTACTCCCGAGTGGTTTTTAGGAATGGTATCAATGTTCATCTGAATAAAGGAGTTTCATTTTATCCTCTCTGGAGAGTAGGGTTGAATGAACTCAATGAGTTCTCACATTCCTAGTGGTTCACACAGCAGCAGGTCTCCTGAGTGCGTGGTGAAATGTGAACACAGTGCTGGGCAGAGCAAGACTACACTCGAGGGTTCTTGGCCTCCCAGATGGAGGAGAATGTTTCGTACCTAGAAACTTCCCAGAAGTCACTACCAGCTAGAGAAAGACTGCACTGGTCAAGAGGAAATACTAGTGTGGGCGTAAAGGACATGAGGAATGCTGGCACTGCCTCTTAGCAGCCCTGTCAGGTGGGGAAAGTCATGCTGCCCCTTTGTACCTCAGTTTCCCCATCTTTATACAAAACGGCTTCCAGCCATTGCACAGTGGTCTGTACAGACGGAATGCACAAATGTATCCTAGCAGCTTGTAGAGAATCTATACAATTACAGCCTTTCCTCTTTCTCCTTTCAGGGTGAGAAATGGCAGTCTGGGTGACTCAGCAAGAGGGGGGAGGACACGGGGGAGGGGGGAGGGATGAATCAGACAGTGTTTAAAAACAGCCCTTGCAGGCACAAGTATGAAGCCATCTCCAGCTCTGAGATAACAACTCTCCCCTTTCCTACAATTTTCTTCCCGCTCCCACCCCCACCCTGTCTCTCTTAGACACCTCTTATTATTTATTCTAACCCAGCTTTATCTATGTAAAATGTTCAGAGGTTATTAAAATGTTCCAAAAGAGGAGCAATAGCCTCTTTTTTCCTGCTCCCCGAAGTCGTCATGCGACTTAATGGTGAGGGCCTGACCCATTAAGTTCCTCAAGAGCAGAAACCCTTGCATGCACCTGTAGTCCCAACCACTCAGGAGGCAGAGGCAAGAGGATGGCCCAAGGCCAGGAGTTCAAGGCTGCAGTGAGCTATAATCACACTACAGCACTCTAGCCTGGGCAACAGAGCCAGATCCTGTGTCCAAAAAAAAGAGACTGCATTTTGCAATTTTTTTGTTCAGTGCAGAACATAGTGCCTGACACATGGTAGTTAATAATGTATACTGAATTACCGAATGACGCCAAAACAACCTTTCTTGGTTCTCCGGTAATATTCCCATTGCTCCCATGCCGGGATCACAGCTACTTATGAAAGAAACATTTTCCAGGAAGTAATACATGTAAAACATCTGAGGTGCATTTGCTTATCGACACAAATGTACCTCTAATTGGTCAAAGTTCAGACTGGGGCATGGATTTAGTGACATATAGAAGAAGGAAAATGGAATACTTCCAGTCACTGAATTTTTTCCAAGTACTGGCTACTTTAAGCCAAACTAGTTCGAGGACTCTAGGATTCTGGCTTTGGGTAACTGTTCTGAGTGTTTCTTGTTAGTCTTCCACAGGGGAAAGAGATTGAGAAGCTGGTATTTGGTGGGGAACCAGCAATCTCAACAACCACATCCAGCCCTACCTCCGCGTTGGTCTCGCTCCCTGTCGCAGCTGCTCAGGTGGCTGCAGGGAGAGCAAAGCCAGGCAGTGTCACACATTTTATTGCCAGGGGGATTCCATCTCGGTCCTTAGTACAGATCCTAGGCAAGCTATTCTGGGACCACATCCATGATGTTTTGCGCCAATGGCAGACATAGACCTACAGAGAAGTGTACCGTGGAAAGGAGGCTGGCGATTTGTTTCCTAAAACAGCTTCAAATTCTCTGTGCTCTGGATCTGGCCAATCCAACATTGAGGCAAGGAGCCTCCCAAGCAGACTCAGCGCCACCACTGGCCCCTCAGTCTCAGTCTCGGTGTTCCTCCTCTTAGGACACGCAGCAGGCAAGAGGCAGGGCAGGGAGGGCAGGAGGAGCAAGTCGAGCCTCACACACCCCTTAGCTGGGACCTCGAGGGCCTCCTGGACTCTGGTTGCTAGAGAGGGGGGCCCAGGGAAGGACTTGATCTCCTGGTTTTTAAATCTGAGGTCCTTTAGAGGAACCCCAGAGTGACTTCCTACTGTCTCGAATTTTTCCTCCCTACAGCTGACTCTGAAATTGCTTGGCTTGGCTTTGTTGACATGATAATAATTACAGTCATTTTCATTAATTGCTCCCTATTTGAGCCTAATTGCTATGCAGTACAATAAAAATTATGCACATCATTCAATGTGCCATATTAACTTCAGCTCTTACTCCATTGTAATACTAGATTTGGTTCACGTGTACATATTATTGCTCACGTGACTTGGTTATATACACATTTTTTAAAAATAGGAGAAAAGACCTATTTCAATAAGCCAAATCAGTGTAACCAGCAGGGGAGCCTCAGGAATAGGAAAGTTGTCCTTTCTGTTTTTCTGTATGTAACCCCTTTGTTCTTCTCTCTGTGTCCTGGTCATCTTCTGCTTCTCTATGCACCCGGCAGAAGATGGACCTCCACAGAGGCTCCTGAGTTTATACTGCCTCCATCCCCGTAACCAGCCTGGATCGATGGCTCTTTCGGGTCTGATTCCAAATTCCCAGAAGAAAGAATCCAGCTAATCTGGCTCAGTTGATATTTCTGGTTCAACCCAGTGTGGCTGATTGATGGGGTTAAGAAGTTCAAGAAGAGATTCAGGCACTCCCAACCGGTGGGTGCTTGGGTGGGCGAGGGTGGTGGCGTTGCTATCTCTACTAAAGTGTGAGACTGGTAGCAGTTTAACATACGTGTCTCTACTTCTCCTGGGAGAGTTGCCATTTACTAGGAATCAAAATCTCCACTTCTTCAAGCCTTTCTGTGAAGTGGGAGTCACAACGTGTAGAACTTGTCCCAGGGTGGAGGTGAGTGTTGCAAGACACAATGTTCACAGAGTCCTTTGCACAGTCCCGGCACATAGAAAACACTGAAAGCAATAGTCACCATTTTTGCTGTTGTTACCTCTTTGAATCCTTAAACCTTTTTTAGGGGGGTGGGGGATTTTTTGGGCAGGTATGATTTTAAAACCAATATAATACATCCAAGGATTTATTTGAGAAGAATCCAAGAATCTCAGGGAAATCATCTCCAGAAATTTTATTTATTTTTTCCCTCAAATAATCTGAACAGCGTTTTAAACGTTTTCACACGTTAGGTCCAATTTGAGAGAGCTCCGAAGCCTGGCATGTAATATTTCACGAATCCACGAGGGGGCAGGCTTCCCAAACGTAAGTGCTCTGTGCTCGCGCGCCGGCTACGGGAGAAACAAAGGGCAGTCCTGTGACAGACAGCTGTGGTATAGAATCTGTTGGCTGTCAGAAACCCAGTATTACCTTCAAGAAAATGTAAGAAATAAAAAGCAACAAAACATTTTTAAGGCCTAGAAGAATTCCCCAGCTGCGTGACCACACTGGCTCTTGCCACTTGCCAGGCCAGATTTGCTACAAGCCTGTGAAATGAGCAAAAGAAATCTCCAGTGTCCCCAACCCCTCTTACCTTTGCCTTTCTATCTGGTCTTCTGTTCCCTTTCTCTCTGTGTCTTCCTACTCCTTTGTCCCCCTCCTCTGTGGAAACCTACCTTCAGGAAAAATAACTGTAATTTAAATTTTATTTATTCTTTTTTTTTTTTTTTTAAACAGTCTCAGCCTAGCTCACAGCAACTTCAAACTCCTGGGCTCAAGCAATTCTCCTGCCTTAGCCTCCTGAGTAGCTGGGACTTTAGGCGTGAGCCACCATGCCCAACTAATTTTTTCTGTATTTAGTTATCCAGCTAATTTCTTTCTATTTTCAGTAGAGATGCGTCTTGCTCTTGCTGAGGCTGATCTCAAACTCCTAACCTCAAGTGATCCTCCCGCCTTGGCCTCCCATAGTGCTAGGATTACAGGCATGAGCCACCACTTCTGACCTAAATTTTAAAGAATTAAGAATCCAAGGGATTTTTGTTCACTGTAAACGCTATCAAAAGTGTGACAGTTACTAAAAATGGAACTTGCACTTTCAGATGCCCTCCCAGGACTCTTACGAAGGGAAGTGGAGTATTAGTGGTTTAAAGCAAGGCCATGGAAGGTAAATAGGCCTAGGTTTAAATCCTAGCTTATACGCATTACTAGCTCTGCAACCTGGGGTAAGTTACTAAGGCTATTTCTTTTCATTTGTAAAAGGGGGATAATAATAGATCCTATCTCATGAGGGTGAAAAAAGATAATTCATGTACAGTACATAGTGTTTGGCACATAAAACACATTCAATAGTAGTTGCTATTATGCTAAAAGTGTTATCACATTGATATTACATCAGTGAATTATTACAGTGATATGATTTTATATTACCTAATTATTAGATTTTTTATCATGGTTCCATTTTATCCTCCACATTAGACGGTTTCTGGAGTGTTACCTTTAGGTCTGAACTGGAAGAAGAGGACACATTTTAACTGAAACGTGGATATATTAGAGCAGAGAAGGAAATGACTAGGATGATAGAGGCTCGGGAAACTATCTTATGAAAATTAGTTGAGTGAATTAAGACCATTGAAACTGAAGAGTACAAGATTTATGGGGAGCATAAGAGCACATATCTTCAAATGCAAGAGCCCAATCCTCTGGAACAAGTAGATTGTATGTTTGCTTCTGTTGGCTGCCCAAGTGGATTCGTGCCCTCATCTGTGTTAGGTTTCTTTCTTAGATTAAGGATTCTTAGAACCAATGTAATGACAGACTTATGGTTGCAAATTCTCAACAGAAACTTTTTCCCGCTGAAGCCTAGACCAAGACAGAAAAGCATCCTTATTGTCTCCCTGAGCCAATGCGTACATTTCCTGATTTACTCTTTCACCCTTAGTACATATAGCCCTTCCAAGGACTAGGCTTTCTAGAGGTTGCAATTAACACCCAACATTCAGCAGCTCCAAGCCTCAAGGGGATTTTCACATTAGATAATTCTGAGGCTGAAAGGATTTAAAGGAACATGTGACCTGCCCCACAGTATCTGTAGTGAAGACTTAATAGTGAAGCCATGCAGAAAGTAAGCAAATGTTTAGAAGGACCCTTTTCTGAAAAATCTCCCTACATATGGGATTCAGGTCCCCATGTAAGGAAAGCTGGACCCAGTTAACTATTGCACAGGCTTCCATCTGAGTCTGTGTGTTTGTGGGGCAAGAATGAGCCAAGAGCACCAGAGTTGTTGGGCTCAATAGAATATAGTCAAAATGCTGCTTCCCCTTCCTGGTTATGATGTTCACGAGAGTCTCTCTGGTTTTATGATATTTTAGAGTTTAAAGAGTTTCTCTTCCGCACACATTTTCTTTGTCTTAAGAGTCCTGTGAAATAGGCAGAGATTGTTGTCCTCATAGCAGTTTGTCCAAGGACACACAGAGTAAGTGGGCAAGATAGGACTTGGCTTCCTATCTTTAGGCCAGATCATGGGATGCCAATCCTTTTGTGTGAATTGCACTTGTTCTAAAGTCCCTGACATGTCAATGAGCTAACTTCTTTGGTTATCTCTTTTGGAGGCTGTTGGTCTCTAAGAGAAAGTCTCTGTTCATACTTGGATTGTCTGATTCTAAATCCATCTTAGAGAAGAAGAAGGTTAGTGAAGAGAATCTGGTGACGCTTCATTCCACTCTATCACTCCAATCCTATGCCTTTGGTACTATGCTGCTGGATCATAACCACAGTCAGCTATACTTGAATCACGGCACTAACTTAGAACAACCATTTTACAGAACATAGTAGCTACCAGAGACAAATAGCTTGGGCCCATTCTTTCAGATCTTGTTATCAATTTAAGTATAGTAGGTAGCAAATGTTAATGGCCAACCAATTAGACTAGAGCAGCAATCATCCCAGCAGGTCACAATTCTTAAGGTCCTTTCAATGCAGGTTTGTAAAGCTGCCTTTAGTGGGAATGTGCAAATTCCTTTCCACCTCTCTTTTATGCTCCAATCCCAGGTAACTGCTCGTCATTATAGAGGATGGAGTGCTGTGTGAGGACATAAGGGGTTGTCCTAGTCATCTGCCATAATCTTTTTCTGAGGCTACTTCTCTCTACAGTATATAGAAGGTGCTGGCCCCATGCTGCAGTGCAACGTTTTGAATTCATTTCTTCCTTGTTGGCTTCACCAAGACTCTGCGTGCCATGGGATCACCAGCCTTAAGCCCATCCTCGCTAATGGAAGGTCACTGGAGACACTACATAAGGCTGTTTTTACCAGTTGATCACATTTATTTTACTTATGATCACATCATTGCATACTTCCCTTTAGACTCCACAGAAAACCATAAAAATAACCAGAAATGATTAGATGGAGCACAGAATAAAAGCGGCAGTTGTCTTCAAGGACAGCAACAACTGCCACCACCGCGGGATTCCGGAGGGGAAGAGGCCACACTGAGAACATGGACCTGAACGTCGCCCTACTCCACGCCTGGACAACTTCTTTCCGGCCCTGGACTGCTTCGCCCGGCCAGACTTCAGGGACATGTCCAGATGGAACCACCGCGTGGTGAGCAACCTGCTGTATTACCAGACCAACTACCTGGCCGGGGCTGCCATACTGTTTTCCGTCGTGGGCTTTCTGAGCCCCTTGGACATGATCCTTGGAGGAACTGCGGTGGCTCTGACGTGCACGGGGCTCGCGCGGGCAGCCAGCAATGAAGACATCCTCCGCCAGATGCAGAAGCGACACCCCACGGCGTTCGTCCTGGAGATCGTGTTGGCCAGCTGTTTTCTTATATCCGTGTTTGGAGCGGTCCTGGTCTTTGTGCTTGGCATCGCCTTCCCTTTGGTGTTGACATTTATCCATGCTTCGTTGAGGCTCTGGAACCGCAGGAACAAGCTGGAGAACAAAATGGAAGGAATAGGATTAAAGAGGACACCAGTGGGCGTTGTCCTGGATGCCCTACAACAGCAGAAAGAAAACATCAGCAGCAGACTCACTGACTGTATCGGCAAAGTGAAGGAATAAAGCTAGCTTACCTGGCGATAGGGTTGCAGCAGAAATTGAGTTGCAGTTTGCCCTTGTCCAGGCCTACTTTCTGCTTGTGTTTTTTAAATAGGAGGTGCAGGTACCACCCAACTATCTATGGCGGCATGTATGTATAGGACAAACTATTAACATCTGATGTTACAGAGAGAAGGCCTCAGAAACCGAAAGAAAACCGCTCTCCTATTGTGTCTGAAGTTTCAAGTGTGTTTATGAAATCTAAGGGGAAATGAATCACACTTATTTTTTTAGGGCAATAAAATAAGATAAAAGAATTATAGGTTCTACACCAACAATACTGTTATCTTGTAGGAATAAAAATCAGTGTAAAGTATCAAGGCAATATGAGTAAAAGAACAGGTTGTTAAAGTAGATGATGTCATAGGTGAGCCTGTTTCTAATCCCCTCAGCATCCTCCTCCCAAAATATCCCTTAGCATTGTAAAAGTAGGGTATAAATTAGTTTAGTTTTTATTATTACTCTCTTAAAATCAAAGACGATCTGTCTCACTTTGCTGCCTGTTTGATGTGCAGTGGAAACTGGATAAACCAGTTGTTTATACTTTGTTTATACACATATAAAGATAGCTGTTTAGAATATTTTGTTAAATTTTTGTAAATTTTTGAAATGCTAGTAATGTATTTTCACCAGCAGATGTTTGTTGCAAACTTAATGTCATTTTCCTTAAGAAGGTTACAGCTATGTTAACCTGTATTATTCTTGACAGATTTGTTAAATAACAACCAGACAAAAAAAATAAAATTTGAGTTCTGTTTATATTTAAAAAAAAAAAGCAACAACTAAAGCCAACAAATATTGTCAGTAGCCTTTTCATTTCTCTGGCCTTGGTCATGCAAATATGTTTAAAGTGCTAAAAATCACTAATAACACCGAAAAGTTCTCATTATCTATTAAAGCAAATGCAAGATGGGATATACTTATCTTAGGAAATAAAGAGATGTGTTAAAAACCTTATGACTTTGGATGTGAATTCCAAGATCTCAATCTTTTCGTCTCAGTTATCAGAGACAAATAGAAAATTGCTAAGAGATTTCTGTCTCATAGAGCAGTATGTGTAAATACTGTAGAAATGACTTTCACAAGGGTGATAAGCATAGCCCTGTCACATTTAATTCAGCTGAAAAGTCCAACTAAAACATTAAAACTCCAATTGCCCACTCTGATGGCCAGGTATTTTATAATATAACCATGAAAGTAGCTGGATTTAAAGGCATACGCTCAGCCGGCACTTGGGTGTTCGTCCATGCAACCTTGCCGCCTCAATAGGTTGCCAAAGCCCACCTTCTCACTGCTCAGACCCTAGTAAAATTGTGAAGTTTGTCTTTGAAGCTCCTGGACTCCTGGATTCATCCCTCTTCTCAATAGAACCTTTCCATTCCCACTCAGACACTTCCCAGTTCTCAAAAACGACAGGAAAAGTAATTTCTACTAAAGTGTGAGACTGGTAATAGTTTAACATACACGTCTTTACTTCTCCTAGGAGAGTTGCCAGTGCACAGGCATCAAAATTCTAAGCTAAACACGGAGCAGAACAGTATTTATGGTGTGCTACCTTTTGGGCAAGGAAATACATAATCGTACCTGCTTATATTTTCAAAAATAAACAATGAAAGGATGAGACAAAAATCTAACAAAAACAATTATCCCCTAACCCCATGTAGGGAGGGAGGGAACAGAGTAGAAAGCACAGGTATGAAAACAATTCTGAGTGTACTTTGTTCTGTGGCTTTTACTTTGGAACAGAGAGGTGTGCTAAAGCCAACCTACACCAGCTAGCAAGAGCAAGCTGTTAAATTTCAGGAATTTTGTGAGCCAGTTATGAAACAGCTATTATTAAAAATTAAATTATGTAAATTTAGTATTAAATAAATTATATTAAAGACAATGTATACTCAAAATTCATCACATTTCAATTATTTTTATTACATTTTTCTATTATCTATGGTACTGAGATTATTTTCATGCATTATGTCTGTACGTTGGAAATATTATATAATGGTGTACTACTGTGGCACTAAAAACCTGCATTAGCCAAGAAGAGAAATCTCAAATCAATGACTACAGCTTCCAACTTTAGAAAGTATAATAGAAAATGTGGTCAGATAAAACCCAAAGTAGGAAGAAGAAAGGAAATAATAAAATCTTATGTGAAGTCAATGAAATAGAAAATAGAAAAACAATAGAGAAAATTAATGAAAACAGAAGCTGATTCTTTAAGATCAATAAAATTGCTCAACCTTTAGCAGACTGGAATGAAAAAGAAAGAAGAAATAAATTATCAGTATTAGGAGTTAGATGACAGTCCACAGTCTACAGATATTAAAAGAATAATATTGGAATATTGTAAATAATTTTATGCTAATAAATTCACCAACTTGGATGAAATGGACAAACTCCTTAAAAATACAAACTACCAAAACTCTCTCAAGAAGAAATATCCCCAATAACCCTAGATCCATGAAGAAAATTGAATTTTTAGTTAAAAATCTCCCCACAAAGGAAACTCCTAGGCCCATGTGGCTTCACTAGTATATTTTACCAAACATTTAAGAAAGTAAAGTACCAAATCTACACAAATGTTTTGAGAAAATTGAAGAGGAGGGAATGCATTCTATAAGATATGATGATTCTAAGACTTTGTAAGACAAGAAAATTATAGATCAATAACCATCATGAACATAGATGCAAAAAATCCAAATAAAACCTTAGAAATCATAACCAATAATATAGAAAAGGGAGAATACATTATGACCAAGTGCTATTTATCTAGGAATCCAAGAATTTAACATTTGGAAAACAACTTAATGTAATTCACCGTATAAACAGACCAAAAGAAAAACACTGAATAGGCATAGAAAAGACTTTGACAAAATCTGACATCTGTTTTTCATAAAAACTCACAGCAAATTAGGATAAGAAGGGAACATCTTTAACCTGAAGAAGAGCATCTGTGAAATTAAGTATTGCTTACAACATACTTAATGGTGAAATACTGAATACTTTCCCACTAAGGTCAGGACCAAGACAAGAATGTCTGCTCTCACCACTTCTATTTAACACTTGGAGTTTCTAACCAGTGCAATAGTGCAAAATATAAAATAAAATATGTTCAGATTGGAAAGGAAGAAGTAAAACTCTCTTTATTCCCAGGTGACATGATAGCCTACATAGGAAATGTGAGCAAATCTTTAAAAGCTACTAAAACTAATAAATAAGTTGAGCAATGTTGCGGGATACGTGATCAATATTCAAGAATCAATTGTATTTCTATGTACTAGCAACAAATTACCAGAAATTTAAATAAAAACAATATAATGCTATCTACAGTAACATAAAAATATGCATAGACAAATCTGGCAAAACATGTGAAAGACCTGTATAATGAAAGTTATAAAACATTACTAAGAAAAATTAAAGCAAGACTAAATAAAGATATATCATGGTCATAGGTCTGAGGATTTGATATTGCTCAGATGTCAATTCTTCCCAAATTGAGCTATAAATTAAATGTAATCTCAATCAAAATCCCTGCACACTTTTTTTTGGTAGAAATTGACAATCTTATTGGGCAATTTATATGGCTATGACAAGAACTTAAAAGAGTTAAAATAATTTTAAAAAGAGCAAAATTAAAAACACAAAACACCACCTGATTTCAAAATGTATAAAGCTACTGTAAGACAGTGTGATATTGGAGTCAAGGTAGACAAATGGACCAATTGAACAGAATAGAGAGTCCTGAAACAGACTCAAATGTAAATGAAAAATTGATTGTTGACAAAGTTTAAAGCCCATTCCTTGGAGAAAACACAGCCTTTCAACAAATGTTTCTGGAAAAACTGAATATCCACATGCAAAATAAATGGACTTTGATCCACACCTTGTATTAAATACAGAAATTAACTCAATCTAGTTAATAGACATATGTGTAAAATCTAAAATCATCAAACTTCTAGAAGAAAATATAGGATGCAATTTTTATGGCATAGGTTAGGCAAAGATTTCTTGCACACAATACTAAAATCACATATTGGGAGAAAATATTTGCAAATCATGTATCTGTTAAATAATTTTTATCAAGAATATCTAGGGCTGGGCACAGTGGCTCATGCTTATAATCTCAGCATTTTGGGGAGGCTGAGGTGGAGGATTGCTTGAGGCCAGGAGTTTGAGACTAGCCTAGGCAACATAGCAAGACCCCTGTCTCTATAAAAAATAATACAAAAAAATTAATTTCACTGGGCATAATTTTTTGAGATTCATTTATGTTGTTATGTGTATAAATAGTTCACTCCTTTTCGCTGCTGAATAATATTCCATTTTATGGATATATCACAGTTTGTTTATCCATTCACCTGTTGATGAACATTTGAGTTATGTCTACTTTTTGGCTATTACAAATAAAGCTGCTATGGACATTCTTATATGATATATTCCTTTCTTTCTTTAAATAAGTACCTAGGAGTGGAGAGCCTGCATCATTTGGTAAGTGTACATTTAATGTTTTGTGAAACTGCTAAGCTGTTTTCAAAACCTTCTCAATGACCTATAGAGGTAAGGCTTATTACTCCTCTCTTAGACATGAGGAAACTTGAGTCTCAGAGATGTCAAGTTGAATAAACTTAAAAATAAACTTAACTCTTCCAACTCTATACCCAAAGAAGCCTCCATTAGCCCACAGGCATTTCTAAAATCTAGTCTCTACACTAATCTTGCCAGGATTGATATACTGTTACCAGAGAAATAGGAGCTTGGAGACAGTGCTTTAGAATTTATGCCAGGAAACACTAGTCTTAGGAGACGATGTGTGACACAAGGGTTCCATGGTCAAGGAAGTTTGAGAAGGCCCCTTGTGTAAATACATCATATTAAAATAGGAAGGATATGAGAAATTCTTTAGCAATAAAACTTATTTATATTTGTTTAATCAAGTATTTCCTAACCATATCTGAAAAAATCTTGAAGAATTAAAACTCTTGCACCCAGGCATCAAATTGAGGCTTCTGTATAGATTGTTTAGGTATCAGAATAAAACCCTTTATTTTTATATTAAATCAAAACCTATTGGGGCTTGTTAATTTCAAGCTGAGTTATTCTTTGACATTTTGAACTTCACTAGAAGAATAAGAATCTTTATTCTAAGCCTTTTCCAAGCTGATGAACAAAGAAAGCCCTGTCCAGGTTGTAAGTACATCTCTTCTCTTGAGCTCTGCAGATAGTGGAGCCTCACGCAATTAAGTGAAGTGGAAGTAGTTAAGAGCAACTTGTTGATCTCTATGGCTTTTGTCTGCAGGAACCAATTTCTGTCCCTACGTCTAGACCACTTTTATGCTCTAGGAACAAGACACCAAAGTTTAATTCAGACTACTTAGGTTGCCTCTTGAACCTACCGGTATATCTTTGTTTTGAGTGTGTTTTTTCCCCCTCAGAAGAGGAAATGTTTCCCAAATCAAAACGGAGAGCGTTGCAAAATGCAGACAGAATAAGCCTGCCCGTTCCTCTCATCCACTTGCACTGTCAGTGACTACAGAGCAATGAAGAGGCGGGCAGAGGATGGGAGAAGGCTGTGTAGAAATTCTGCACAAGTTATTCCCTCCAGATCCGCTCTCTGTCTTCTCCATCCTGCTCCAGGCCTGGGAAGGCTGATCTCCATGGACTTCTTCAATCAGGTTCCCTTTCCTCCAGCTTCTGATGGGCATTCCCAGTAGGAAACACCCACAGGATGCTGAATCTTTCTGCCAACCCTCCCCCCCCCTTGCCTGGCTATGCTTGGCGGGGGCTGCCTTCCTCTGCCCTCGGCCACAGCTCCCGACAGGCGCCACCCTCCCTCCTGCAGCTCTGCAGCTCTGCTCAGCCTGAGACTGGATCCTCCTCCCCTGGTCCCCTCTGGCCTCAGGACGGTGATGGTGGCTGCCAAGTGCTGCTGATCCCCGGGCTCTTCAGCCTCCGTTGTTTTTTCTCTTGACGCTGCTCCCACCTCTGCAAATAGTCCCCTTGTTAAACTTTCACTAATTACCCCTTTGAGCATGCCAGCTGTTTGCTGCCAGTATTCTGACATTTACCCTTGTTCTAATGTTGTAATTCCTACCAAATCACTTAATATTATATTATGGTTAAAAGTTGTGTTGTGGTGCTTGCTTCGGCAACACATATTCTAAAATTGGAACGATACAGAGAAGATTAGCATGGCCCCTGCACAAGGATGACA
>VBSM01001562.1:15760074-15776870 GCA_008086735.1 Cheirogaleus medius
TTTTTTTTTTTTTCAGTAGGTTTAGGAAGGCATTCTTGCTACTTAGACTGCCTGTCAAAGGTGTATCTTCTCTCCTTCTTACTTTTCATACTTACAAGAAGTTCTGGGACTTGCTGGCCCCAACCCAGGCCATCTTCTCATCCCATACCCAGATGTGTAACTCTGCTGGATAAGGACAAAGTCAGTTTGCTTCCCTTGTTTTCAAACCACAGCTGCTGAATAGAGTCAAAGGATCTATAACTCTAACCCTCCACGTCTCCTTCCAAATTCTTCTTTTCCACTTCACTCCTATTTTTTCCCCTACCTCTTTCCATTTCCTACAAAATGGCTTTTCTTCCTTTTCCCTTTTCCTTTCCATCTTGTTATTTGATGACCCATGTCCCAAGGCTATGACTCTCAATCACCTATAAGGTGTGTCACAGTGATGTACAACTAACAGGAGCTAGAGTTCCCAAGCTTGCACATCTATTACTTAAAATAATGCATTTGAGTGAATTCAAGTTTACTCCCCAAAAGAATGTAACTCTCAATCATCTAAAATCCATAATGCTTTCCTGAGTGGGAGAAAAAGATGTGACATTATTGTTAATGTAGCAGGAATTACACGTAACTGCCAGTCTTGCCTATACATTACTGATCTACACTTAATAGCTCTGACCATTACAAATAATTGCAGTGCTTTTTGTCTGCACACACCAAAATCATTTTTGATTCATTAAAATCTGGGCCTGGTGTGGAATGGCACATATTTCAGTGTCTTCCATAGAGCGAGTTGCAGTACAAAAAAGTTGGAGCACAGCTGCTCCAGGGAACAACTAAGAAATCCCATCACTGCAGGGAAATCCCAATGGAAGCCTTGCTGTGACCTGAAAGAGAAACTCTTGATTGTAATAAATATATTATTATATTTGTGGATCTTGAATGGGTCTTACCTGTGGAAGATTGTTTTCCCCTTCAGTATCTCTTTTTAAACCCATTTTTTTCTGTAGCATCTGAAAAAACTTCCACGCAGGCTGAGATTGTTAACTAGTCCCATTTGGCCTCATCTCTTGCTTTTCCTTCAGTGAAACGGAGTAAATTAGCCTACATTCAGTCTTCTCCACTCATCAGTCTGGACTTCTGAGGTTGACAAATTATAACCACTTAAATGTAATAAGTATGTTTACATAAATTTTATTCAGGTAAAAAGCAAAATGCAATTTAATGGGATGTGGGCAGTGTCTACACTCACTGTGCCAAGGAACATACTAACAAAGGTGAGAGGTAGATCAGGTTCTTGTCTTGTGGGTTTGGGAATTGAGTATTTGTTTTTGTCTATTTGAGTTGCTAGATTAATGCTTCTCTCTCCGCCCTCACTTTTCGTGGCTTTCACATTTCAAAAGGACAGGTGAGGGTGAGGGCCTGGGTAGGGGAAAAGAAGTTTCAAATAGGCAACTAGAGACCATTTTTAGCTTTAATTTATAGAATTTCCTAAGTACATGTCAACTTCTTACCTAGAATTAATTTGTTTTTTAACGACAAATTTAGAGGATACCAAAATTTCATTTTCACAGGCCAAACTATGCTCCTCAGTATTCAAGTAGAACCACGAAGTCCTAAGTTGAGAAGTGGTCATATAAACAGTTTCTAAACTGTAGTGTTGGATTCTGTTTTCCACACAAGGTGACACCAGGCATTGCAGGTTTGCAAAGCAATTTGTCAGGGCCTGGCTTGACTGGCTGCAGCAGGGGCCTGGGAGGAGACTGCTCTGCAAGGAAGGTTCTCATTGGGAGGTGGGGGGAGGGGAAGCCAGTTGGGAGGGCCCCACTGGGCAGCTGGCTCTGGGAAAGGGTCTTATGTGGCAGGCAGAGCCCTATATCCAGGGAACCAGGTTACACATTGGACAAGTTGTTGAGAACAGCAATTCCCGTCCTAGCCGGCTGGCAGAGCCCATCCCCACAGGAGCGCTGGTACCGGAAATCAGGAACAGACGGGCTTCGGGGGCTAAAGGGCTGCCAGCAGCACAGGGAACACTGTCTTCCAGCAGCTGCGCCTCAGGGTGCAGATACCACACCCTGGAACATCTGATAAGAAAACCTGGGGTTAGCCCTAAAGGTACTGGCACCAGGCTAGTTGATCAGGTACAAGACTCATTTACAGAACTGGGTAAACATGGGAATCAAGGCTCGGAAATGGAGCCTATTGTAGAAGTGAGACTTCAGGGCAGCAAGAGAAGCAGAGAGCTAGCAATGCAAAACCCAGTTGCAGAGTAGTTGCTCACCCCGTCTACCTAAAGTCTGATCTGATTTTTAAAGTGGGGGCTGCATCTTCAGACGGCAGAAACTTCTTTCTCAGCACTTAAAAAAAATTTTGGTTCCCTGAACTTGTCTATGATACATAGTATTAAGTCAAGATTCTTGGAGGCAAGTGACAGAAATCCAATAAAAATTAGCCTTAAGCAACTACAGTGAAAGGAGTGTGCTGGCTCATGTAACTGGAAAGCACAAGGGTGGATCTGGCAATTACAAACACTGCTGGGTCCCAGGGGTCAAATACTGTCCCTCGGGCTCTGTCTTCATCTGTCACTTTTACTGGCCTCAGCCTAGGGTTGTTTGGGGGTGTCAATGTTTAACAACTAGGTCTCTAGAAAAAAATGTACAAATGTACATACATAAACTTATTGTAAATTTCACTAATATAAAGGATGTATAGCACAATTTACAAATAATATGTAATACTCTTTATATAAATTCAATATAGCTGATTTATTTTCATAGAATACTTTTGTTGATTTTTGCCAAACTCTTGTATATGTAACCAAATATGATTGTAATTGAGGAACCAGGGTAGTTCTGACTTGAAGGTTAGTTGATATTTTTATTTACAAGAAAGACAATGCTGGCCCGGCCCAGTGGTTTACAACTGTAATCCCAGCACTTTGGGAAGCAGAGGTGGGAGGATTGCTTGAGGCCAGGAATTTGAGACCAGCCTGGGCAACATAAGGAGACCCCGTCTCTACAAAAAATAAAAAGAAATTATTGAGGTGTGGTGGCGCGGCGCGTGCCTGTAGTCCCAGCTACTCAGGAGGCTGAGGTGGGAAGATTGCTTGAGCCCAGGAGCTAGAGGCTGCAGTGAGCTATGATGGTGCCACTGCACTGCAGCCTAGGCAACAATCTCTATTTAAAAAAAAAAGAAATAAAGAAACACAATGCTATGGATTGAATTGGGTCCCCACAATTCAGGGTGAAGAATGTTTATGGCTATAGCCAAATTTACGGGGTACTGCTGCGTCCTCTCCTTTCTTTTTGGTGTCAGCTGATAGCAGAAACTGAAACTGCTGCAGGATGTCAAAGTCCAAGAGTTACCTCCCTCCCCCCTTTCCTTGGAGAGGGGATTATTGGGATTATCAGATTATCGCAGGAGATGTGACTCTGCCCTGGAGGTATGGCTGAGGCCTGAAGCTCGCACCCTGCTGTTCACTCAGGAACTTTTCAGATTGTTGTGCAAAACAGAACTCCTGCCGGCTGCCTGTTAGTGAGAGAATTCACAGGACTGATCTTGAACTGTTACTAGGAAATTGCAGGATTAGATATCTTCCTGTTAATTCTTGCAAGGCCATCCCTTTCACCAGGGAAATATCTAGCCTCTCAAAATTCCTCCCGCTTCCTTACATTATGTGGTGGGGCCATTTTCCCTCACGACCCCTGTCTCTTCCCTACCCCTGGCCAGTCTTTCAGGTTGGCCAGAAGCACATCGTTCAGCATAGCAGTTTTCCTCATTGTTTTCCCTACCCTAACAAAGGAGATGTTGTCAATACGCTAAGCCAAGGATGTACTGGGTGCTCGCCTGTGGGTAGAATGGCACTTCTGCAGAAGTACAAATTTCCAGCCCTCTATTACTAACTATAACCTCCCTACTGTGTCCTTCTGAATTTCACACAGGGGTTTGTACCTTCTTGACATACTTCTTCCATTAGATTGATTTTTCTGACCTAGATTTCCCTTTTTATTCCCCATCCCAGTTGAGAGTTCTCTCTCTTTGGGACTTTGTAACAGCAATGGTGCCATATTGGCTTTTCTCTGTGAAAAGATCAGGCTCATTTTCTCTAATATCTATATTCTCTAAAAACTTACCTATCTCTACATTAAGCCAAGCACCTAGCACATGGTAGTCAATAAATGCAGGATGGATAAAAATAAGCTGGTATAGACACATATAAAGCCTCAAATATTTTTTAAAACTCTCCCCTTGCTGTATTTTCTTGAGAATAATTGAGCTTCTTCCTTGCTATTATTCTTTTCTCTGTATGTCATGAACTTATATTTTATAGGTTTATAGATTCTGAAACTTGAGTTTGTAAGCCTAATATGTGTCTATGGGCTTACTAGGATTCAGAATTACCTTCTTGCTCTCCCTCAAAGAACAATATAGCTTTGAGGCTTGGTGAGCCCTAAATAGAAAGCCAAGGGTGCAATTTCACTGTAAAACAGAAAAAGAACCAGGATTTCCATTATTCTTTTAGGGCAAAAGATCACTTCTTGCATTATTAGAAGCTGTCTCATGAGAGATTTGCCTGCTTTTCGGAAGGCAGTATTGCGTGTTTGGGGCTGAAGGAAACAGGAAACCAGAGGAGAAAGAGAAGTTTGAAAACTCAGAGGTTTTATTCTAAGTTATAAACAGGTCACTATGGATAGTGTTCTTAAGAGAAACCTACAAATAGCTTTTACAGGCAAACCAAGAAAAAGTTAATTGAGGATTCAGGAAGAGTCATGCAGAAGATAGGACAACGACTGGTTTAGGTTTAGAAAAGAGTAGTTAATATCAGTGTTCCTCTGTGAGTTAAAAAAAAAAAAAGGAAAGAAATGAGTAATTAAGTCAGAATACAAAGTTCATATTTAGATTAAAATAGATTGAAGAAGAAAGGAGGGACTGAAAGGAATAATGGAAATACGGCAAGTACCTGGCAGAGGACCATGTTAAGAACAGTATTTATGGAGGGGACACCTGGTTCTGTCTTGTTCCTCACTAGCAAACCGTGGGAGCAATCGTCTTAGGGTTATGAATTTTTACAGGCCAATTTTCTAGAAAAGCATTTGGTTTCAGAGGAAATAAGTTTCTGGAAATACTGAAGATGAAATCTCATGTGATTCAGAATGAACTTAAAGGTTCTTAAGTGAAGAAACATCACTATGGTGCGCATGCCCAAGTTTCCCTTGTTAATGATGATAAGGATTATTCCTGTTTCTTCAACAATTTCTCTTTCCCTTCCTGATGTCCGTGGGCATTGGCAGAGCCCAGTGCTTGGATTATTGCTCTTCCCTCCTGACACATTTTATTTCAGAAGGCTCATTGCTGCCCACAAATTTCAGCACCCCCTCTCTCTATTATTCATAATCGCCAAAGGTGGAAGCAACCTGAGTTTCCATTGGAGGATGAATGCATAAACAAAATACACATACAATGAAATACTACTGAGCCTTACAAAGGAAGGAAATTCTGACACATGCTACAACATGTGAACCTTGAGGACATTATGCTAAGTGAAATAAGCCAGTCACAAAAAGATAAATATTGTATGATTCCACTTATATAAGGTACCTAGAGTAGTAAGATTCATAGAGACAGATAGTAGAATGGAGAGCTGGGACTGGGAAGAGGGAAGAATGAGGAGTCGTTGTTCAGTGGGTACAGAGTTTCAGTTTTGTAAGATGAAGAGTTGGAGGTGGATGGTGGTGATGGTTTGCACAACTATGTGAACATACAGGACAGAGGGTAACCAGGGCAGGGGGTAACAGGGTGGGCTCTACAGAGTGGGCAGAAGGGGCTTCCCTGAAGAGCTGGCGTCTGAATGAGTCAGGAGTAACGGGAACAAGTAGCCAGGAGAAGGTGCCATCTGGCCGAGGGCGCAACAACGTGAAGCCCCCAACGTGGGAAAGAGCTCCGTGTGCCGGAGGGACAGAGCAAAGGCCTGTGCAGCTGCAATGTGGTGAAGGAGAGGAGAAGGAGTCAGGGCGTGTCCTTGCACAGGGGACATGAGTGGCAGTGCCAGTCTGCAAGTCAAATCAGCAGGCCGGCCTTGTGAACCGCCCATGCTGTCTTTACTCTCTTACGGAGGGATTCTGATTTCTCTTATCACCCTACCTCCCTCTTCAGGGAACCAAGATTAAAATTTCTTTCTGATGAGCTGTCTCAGGAGTGCAAAAGTGGGAAAATAGGGAGGCCTGAGGCCTGGCATGGTCCCAAATACCCAGAAACACAGGCAGTGGGTACCAATTTGATTCAGTTTAGAGTATCAGAAAAGCAGCTTTTGAATTTAGGCCCAAATCTTTTCTGACTGTGACCTTTACCTAGTTGCTGCACATCTCTGGAGCTCCGTTTCTCCATCCGTCAGGTGGGATCTGTTATAATGCCTTCCTACAGTGTCGTGAAGATCAAATTAATTGTGAATAACTAGCTGTGTAAACTACTGTTAGTATGTGGTTATTATGCCATTGATTTTCTGGCTCTGTCTCGTCACAAGACAAGATTTTATATTTATCAAAATTAAATTTAGGAATATTTTAAAAAGAAAGATGTACCCGTAGCATTTTGGAGAGTACACGGAGAGGAAGAAGGAATAGCATGATATAAAATACTGTCTCTGGCAACTCTAGATAGGGGTGGCATCTGGAAGGGCAGACCCTGGGGAGCACACGCAGAGGGTACAATGACAGTCAGTGTGTCTCCCTGGCACAGCTTCCTGAGGCCGCAGTGAATGGAAGCTGGGTTTCCATTTTTCTATGGTCTGTTGGTGACAGAAGAGAAAGGCTTAAAAGAAATGATCTGTTGAGATTATTTGAATTTGTTCAGACAGTGAATTTTAAATGTCCCAAAGAACTTCATAGATGGAAGGGATTGAGAAACATTAAGTAGGATGAATGGAAAATTCCCTTTAATTGTGAACATTTTGACCATAGAATAATAATGTCTTTTGAGATCGGGTCATGCTTTGGCAATCTTTCAACATATTGCGAATGAGGTTCTCAATTGCTGTCTTAGCCCCTGTCTAGATAATTGTTTGAACTTTTTACAGCATAAGCAAGTTGTCATAAGACATATCTAAGAATATTATCTGTGGAAAAATATGCTTTGAGCAAATTGTGCTTGGATACAGGGAGAACACCTTGGGCAAATGATGAAAGAGTGCATGTGGTCACACACAGCTGACTCTTAATTAGTATGTAAATTCCACACGGCAGGGACCATGTCTAGTTGGTCACCTTTGTATCTCCAGAGTGTGTCAAGTGTCTGGCACATAGTAAGCTATAAATATTTGTCGAGGGAATAAATTAATGAAGTGGGGGTACCAGCAATTTCTCATTGGCCACCTTTAGTGAAGAGTGATTTTTCTTCTCCAAATGGTGGTTCCAATAATGAATCTATTGAATAAATTGAATCATTTCAAAAGCTGTTTGTTACTTTAATAGCCCTTAATCAGAAAGCTGCCTCAGGAATTGTTGGGCCACAAAGGAGAAGGCAGGTGCTGTGGGAAGAACAATCCTCTGATATTCCAACCCTCTTGCATCAGAAGAGCTGTTTTCATCTGCTTTGCACACTGGGAAACTGTGCAACTTTTATTTGAAAAGATTTTGGCCACTAAAACAACAATGTGAAAACTGCTGTTTTACAGAGCTGAAAAACCAAATGATTTAATTAGACCATAAGCAGATAAATATTTAATAAAACCTTTGTAAAATAATGATGAATAAATATATTTATATGGAAAACTATGCAACATTCATTAAAACTTTCCTACCTCCCTTTTCCTTTAATAAACTTTGAACCTCCAAATATCTACTTGCACTGTGCTGCCCCTCGGGCATTTTCTGGACTTTTCTCTACCACTTCTCCCAATAGGTCCTTTCCATCGAAAAAATAACCTGCCACGAATTCCCAATCCTTTAGGATCTGCTCTTTATGAGGTTACCATGAATGGTAATAGGTTTAACTAGTCCCATTAGATGTGCTACTGATCCTAAAACAGCATCCTTACCAGAAAGCTCTTAAGGAGCAGTGCTTCTAAACCAGGGTCAGAGAAATATTTGCGGCCAGGTTGCTTTTCAGAGCCCCAGAATCATTTCACTTGGTCAGTTGCCCAGAGTGCACAGGGATAGCCTAAACTATGAAGCAATAATCTTCAAAGAATTATACCTCTCTATAAATCTGACATCTCTGACTGCTCTACCATTGGAAGAAAAATGTTCTAATTAGAAAACTTTTGCACAATTACATTTTTTCCTGTGGATCAAACCATTCCCGTATTTCTTCCTAAGATAAGCAGAACCATCCACTAACATTATGATTATTTCTGCCAAGATTATATAGTTCAGAAAAGTGTCTTCATAAAGTTTCCTTGGAAACTGGAATGTTGGCAAGATGTCATTGGGAACAACATGAAAAGAGTAGGCGGTGGGAGGAGGTGGAGGGGGAATTTTGCAACAGAATTTCAATAGAGTCAAAATAATACCCATAATGCTGCTGAGGTTCTGTAAAGGCTGAAAATTAATCTACATGAGAAAAAATGGCTATAAACACACAAGGTGAAGGCTAATGCAAAACACTGCCAAGCGAAGGAGGCTGGCTGAGCAGGGAAAGACAGTAACACATAGACTCTGAGATAGGAACCAGTGGAGCTAGATAGTAATTAGTGACTGGATATTGTACGAAGACTTAATTAATATTCCCATATTACAAAAGAGCACCTGCAAGGACTTGCACACTCAACCCTCTAATGAGCATGAATTCATGTTGGGCTAGTAAGGGAATAAGAGAAATTGCTGCTGTCATTTGCTTTTAAGGCGGTTGACAAACAAATGCTATGTTGTCTTTTTTTTTCTGCCTGGGTAATTTCCCAGGCCTGTTAATCACATTCGTTCTTGGAGGTACCATCTCTGTCTCTGTAGCTTACATCACTGAGTCAAGTAAATTTTATAAATCAGGAGACATAGATTTGTTATTATTTCATACAATAACAATAAAAGCTGAGGATCTTTCTACAATGGAGGAAAAGTTTTCTTCCTGACAATTAACATTCATAAGTATTAAACAAAAATACATTGATCATGAATTTGTTTGCAAACACAGGACACACTGGAACTAGAAATCATTCTTTTATCTATCATTTGTGCTAAGTTTTAAAGGCATCAATAGCCATGTATCTTTAATGCAAATATTAAAATTTGATGAATTGCCATTAACAGTATCACCTTTGTTCTCTATTTATTTATTTTGATTATTATTATGATTTGAGACAAGGTCTCACTCTATTGCCTAGGATGGAGTGAAGTGTCATCATCTTAGCTCACTGCAATCTCCAACTCCTGGGCTCAAGCTACCCTCCTGCCTCAGCCTCCCGAGTAGCTGGGACTACAGCGTTATTTATTTTTAATGGGCTTCGATGGCATATACTCAGTTACACCTAGCATAGAATCTATCTTTAGCAAGTGAGAAAATGGGTTCAACAACAACCACAACTGTATTGCACAATATTTTCAAGATATTTCATCAAATAAAAAAAAATGTAACTATGGTAGAAAAAAGCCATGGCGCTGAAAAGAAAGGAGATATGGAGGACTATGAATTCACTTATTCCCAGAATTCTCTTGGGTTTGAAATAAACATTATTTTTGTTTTAAAAAAAGGAACAAAAACTAATCATTTAATGTACTTGGCTTAAACATTGCACTCTAGTCGGGTCTTTGTGGAAATTTTACAATTTCTCTATAAGTAAATTATTAAACTATTGAGAACAAAGGCTTCTAGTAGACAAAAAATTAATTCTTAATAATATTAAGTTGGTTTTAGATAGTGTGGTAGACAGAATAATGGGCTCCCAAAGAAGGCCATGTCCTAATCTCTGGAACTTGTGAATATGTTACCTTTCACAGCAAAAGGGACTTTGCAGATGTGATTAAATGAAGGGTCATGAGATGAGGAGATTATCCTGAACTATCCACGAGAGCCCGATGTTATCACAAGGGTTCTTGAAGCAGAGAGGTAAGAAGATCAAAGTCAGAAAAGGAGAGGTGATGATGGAAGCAGAGGCTGGGGTGATGCATTTTGAAGATGGAGTAGGGATCGCAGAGCCTCTAGAGGCTGGAAAAGGCATGCAAGCAGATTCTCCCTGCAGCTTCCAGGAGGAACAGCCCTGATGACATCTTGATTTTAGTCCAGTAAGACTCATAGCAGACTTCCGACCTCCAGAATCATAAGGCAATGTGTGTTGTTTTCAGCCACTGAATTTGTGGCATTTTTTACGGCAGCATTAGGAAACTAATACATACAGCTTTTGAAAAACAAAAATTACCTCCTTATTCCTACCTCCCAGTGAGAGCCATCAGTAAATTCTGCTGCGTTCACATTTACATATATATTCACAGACACACAGCTTGCAGAAATGGGCTACCACCCTTCGGACTACTGTTCCTTCTAGCTTGATTTTTAAAATTTGTAAACACACATCTACAGGCAATTGATTTTTGGCAAAAGTGTCAAGAACACACAATGGAGAAAGGATACAGTCTCTTCAGGAAATGGTGTTGGGAAAACTGGATATCCATATACAGAAGAATGAAATTAGATCTTTATCTCCCACCATATACAAAAATCAACTCAAAAGATAAATGTTTAGTGTGATGAATATGCTAATTTCTCTGATTTGATCACTATAAAATGTATACATGTATCAAAATATCACATTGTATTCCATAAATATGTACAATTATAATTGCCAATTAAAAATAAAATAAAACTTCAAGAAAAACAGTATTTCCAAAACATAGTTTTCTCCATTTTCATCTATTTCAATGCCCGTTCCAAGAATACCACTACCTAGGTAACTATTGATGTTAAGTATTCTTTAGCGGAAAAATATCCAAGTTTTCTTCTCTTTTCTCCATTTCAGTTCAGATATTAATGCCAAAGGATTAATTTCATCCTTGTCATGAATATTGTCTTTTTAGTTCAAGGATTTTATAACCTGCTAGAGAAATGAACATTCTATCTTTCTGATTTCAGTTTGAAATTTGACATATACTTTTGCCAGGAGAAAATCTTTTATACATGTCAAAGAAGGAAAAGAAGTAGTTCAATCCTCTTATGTTTTCTTTGATGAGAGAAGGAAATGATTTAGTTTGGGGATCATGGGGATTATGCTCATAGGAATTCTGATTTTAAAACATTCATCAATGGATAGAAAGGTGAAAACACTTTTAAAATTTCAGTATTATCTTTTGGCTTTATTATTAATAGACTTTGCATTCGGTTAAGAAGGGGGCAGGCAGGGTTGGGAATATAGAAATTTTTGAAGTAACATTGTCAAAGGCTAAGGAGGATCTTCAAAACTATATATTTTTTAAAAAGCAGGAAGGAAAACGAATACACCAAAATTGCTTCCATGCATGTTCATGTTCATGTCCTATATTCACAAAGTAATAAATGTTTCAGAAGGCTCCCCCATACATCAGTTGTTCTGTAGGAGGAAGGCCACAAAGGACGTGGCTGTCCTCTGCTGTGAGGATTCCTCCTTGAGGCTGACTTGTCTGTACACAAAGGCAGAGCCGGTGGAATAACAGAAGACTAAAAGGGAATGAAGAAGAGAGAATTCAGAAATGGTGCAAGCTGGTGAAGAGGGCATGGAAAACCCCTGCTAGTATTTTAAGTCCTAAGTTTAGTTTAAAATGATCCTAAAGGCAAGTTAACCCACAAAAGAGGTCACAACAAAGACATATGCAGTTTAGACAGATGGGGAACAGAGTTGAGCTGATCCCAACTTGAACTCCAAGACGGGCAAAGATGTAGTGAGAGCATGGGCATTTGAACCAAGCACACTGGACGCCAGCAGCTGCCGGATGTGTAATCTTGTTCAAATTATTCAGCCTTTTAAAAATCTCGGTTTACTTATCTTTAAAATGGAGGGAATAATTTTTCCTACTTTGAAGATTATACATAATAATTCTTAAAAGATTTATTAAATTGCTTGGTAGAATGCTCAAAGGATAGTAAGGGCTCGAGAGAAATTGGCTACTTTATATGATTTTCTCTGGCCTGCACATTGGCCTCTTATTGCTCCTTGTGCAATCCAGACGCACTTCTGCCTCAGGGCATTTGCGTAGTATGCTCCCTCTGCTTGCAATTGATTTTCCTCCAGATTGCCATGTGGTTCATTCTCTCAGAACCCTCACATCCTTGTTCAAATGTCACCTGATCATCCTATTTTAAAATGCAAACATCCTATCTGCTTTTCTCATTCTGATACTTCTTATCCTAATTTTTTTCTCCATAGCAGTTATCACCTTCTAATTCTATAAAATTTATCTATCTATTTTCTCATTAGAATTATATCTAGTGTTAGGATTTTTATCTGATTATTTTTGTTGACATATGCCTAGCATCTAAAACAAAGCCTGGCACATAGAAGGTGCTTGATAGATTATTGCTGAGGGAGTGGTCAACTTCATCAAATAATGCTATCGTCACAGTGAAATACCACTCCACTGACGTTTCCCATTCCATTGACTTTTGGGGACTTAATTTTCCTTCAAGTTTGTTCTTATTGTTTATTTTAGCTTTGTCGTACCTGTATTTTCTCAGGAATTGAGCACAAAATATGCTATTCATCCTCTAAGAGGCATGCCTCATTCATCCCCTAGTAGGCTACTACTTTTCAATAACCACTCATTTACTGTATTGAGCTTCGGAATAAATTACTAGGCAAAAACAGTCGTTGCTTTTCTATGGCAAGAGAATGAAGACAAACCAAGTTAACAGGAATCCATCTGTCCATTGCCACTCTCCCTTCGCTGCCAAGAGAACCCCGACTTGCTAACCCTAGAATGCAAAACACAGGAAATACAGAGAAAACACATCTGTTTTAAAGGAATTGGATTAGATAGAGGAAAGAGGAGGGGAGGGAACAGGTTAGAAAATAAAGATTTATGGGGAGGAGCATGGTTTTGTGTGGAAGCAAAGCTGGCCCTGGAAGTCCTGCATTTGAGAACGATGAGAGCAAGAGCGTGCCGGCGCCAATGCCTCTTCCTCCAAGACGGTGCGAGGCCTTGCCCATCACTCCGACTCAGACCACTCACCTCTTACTCCACCCATCTAACCTTGTGCAAAGCTTTCTTCTCCCTGCTGTCTTTGATTAAGTGACAGACGTTCCCCTCTCTTTATTTTTTTGTATCTTAGAGTAGTCAACGTTACTTCTGCTGTATTTCAGACAACTCCAGTTTCTTCAGATTAGTCAGTGGGTTTTCTTGCCCCAAAGGTTTTTTTTTCCCTCCTTGATTTTTCAATTTCTCCAAAGGAAAACACAGACAGAGTAAGTTATACACCTGGGATGTTCCGGCAAGTGTTAACAGCTCTTGACCATCTCTATGTCGGCAAGAGTTAACAGCTCTCACAACGGCTCTTGACCAGGGAAATAACCGAGCAGCACGTGGAGAGTGGAGAACAGCCTTTATTCCGTCAGCATGCTCCACTGACTTCTGATCTTCTGACCCCCCCCTTCCCCGTCTCCTCCAGCTTTTATACCTTTGGTAGGACTCAAAAAACGTCCAATCAGCAACAAGCTTTAACATCCAATTGGCAACAAGCGTTAACATCCAATCAGCAACAAGCTATAACATCCAATCAGGAACAAGCTTTAACATACAATCAGGAACAGTGGGATTCAAAAAGTACCCAATCAGGATCACGCGAGCAGTATGGCTGGAGGGAGCAGGCGGCCGAGCACCCAGCGCAGGTCCGGACCGGACAAGGCCTGGCCCCAGCAGCGCGCACCCGCACACCTGCCTGCCACTGCCTCCAGCCGGCTCCACACAGCACTGGCCTGCAGGGATGCAGAGCGGCGGGGAGGTGGTGAGCGGCCCGCCCGACAGTTTTCCCCATCAGGGATGTTTGCTTTTTTGTGGTTATTTTATCCACAAGCAGTTATTTTACACAATTACAGAACATTAGCCGCTGAAAGGCTCAAAGATCATTTAGACTAACTCATTCATTTTACATTAAAAATAAAAAATGGAGCCCGAAGCACAAGAAGGACTTTCCAAGGCCTCATAATTCTCACCACTTGAAATAGTCTTCTTTTTAAAACTTTTTAATTAACCTTTTTATTGGAAAATATAACGCAATTATTTTCTAAAATAAAACAAAGGTGAGTATAATAATTACTGAACAGATCGATTAACACTAGAGCAAAAATAGAGCAATGCCAGGCCCTTTCCACATACACCCCCAGACTGAGGCAGCCACAAGCCTAGCTTTGAAAAATTGTGATAAAACACACATAACATAAAATTTATCAGTTTAATGATTTTTAAGTGCACAATTCAGTGGCATTTAGTGTATTCACACTGTTGTGTAACTATACCACTATCCATCTCCAGAGTTTCTTCATCTTCCCAAGCTGAAGCTTTCTACCCAGTAAACACTAACTCTTCAGATATTCTTGATTAAGAATTTCTCACATTTGTTAGAGTTCTGGTCTTTCCAATAATAAAAAAGCTTTTAAAGCAACATAGTGATTTGTGCGCGTATTAGTTGAAGGGAGAAAGATGGGACTAGAAAATTGAAGCTACTTAATGATTTTTTTTTCTTTCTTACAGATTGTTCCATTGCAGATGATATTTTAATGTTTAGAGGAATTTGAACATCTGTGGCAGCCTTGCAAGGAAATTAAGACTGAACCTTATCATGTTTTTAAGTTGAAAAACAAAGAAAAGAATACGGATGCCTGTCATTGAGAAGTGCCAATAAAGTCCCTTTATAAGAGCTCTGTAGGCTCAGAGCACCTGCTATAGAACATACTCTACTAGCCCCTCAGGCTGCCCCTCTGGGCCCCAAAGTTGGGAGCCACAATCGCTCAGTAACTGATTCCAAACACACTATAGCAGAATGAGCTTTTTGGTTTAAGAACATAACTTGTATCCTCAGCTTCTCAACATTTTATGACTTGGAGTAAAGTAATGGAATGTTCACAACTCCCCCATCTGAGTAGTTTCTCATTATAGATAATAATTGCCATTTTTCTCTTGCCAACCACATAACTAACATCATTTTTTCTCCTACTTACAGAGCCCAGGAGCAAAGAAGGGCCCAGGCAGGTCAGTGAGAATTCCAGGTGGGGCTAAGTAGGAGAGGGACTGGGTGGAGGGAGGTAGAAGCTGGCAGACAATATTGTCCTCCTCTCATTCCCTTTCCTCCCCTAGAACATGTGCTTTCAGGGGAAACCAAGTTACAGTAAATACCAAAGGCATAAACTGAATAGAGACAATACCCAAGTGTATGATCATATTCTTATAATACTATTTGTCTTAGATATAATTGTGTGCATGGGCAAGTGAATACAAAGAATAAAGATATTGATCACATTATTATCATAACTCTATTCTGAAAGATTTTTCCTCTGCATTAATGAAACAAAAGCCACAAACTTAACAGAAAATGCAAGGTCAAAGCCAATGAAATGCCACTCCCATTCTGGCTTGAGGGACTATGTCGCTGTGTTGTGCTATTCTGAAAAATAAAGCCCTCTCTTCCTTCTCAGGTTTCCAAGGTCTCAGTGGTCTCTAGGCTGAATTAGTTAGACTGCATCTAAATGCCTAAAAAAACCAGAAATTCCATTATATTTTAAATGAGTCTCAATTCCTCTGTTAACCTGAGGAAAAGACCTGGAGTTACCACCTTCTTTATTAGTACTATTAAGTTATAAAATTATTTTTTTAAAATAAAAGCCATCTCTACAATTATCCTTAATGTCAACCTTATTATCATCACCGAGATGCGTTCCTTTTACACTGATGTTCCATCAGACTCTGAGTCACTTGCCTTCACTTCTTGAAAGGCTCTTACACCTGCTCTCCTTTTTGTTCCCATTGCCACACCCCTTTTACTCATGTGACCCGTTATAATGACGACCTGCCTCTCAAGGCTTTATTTTTCACTCTTTATCAGACTTTCTTATTATCAGAGTTTTCTTTCCTCAGGCAAAACAAACAATCCCAACCCATCATTGTGTTTTCTTTAAGCCTTTCCACTCTTAAAACTTGTTCTTAAGCCAGTCTTCTTTTAACACTTCCAGATTCCATCATCATCATCATCATCACCACCACCACCACTCCCATCACTGTTGTTACTTTTTCTTTATGTCACTCAATTTGGGGAGTCAATTTGGAATATAGTTCTCAAATTTGATAGTGATGAATTATGGCCACAAACCTCCTTCCTGAGAAGGACTAAAAATGTATAACAAAAAGTCTGGAGTGCAACAGGGGTGCTGAAAAGCAACTACATTGCTAGGATGAGACGTTTTTTGCAGGTACCGTCATCAGCAAGCGGCTAACTAAAGATCCAGTGGAAAGAGACTCAATGATATCTGAGAAGACCTCCTCATCAGAATGAGACCCCATGTTTTTAAACCCGGGTTCAAACAATCTTCTCTTTCTAATTCATTGTTGCAGTCATGATCTTGAAACTAGTTTTCCTTCATTGTTTCGGAGTCTCAGACTTTGCCAACAGTGTGAAGGTGAAAAGTGTCTATGATATTACAAGATGATTCATCAAGAATCACAACGAAGCCACCACCCTTCACACATTTGATGGTTAGGCTTTGAGTACCCCGGGGCCAAGTCTTTATTTTCCTGCATATTGTGAGTTTTTGACATACAATTTTTATTTTGAGAGGCAGACAAGTGCTGAATTTTGAATTCCATTATAGAAAATGGAAAACAAAAATCAACTCACGCTGGGTAACAGACTTGAACCTCAGGTGTGAAACTATT
>VBSM01001562.1:15776970-15792922 GCA_008086735.1 Cheirogaleus medius
TAATATTTGTACCCCCATAATATGTTGAAATAAAAAAAATAAATAAATAAAAAATAAATAAATAAATAAAAATAAAAAAAAAAGAAAATGCTTAATTCTCAAGGATCAGATGATTATTTTCAAATACATAAATGAGCTTTTTTTTATATATAGCAGCCAGAATAATCTTTTAAAAACAGTAATCTATTGCTGTCATATCCCTCTTGATTAAAAGCCTCAAGACCTTGAACTAGCACACAGGGCCCTGGTGGCCTGGCCCTGCTCTACCCCTGGCTGCCTCCTCCTCACTCTGGCTGCCCTGGTCCTCCTTCACTTCTCCCAGCAGGGCAGGCCTGGAGCTCTCACATACTGCTCTTCCTCTTGTCTAAACTTTTTAATATATATATATGTATTTAAATTTCAGAATATTACGGGGGTACAAACGTTTTGGTTACATAAATTGCTTTAGTGCCATTTGAATCAAAGTTATAAATGTGTCCATCCCCCAGATAGAGTGCATTGTACCCATTAGGTCGGAATTTACCCATCCCTTCCTCCTCTCTCCCATCTGCTGTTTCCCATGAATATTACTTCCATATGTGCACATAAGTGTTGATCAATGAGTTCCAATTTAATGGTGAGTACATGTGGTGTTTGTTTTTCTATTCTTGTGATACTTCACTTCACTTTGAAGAATGTTCTCCAGTTCCATCCAGGTTAAAACAAGAGGCATTAGTTCACCATTTTTATGGCTATGTAGTACTCCATGGTATACATACACCACATTTTATTAATCTACTCATGTACTGATGAACACTTGGGTTGTTTCCACTTCTTTGCATCTGTGAATTGTGCTGCTATAAATATTCAAGTGCAGGTATCTTTTTTATAGAATGTCTTTTTTCCTTTGGGTAAATACCCAGTATTGGGATTGCTGGATCAAATGGTAGGTCTGCTTTTAGTTCTTTGAGGTTATCTCCATATTGCTTTCCATAGAGGTTGTACTAGTTTGCAGTCCCGCCAACAGTGTATAAGTGTTCCTCTGTCTCTGTATCCATGCCAGCACCTGTTGTTTTGGGAATTTTTGATAAAAGCCATTCTCACTGGAGTTAGGTGATATCACATTGCGGTTTTGATTTGCATCTCCCTGATGATTAGAGTATTTTTCATATGTTTATTGGCCATTAGTCTATCTTCTTTTGAAAAGCTTCTGTTCATGTATTTTGCCTACTTTTTAATAGGGTTGTTTAATGTTTTCTTGCTGATTTGCTTGAGTTCTTTGTAGATTCTGGTTGTTAGCCCCTTATCGGATGTATAGCATGCAAATATTTTCTCCCATTCTGTAGGTTGCCTGTTTGCTCTATTGGTTGTTTCTTTGGCTGTGCAGAAGCTTTTTAATTTAATCAGGCCACATTTATTTATTTTTGTTGTTGCTGTGATTGCCTTTAGATCTTCTTCATAAAATTCTTTGGCTCATTGCCATGTTTTATTCTTGTATTTCACTTCTTTAAAGGTTTTTCTGCTGAGTCCTAACAACCATCATGTTAACATTTGAGGAATTGTTGAAGTAAGTCCCCTTTTGGGAGCATATGCTAAGAGAGTGGTGACTTCCCCCATGACCCTCCACCCCTGAAAACACACACCTGCCATAAAACTAAGCTTCTGCCTTAAAGTCTGGGGAAAGTAGGCAACAGAGATCCACACTTAAATTAATAGAGGAGGGCCTAGGATGGGGAAGAGTGAAGGAATTAGGAAATCTGGACAAATAGAGACAAGATTCCAAGCCAAAGAATCTGAGCACTGGGCACCAGCAGTGAAGAGTGGAGCGTGGTGTGCAGCATGGTTTCCCTGTATCCCCATCCTCAGCCCAGACGGGTCTGGATGTGAGGGATCTCACATGCAGGGGGAGGAGCCGCCCAATTCCCATGATGTACACATCTCTTAGGAACTCATCCCAAGCAGAAAACACATCACCAAGCCTATTAGAGGGGCTCTATTAAAAAAATACTATAACGAAACTCTAAAATGTCAGAAACTGTGTATGAGTAAACTGTTAGATAATCTGGCTGAGGGTTCTTCATGGCCTTTTGTCATTTGACAGTATCTGGAAACCCAGGATGATATATTATTACTAAGAGAATGGAACAGAAAGGCCTAGAACATTCCATTCCCAAGAGATAATTTATATGTTATAATGAAGAAAAGAGAAATCAAAGCATAAGATACTCTTCAGTCATGGGCTTTTGCACAGTCAAGAGAATCGTTACATGCTTACTCCTTTGTTATTAAAAACAGAGAACACTCTCTTCCCAGTGCCCCATATGAGAGAGGGAAAGTTGCAACTCTGTGTCATCACTGTGTGGAGAAGCCAGTCATATCAAGGAAGAGAAGAGGGACCTAGTTATGTCGACAACAATGTTTGACTTTGATGAACCTCTTTCTGTCAGCCTCTTCACACTTGGGAAGGTGAGAAAGGGAGGAAGTGTGGAAAAGGAAAATTACCAGGTAGATAATACTTAACACGGGATGGGAGGTGGGAGGGGTGGTTGAGTGGAAGCTTTATGTTAAAAACAAAATGTAGCTAACCGGCAACTTACAAGAGGATGTAGCTAACAGCAAATCTTCAGCTTCTGTAACTGGCTTGCTTGCTTTGCAGTGTGGGGGCCGGCCCAAGGGGTATAAAACCCCCAGACTAAGAAAGTTCGGGGCTGCTCTCCCTCCTTGCATGGAGTGGTGACAGCCCCTGCGCAGGAATAAATAAAATTTGGCTGATTGGATTTTGGTGTCCAAGTCCCCTTGATCCGCTGGTTTACAACAGAAGGTGGTGGAGAGTGAAGTGGGAAGACCTTCTAGAGATCTATAAGAGAGAAAGTTCACCTGTAAAGGGGGAGCCAAGGTGGATTCTAATTTAACATAATCTTGAAAATAAAGAGATTTTGATAAAAGCAAAATAAAACATAAAAACAAACTACTTAAGTTAATTTGGACCTTGGTAACAAGAAGGTGGTCTCCCTTGACTTTTGGCTAAAAAGTCCTCTTAAAAAAACTGGTAGCCCAAGAAAGAGGGCCATGTTTTCAGGGAAAGTTGCTACACAAGCACAGAAGGGTTAGTTTCTAGCCAGAGTTTAACAGAAAATCCACTGGAAGTCTAAAGGTTCTCTCTCTATGTCATTTTGGGTTGTTGTCATTTATCCCTAACTCCATTCAGATTAATCAGTGAGAGAGGATTTGGGAGTGTTTTGGCCCATTAATATTATTTATTTCTAATTTTTTAAAAACCTCATAAACTAAAAATTATAGTAAGTCCAATGAAAGTAAAAGCTTAAATATTTTTTTTCTAAGACGATGGTTTCTTTTAATTGGAAAACTACTTCATAAAACTTTGTTTAAAAATTCATGAGATCAACTGATTTTTTATCAAGTCACACATTTGTTCTATCAAGCCATTAATATCATGTGTTATTTTGAAATCACTGAATTACAAAAATTCTTATGGAAACTCATCTCTTACATTCTCCCTCCAAAGTGTGGACAGAAAGGAAGTAGAGGTGATAAAATTTCAAAGCATTGCTGGAATTTAAAATAAAGAGGATTCAGATGCAATGAGATCAGTGGTTCTCAACTCTGGTTGCCCAATAGAATTAACTATTTAATGTTATTCCAGGCTTTTATTTCAACTCAGCTTTTTTGAGATACATCTTTGATTATTTCTTCTATTTCAAATCTTCTCATCTATCCCTCCTATTTTACCACCACTGCCAAACTCAGCCATGGGAGCATCTATACTTCTTAGAAGTGATTTTCATTCTGTCTCCTGTTTGGGATCAACTTCTCTCTCATCTCTTTACCTTTTCATATGAACTCCTACAGAGTTTTTCATGACTCTATTCTACTTCATGGATTCTAATGCTATAATATTTACAGCTTATAATGCAGAATGTAATGAATAACAATCTACATTTGTTTTATTATATTTGTTTTCTTTTTAAAGGTTAATATATTTATTATAAAATAATTAAAATGTTAAAACTTGATAAATATAAAAACACAATGATAATACACAGAAAATGAAACATATTTCTCACACATATAAAAATGTTCAAAGAAATGTAAAATTATTTAAATATTATTTTATTGTGTATCAAGGTAGCAAAATCTCTTAAATGTGTCATACCTAATAAAATGAAACAGGCATTCACAGTACTTTTGGGTAGGACTATAGATTATTACTACACTTTGAAACACAATTTGACAATATTTGTCAGAAGCCTTAAATATATTCATTTCTAAAACCTAGCATTAAAAAAAAGTCAACCATCTCAATGTGTCTCTGATTTTTCTTTATGAATTTCTGCTCCTTTGTCATAATAGCCATGACTCTGGACATCCTATTTAGAATCCCAATAACTGTTTTATGATTTTTTTTCAAGTTTCCATATTAAATCAGTTTTGGAAATACACATATCTTCTGAGTCTTCATCAAGGAAAAATCTCTATTTTCTTAGGCTGCAAAGTGAGAATCATGATAATACCTACATCACAGCATTATGTAAACTAAATTAATTTTTACATAGAAGGCTGGGATTAGCTAACTGGTGGGATTTCTGTAGTTCACTCTGTAACCGAAGCCCAAGTTCTTGATTGTGAGGCTAGTATGATGCAGCCAATAGCATTACATTTCTAGTATGTTTCCCAAATTTCCTCACATTGCTGTAAAAAGTAATCATGGACACATCAGGTTACCAGTATGCTCTCCTACTGGGGCATGGCGGAGACCTTCCAGAGAAGAGAAACTGGAGGAAGGTTAAGGTATAAAGGCTATGGATTTAGGGGGAGACATTTCACCATATCTGCCCAGTTTTGCTAGGGGTGAATGCCAGTATCACAAGGCAGCCAAAGAGACTGGAGGAGGTAGTTACCCTTCTCTTTGAGGGTTGGTGCTGTGAAGATCATCCCAGGCAAGAAGGAACTCCTGAACTATGAACTTGGCTATCTTTCACAAAACATCAATATTTTTAGGCCTTATTTTCCCGACTCCTACTTCCTAGTATTCCGGGTTGAAGCAGTTGTCCCATCACAAAGGACCTATAGAGACATATTGTTCCTTTTCATCTACCTCAAGTCATTGCCTTTTAACTTAGCTCAGTTGACACAGGGTTGTAATTTTTCAGAAGAAACTTGAATTGGCGACTAGAAGGGAAATAAAATTAACAATAAAAGCACACAAAATGAGTCAGTTTATAATTTCTTTTAAGATTTTTCCCTCCCTTTCTACCTTTCTTCCTTCCTCTCTTTCTCCTTTTAATTCTTTTCATTTAATAAATGTGTTGAGCACTGTGCTGGTCAGTGGGGAGTCAGGGACAAATAAGAGGCACGATTTTCTTCCCCTAATTTGGCTACAGTTGAGCCAAGTAGTGTCTTGGCTGCTGCAGTGCATACAATTACATAGATCCATTCTCTAGCTTCAGTCCTAAGTATGCCTAGTCCCATTTCAGCTCATTTCAGTCTAAGCTTCTCTTTGAGGTTCTCAGCATCTGATATTGCATGTAACTTATTTTTCTGTGACATTTCTATAGTTGCTTGGCAATGTACTTACGTTACTCTGAACTGCCACCAGGTGGTGTCTAATGCTAGAGCCCATAGTTTACACAAACTATTTATTTAAATAAATTTACGGTGAAGTTAATTTTGCTTTCAGCATAAAAATATGCACTTAAAATACAATCATCATGTGCCATGTAATGAGGTTTCAATTAACTATGGACCACAAATGTGACAGTGGTCTCCTAAGATTATAATGGAGCTGAAAAATTCCTACCACCTAGTGATGCTGTAGTCATCATAATGTCATACATATACATATTCTATGTTTATAAACACAAATACTTACCATGTGTTACAACTGCGTATAGTGTTCAGTACAATAATATGCTGCACAAGTTTGTAGCCTAGGAGTCATAGGCCACACCACACAGCCTATTTGTGTAGTCGGCTATATCACGTGGGCTTGTGTAAGTACACTCTATGGTGCTCACAGAACAAAGAAATTACCTAATGATGCATTTCTCAGAATGTATCCTTGTAGTTCTGATGGGGAAATGTGACTGTATAAAGTCCTTAACCATTCGCTCATCCTTAAATTTTGCATAACCACAACCAGCCAAAATTTGTATTCTGTTTTATGATTTGCCAAGTATGTTTATGTTATTATTTCTTTTGACATTTCCATCATTCTTTGAGGTCGTTATGGCAGGTGTTTTTATTGCCACACTTTACAGAAGACAGACAGGTTAGGTGACATGGCCAAGGTTACACATAGTACTAAGCAGTAGAATAAGGATGTAGGGCCTGTTCCTCTGATTTTATATCCAAGCAACTTGCTTAACACTATGCTATAACAACATGAATGCAGAAGAAACCCCCAGGTATAAGTCCTGTAAATGTTAAACTAAAGCCCCAGTATTATAAATCTCTACTCAATTATCGTCCTTCTTGTTGCTTTTAGGAAACTGTTGAAGTTATGTTCTGCATTTGACATCATTTTCCAGGTGTCTATGGCTGAGACCCACATAGCATTCACACACCTACTTTGCAGTTTTAGATGAAGTGTTAATTTCTATTGTAATCTTCAAAACTCAATTTTCTCTGCATTCAATACTCTTCCTTTTTTGTCTTATTTTGTATAAGAGACTGCCCCACTTACTTTATTTTCTTTGAATAATAAGGACCCCTAAACATGACACACATCTAAAATGGCATTTTAGCACATGATTGTTTCTTCCTCAATTAAAAAAAAAAAGCAACACTTTCCCTAGTAACCTAGTTGTTCCATTTTCTTATGAAGCTCAGCTATTATCACTGAATGCTCAAATCTATCTTTATCATCTTAAAGGATCCAAACCATTTTTTTTCTTACGGGCAATTTAATGATGCTTTAAACATACTTAAAAAAAAGAGTTAATGTGATTTCCTCATGATTATCCACTCATGGACTAACTCATGGCAAGCCAGTGAGATTATGAGTATATTTAGAAAAAAAATAGTAGTCATAGCAATTTACATTTAATGAGCACTCACTGGCAAACAGACACTTTGCTTAACCATTTAAAATTTCTCACAGCTTATTTAACCTTCATAAAGACTTTACACCACAGATACCTTTATTGTCTGCATCTTCCAGGTAAAGAAACTGAGGCTTAGAGAGGAGTAGGAGCCTCGGCCAGAGTGAATGATGATGCTGAGATCTAAACCTGGATCTGCCAGAACACAGATCTGGGACTGCCTGACTTTCTCTTTGTGCTCATCTTAAGGCTTCCTAGGCTTGAGGATAAGCCAGACTGATTCTGTACTCTTCTAATTAATAACCTAGCGTATTTAACTCCTTTTATTTTCCATTTTAGAGCTAGGAAAATGTTTCAACCATCACCATTCCACCTTTGAGTGCTATTTTATAGCAGGGAAAAATCTGTGCACGGCAACTCAGGGGAGGGAATTCTAATGGTTCACACTAATGACTTGCCTTGTAATGTTGGGCTTTTAGGGAGTTTTGATATCAGGAATGTATCCTTCATGTTCTCATAATCTTAGGATGTGGGTGAGAAATTATGCTTCATGAAAGAAAAGACATTTAAGTTCTTCAGACCTTAAAACACACCTTTGGGGGTATGTACTGAAGATATAAAGGTTATAGTAAATATTTTAGCTGCCTTAATTACATAAGTACCATCATTTGTGCCCTGACTACCTGCTGTGAGCCAAGCACTGTGCTGAGGATAAAGACACAGGAAATGGCACAGGAAAGAAAGACATATCAACAACATTCATCCAACAGAAATTTATTGGACACCTATTTATGTGTTGGTAACCATACTTGTTGCTAGAAATACAAAGATTACTATGACTAATTCCTTAATTTTAAAAGCTCACAGATTTAAGGGGAAGAGGATACAGATTCAGACATTAAAATAAAATATGGTAAGTGCTATTTTAGGTGCCATGGCTTTAAAGAACGCTGTAAAGGGCCAGGCGCGGTGGCTCACGCCTGTAATCCTAGCTCTCTGGGAGCCCGAGGTGGGCGGATCGCTCGAGCTCAGGAGTTGACCCCGTCTCTACTATAAATAGAAAGCAATTAATTGGCCAACTAAAAATACATAGAAAAAATTAGCCGGGCATGGTGGTGCATGCCTGTAGTCCCAGCTACTCGGGAGGCTGAGGCAGGAGGATCGCTTGAGCCCAGGAGTGTGAGGTTGCTGTGAGCAAGGCTGACGCCACGACACTCACTCTAGCCCGGGCAACAGAGTGAGACTCTGTCTCAAAAAAAAAAAAAAGAACGCTGTAAAGAAGGGGTGAAATTTGGTCTGAGTCTTGAATGAGGAAGAAGAGTTCTGTGTTTGAATGCAGGCCTTTCTTTTTAAAGTCTTGGTGCTACCAGGGCAGGAGCACTCCACACTACAGAGTTTCTAGATTGGTAATGAATTGACCCTTCAGTTACACTCACCTCAGCCCATTATGTTGTTCTCTCAGGCCTCCAGTCTGGTCAGCCTCCCAAGTTGTAACAGTAGTTGATTGGGTCTCTGCCCCCTCTTTGGGCTTCAGGTTTCAGGTGTCTGGCCTGAAATGAGCTTACTTCTTAATTAATGAAGCATCCTTCTCCTTGACACCTCGCCCTAGTTCTAGGACTGGCCATCACCTGTGATCTGCCCCACTGCTGATAAGCTCTTTGCTGTTACTAACTTAGGTCATTCTCCAGGTCACAAGGACATGACATTCCAGGAGAAGAGGAGGTATGAGCTGGGGATGTGAGTGTAGAATAGCACAGTGTGTCCAGGCAATGGACAGTGATTAGTGCAATTCCAGCTAATTGGGGTGGGGGGATACTAAGCTAAGAAGGAAAGTTTGGCCCAGATTGGGCGGGACAGTGTCCTCATTAGATTAGACTTGATCCAGTAGGCAGTGTAGAGCCACTAGCACTAGCAGGGTTGGGGCAGGAGATTGAGGTAATCATATTCCCGTTTTAGGAAGATGACTTCAGTGGGGGGGATTGGAGGATGAGGTCATGGGAGATGGGGAAGCTCATTACAGGAGGTTTGCTTTAACCCAGGCAGGAAATGATATAGTGTGGACTCCAAGGCTTGGAAGTGGAATGGAGAGGATAAGGAAGGTTAGAGAGATTGTTTCAGAAAGAAAACTGATAAAAACATTTTGATTACTTGGATTAGACGGAGAAGGGAGAATCAAAGGGGATTTCTCCTTAAACCTATACAGAGAGGTTTGTGCCAGTAACTGAGTGTGAAATACAGAAGGTGAAGCAGGTTGGGCACAAGGAGACCAGTTCTGTTCTAAACATGTTATTTGAGGACTGAATGGGGAAGTGAAATGGGTATGAGACAGCCAGAGAAAGCACACGGAGTTAATCATAGACTTTACAAGAGACATCAAGAGTTATTCACATGGCTGGGCACGGTGGCTCACGCCTGTAATCCTCGCACTTTGGAAGGCTGAAGTGGGAGGATTGCTTACAGCCAGGAATTAGAAAAATTAGCGGGGCGTGGTGGTACACATCTGTAGTCCCCACAACCAGGGAGGCTGAGGCAGGAGGATTGCTTGAGTACAGGAGTATGAGGTTGCAGTGAGCTGTGATGACACCACTGCACTCCAGCCCAGGTGACAGAACAAGACTCTATCTCAAAAAAAAAAAAAAAATTATCTAGATTGGTTCAAATCAAACCAAAAATGAAATAGAACTTGGAGACTGAGTGACAGATATCAGGACTCAACGGGATGTGATAAATAACTAGTTTCAGCACTCACTGAACATCTAAATTACTTGGGAACCTCTAAAAAAATTAGCAGCTTCACTGAAATACAATTTACATACCATAAAATTCACCCATTTAAACTGTACAATTGAATAGTTTTTCGTATATTCAGAATTGTGCAACCATCACCACCGCCTTATTTTAGAACAGTTTTATCATCCCCAAAAGAAACCCTGTGCCCATTAGCTATCACTCTCCATTCCCTTCAACTACCTTAAAAAAGAAAAAGATTGCTGTCAAAAGGGAATGATATAGCTTAGCCTCATGAAGAGCTGAACTACCAGGCCACAGCAAGGGCAAGAGACACACTAGCTTTGGAAGTCCAAGCAAAAGAAACTGATGGAGTCTTTCTTCACAGTGATGCCAGTTGATGGCTCAGCACTCACATCTTCTCTTCTTTGTGTCTCTGCTCAGTTGACAAATTCCAGAGAAGGAAACTCAAAGTGATCTAAATTGGCTTCTGTGTATATCCCCTGTAATTGTGACTATTCAGAGACCTCTGGTCAGGGATGCTAGTCAGAAACAAACAAACAAACAACAAAAAATCAGACATATTGCTGTCTGGAGGAAGCAATTTCAGTGAAGACACCGTATTGCATCCAGTTGGAGAGTGAATTTGAAGTGAGGAAATAGACAGTACATTAAGCCTTACTGTTCAATAAGTCTTTACTAAGGGAACAAGAAGTAACTGACTGTGTCGGGGTGGGGGTTGGAAAGGCATTTCATGTTTTTGTCTTTAAGATATGATGTACTTTTTAAAATTTTTTAATTTTATTTTTTAGAGACAGCGTCTTGCTCTGTTGCCCAGGCTGGAGTGCAGTAGTGTGATCATAGCTCACTATAATCTCAAACTCCTGGGCTCAAGCAATCCCCCTGCCTCAGCCTCCCATGTAGCCAGGATTACAGATGTGCACCTGTAATCCCAGCACTTTGGGAGTCTGAAATGGGAAAATAGCTTGAGGTCAGGAAGAAGAGACCAGCCTGGGCAACATGGTGAAACCTCATCTCTACAAAAAAAGTTTTAAAAATAAAAATTAGATGGGAGTGGTGGCATGCACCTGTAGTCCCAGCTACTTGGGAGGGTGAGCCAAGAGGATGGCTTGAGCTTGGGAGTTGAAGGGTGCAGTGAGCTGTCATCACACCACTGCACTCCAGCCTGGGTGTCACAGTAAGACCCTATCTCAAAAAAAGGACCAAGGAAGGCTGTTTATATCACTTCAAGGCAGGGTTGTCATAACAACCAAGCAAAAACTGCATAAAGGCCATGTCTACCTTCCATACCTGCCAAGGGCATCCTTGGCAAGTCAAAAAAATCTCTCAATTTAAGGCCAGGTGACGGTGGCTGAGATTGTCAGACAAGATCTGTTCCCCTCTGAATCATTTAAAACGGAGCCTCTTGGCTCCAGAATGGCTTGAACACAAACATCAGAAGCCTTCTTGGTAGCACAGCCCTAACAAAGAGAATCATGTCAGATTGTGCTCTGATGAAAGAAACAACTAGATGGTACAGGAGTTAGATTAGACACACTTGAGTTACAGCCCCTATCCCATCACTTCCTAACTGTGTGCAAATTACTTATTCTCTCAGTTGCTATTTCTTTCTCCACAAAAGAGCAGTTTTAAGATTAAATTTAATATGTGGATGAAAGCGTTAGATAGTGAGCCTGGCAAATGTTAGGTGGGCGATGAGTGTTGGAAATAGTGGATCATGATATCTAATTTGATTAAAAGTTGTGGAGGGTCACTCGTAGAATCCTCTAAAAGATACTTGTGAAATTCCTCTGTGGATAGAATGTAATACAAATTCAAAGTAAAAAGGAGTTAATCCATTTACCAGAAAAAAGATAAAAACAGCAAACATCAACAACAAAAAAGGAAAGACTCCTGGTAATTCATAAAAACAGATCTGTTCTCTTAAAGACTACAAATTTAGATGCAAATTGCCGAGGACATCACTTTTTGATAAAGCAATGAAAATGAGACAATGGATAGTGCTGATGCCTCCTTCAAGCAGCACTTGGATCCCCTCCCACCACTCTTGTCAAACCCTCAGTAACTCCTCAGTGTCATCCCTGTCCTTTCTGGTCTTCCTTTATGGTGAGTCCCCGTGACCTTTCGGCTCTGGTCAGCTTGGATTCCTCCTAGCCCTGCAACTGGTTTTCCCAGTTCAGCTTTCTTCGTCACGCCATTCCCTTTATGTCTCTCAAAAAATCCTTCTCCCTTCCCTACCCACAACCCTACCAATTTTCTCATCCTTCAAGACTCGATCGGATCTTCTCTCCTGTCTAAAGCCTTCCTTGTCCATATTCTCCTCAGAGTCATCACTTTCTGCTCCAAAATCCCACGGTACTTTTTATCTGTGGAACTACCTTGGTGAGCTAATTCCAGGGGCATGAGCCATTCTCTCAGGCTGCCCAGCATCCGCACCCCTTTCCCGCGCGGGCAGGAGGCAGAGCCTCCCACTGTGGAGGCCAAGGATGCTCAGACTTTTTCCCAGCCTCCTGTGGGCGAAGACCAGCACACGTGACAGAGGCTGAGCCAATCAGATGCCTTCACCCCACGGTAAAGGGGCAGCCGGGGGTGTGGAGAAGCAGAGACCGAGCAGTCAGTCCTCAAGCAGCTGAGGGTGATTCCTCTGCAGACAGCTGCGGTCAGCCTCCTGCGTCCATGGTGGCGGAGACTCTAGCAGCACTGGCGACTGGACACACCGAGTGGTCTGTGCTCTGGGGTACCAGTGGCAAGGTCTTCACCAAACTAGCTTCCTGGCATGATTTGGGGCGCTGGTCACGGCGGTCTTCTCCAATCCTGATTCTCCAGCTTTGCTCAAATTTTGGGGCTAAAAATAGGAGTTTTCAGCATATCATAAAACAGGAAACAGCTTAAAATGGAATACAAGGCCTCTCTGGGAATTGCTCACTGCTTGTCTTCTTAGAGGCCTGCCTCAGCCACGTTAGTAGGCCTACTTTCTCCCGAGGTCTTGCCCACAGAGAGATTTGTAGCTATATTTTTGGATATTGCCATGTTTAGGAGGGCATGCTGACATTTGGGAGGGGGCTGAGATAGTACTTGTGCTGCAGCGTGCAGGACAGTCCCACATAATGAAGAATTGTCTGACATCTCTCACCATTTTCGAACGTCCCCAAGTTTAAAAAAAAAAAATTCTGTTTATAATTATCTGAGCCTGAATCTGAATCTGTTTTACATATAAACACAAAACATTTGGGGCTTTTTGAGGGAGGATTGCATTTGGTTTGGAATTTCTCCAACAGCCCTTCATTACTTGGGTATGGCAACGGTGTGCTTGTGGTTTGTCAATGCAGCACACGAGGGTTCAGTGCCCAATTGTCACCACTGCAGTCGCTGGATTCTGTGGATAACACAAGCATCTGACTCCACATTATGTGTTTTCTAGTATGCTGGCTGTGTGGATATTGTATACATATTTTTATATATTTTTTAAATTGCTTTCCTTTTGTTTCTCCTTTATATTACAGTTAGGGAGGTATATTAGATTTCAAAATAAGAGTATTTGAATTTCATTTCAGGATAGTCATGGTGGCAATCTATATTACTTAGTATAAAAATGAGGTATTTGATCTAGTAGGGTCACAAACCATGACCCTAAAGCCCTCTCTTACTTCTCCACAGTCTTCTAGCCTACCTTCCTCAACTTGTTTGTTATTAATACTAAAGATCCATCAGTGTGGAATTTAGAATGATATTCCACTTTAAGATAACATAATTTTCTTCCTGTTATACACATAAACACCTTTAGGAAATGGCTCTCTTCTTACAACCACAACATTTTGGGTTAATACTGATTGAAGGTTTAATGGCCCATTTCAAATACTGATGGGGGAGGGGAGCTTTAAAACCATCAACTCTCAGGCTCCTGGGAGCTCAATTTCTCTGCAAGCTTTATTGGGTGTACAGAGCATATAGTGACCCAAACCATACTTAAAGACCACTGAGGGAAGAAAGCTTTGCTTTATCTCTGGATGCTTAAAAGGATTTAAATATAAATCAGCACAAGATTTAAAAAAAAAGAAATAGCATTATATTCTATTTTTCTGTTACCAGCCATCAAATTCTGGTTGGCAAACTTTTGAGCAGGATGAGCTACTTGGCCTCATGTTGAGAGCACAAAGAGACTCCCCAGGATAAGGTATCCTCAGTCAGCTTGTGTGCAGATTGCAGATGAAGCCTTGGTCCCCAGCCAACAGTGCCCAGAGGCTTTCTTACCTGTTTCAGACCTCCTCTTGAATGATAATAACTATGAGGATGCCATTTTGGGGAGAACTCTTGACTTTAACAAACAAACAAACTGGGCCTCATCATACTTTACTAGTGGCCCTTGTGTGGTGACGATCTTCATCCTACCCGTTTTTGCTGGAAATCAAAGTGCATCAGTGAAATGCGTTTTCCAAGCCTTATTATCTCAGCCTGCAGAGCAAGCAGCTGAGGATTTTGTACATTGCTTCAACCTGTGTGTACTCAGAGATCTGAATGTACATAAAAGGGGAGCTATGGTTTTAAGGAAGACTGAGTTTTAATCACTTTGAACCTGTATAAATTAACATGATTTCCAAAATCAACAGTCTGAGGTTTTGATTTTATCAACTCAAGAATCCCTGAGAGATGACCTATGGGAGTGAAAATGTCCTGGAGATTTTATTCAAGATGAAATAACGCATATGAAAGTGAAGTCCCACACAAATGTGAAGTATTTTAGGCTATGCCACTAATTGTTATAGTCTCCAGGGAAATGATAGAAGGCAAATTTGCAAACAATACAATAAATACACTATGAAGCTGTATTGTCATATTTTAACAACTGCTCATTGAAAAAAGGAAAACTGAAAATAATGGGCAACTTCTCAAGACAATTAATAACTTTTTTATTTTGTATTTTTATTTTATTATATTTTTTTGAGAAGGAAAGAGAAGTTTATTACTTTGCCAGAAAAGAAGGAAAAATGGTAGACTTTGGTCTCAAAAAATCCAAATTTTCCTAAACATAAGCAGAAATACAGAGCTTTTAAAGGGAGGGCCCTCAGTTCCAGCCTACTGCCATTAATAATTTTAATTGTCCCATCTCTGCCAAAGACAAAGCCTATGACCTCTGTCCACCTGGGAGGCCGCCAGGGCCTGGGATGGCTGAGTTTTCTCAGCCTCAGGACACAAAGAACAAAAGACATTCCCCAGACTCCTCCTGACCACCTGTCTGAAGCAGGGATGCAGGCTTCAGTTCCCAAAAAGAGTAGAAGAAGTTTTAAAGAGACAGAAAAACATCTTTTTGTCATTTTTTTTCAGGCCATTCCCTCTGTTACATATTCTCCACTCTCAATTTTAGGCTTCCATGTCTATGGGAGGAGGGGCGACTACTCTGTTACATATTCCCCCCTGTCAACTTTACCCTTCCATATCTATGGGAGGAGAATTGACGACGTAGTCATCAGACTACTTCCTGCTGAAATGGGGATGACATTTTAGATGGAAGGTTTGTTTATACTTACGTATGTCATTGCAAAGCTTTGGCAGTATATTTATAACAACTGAAAAATATCATAAGCAATAACTACAACAGTGAGGATTGACAAGGCAAAATGGACTGTTGCCTTGGGACAGAGCTGGGCTAGAAAGAAGCATGGGACCTCTGAATGCAGAGCTATTAGTTGCACCCTGTAGGTGATCCCACAGAACAGCTTCTGCAAATTCAGAAATCACATACAGCACCGAACAAGGTTTAGGATGACAAACCCAGCAGCAAGACAGATCAGGTGAAGGGGTGATAGGCTGGGGAAATCCTCACTAAGGAGTTGTCTCTCCATCTTTAGATCACCTAAAGGCTGGCCCCTCCACTGGGGGCTTGGTTCTCCTCTTCCATGAGACACCTCTGGAAGGTGTCTTTACTCAGGTATGATGGACTCAAGATTTCACTTCTGACAATTTCAATGAGGTGTGAGTTGTCAGAGGTATTTCATAGGGTCCCTTCCACTTCTCTGCTTCCAACTGGGGCAGAGACCTGAAAGAGGCAAACTCTTACATAGCAGTTAGTACCTGACCCGTTCATTTGACATATTGCTTCTTTACTCATGGTTATATTGTTAGGGACTAGCCTTCCACCAGCCCACCCTGCAGAGGAACAGAGACAC
>VBSM01001562.1:15793022-15835968 GCA_008086735.1 Cheirogaleus medius
CCATACTTACCTTGGGGTGCTAGGAAGGGTCTCTCATAAACTATTTCTTAGGGGGCTTAACTTAAGCCTACTTCTGAAGGCTATCCTTATTCAGAGGAGGACAAGCAGCAATACCCTATTCTACTCTTCTGCATCAATTTTAGAATGTATGTAATTTTTATTCTAGATGTAGGACTTTGCTTATTTGCTGGGTTACATTCTGTTCAAAAAGAGCGTCCATTATCACCCTGTATAGAGGAGGGAAGCCTATGGACATCTTGACAACCTGCAGGTTCATTGAGTCCACTCTCCAAGGCTTGTTCTTGCTCTGTGCTGGCATACATGTGCAGGGACTCAGCAAAGGCCCCGTCCCAGGCCAGCAGCTTCTGGTAGGAACCCATCCTAGAACTTCAGATGCTCTCTCCGTTTCCAGCCTGAAAAGATATTTACTAATACCAAGTGAAACTGCCAATCATTGAAAGGGTTGGGGCCCCCCATGTTGGGCTCCCTATGTGGAAGTTTATCTCTTTGGATTGTTTTAAGCACACAGACACTTTGTTGCAAACAGGGTCCTCCCAAATGAGGTCCCACCAAATCCATTAAGGCAAGTTCACAAACAGTCCATTGCAAATGGGGTCCTACTAAATGAGGTTCCCCAAATCCATTAAGGCATCACATCCATAATGTGTGCATTCATGTAGCTGCCTCATAAGAGGCTGAACCAAAACTCTGGGTAGGAGAATGAATCCATGAGAATTCTGTCCCCACTTAGCTGTGCCATCCCAAATGGCAGAGTCCCAGTCTTTAGTTTTAAAGGGGGCCTAAATCTAGCTGGGGTATCAAGGCCCCAGAAAACAGATTGCCTCCAGCAGCCTCCTTAGTGGATCTGTCATTGGCCTGATACATTTTTGCCATGCTGGCCACCTGCTTGGGCTCAGCCACGGCCTGTATCGAGGCCATAATTTCAGTGGCATACTAGTGTCCTGCTGTCAGGACATGCCCTTTCTTTCAAATGGCACTGTGAGCATGTATAATCATAAAAGCATGTTTACAGTCCATATAAATGTTCACCTCTTTCCTCTAGATATCTGCAATTCAGCCTCCTGGGCTGAAGTCTCAGGTGGCAGAGCCACTGCTGTGCTCACCACACATCCAGTCCCTTGTTGTCCATAAAGCTGTTCCATCAGTGAAAAAGATCCCAGCCTTGTTCTGGCATCGGCTGATCTCACAGATCCACCCTGCTAGAATACGGTCTTCGGAACCTCTAAGCAGTCGTGTTGTAGAGTGAAAAAGGTGGCGGGATTGAGAAGAGACACAGTCTTTAATAACAATTTATCAAGGAGGCCATTTTCTCACAGTATTGTTCAGTGGCTTCCAGAAGTATACCAGTGGCCTCGGGATGCCTCTCAGCATCTGTACTAAGACTCTGGGCTCGTTCCTTGTTTTTCTCCATACAAGGGCTTTACCATCAGTCCGGAGTCTGGGATCTAGACGCCATTCCTAGGAACGCCAGATAAGTTATTGTAATACATGTTTACAAATCTGTGCAGTTGTAGGTTTGTAAGTCCCCTGTTACACTTTCATCAAACAGAGCGGGGGACCCTTTTAAAAGTCCTAACACAGTCCAACAGCACTGTAAAGCCACCCCAGTCCCAGGATCCTGTCATTTAAATGCTACATTCAAGTTCCTCAGCCGCAGCTTGCTTACGGCTGCCTTTCTGCTGCCTGGCCCCTTCCCCACCACTCTCTGCCTGGCTCGCTGAGTGTCCCGCACGAGTGGTGCTGGGTACAGGGCTGTGGCCGGAGGAAGGAGCCCCCAGACTGCTTCTGTCTATGCAGGCTGGCACCAATCGAATCCCCACTCTTAATTTCTCCCAGGGTTCCTGTGGGCATATTTGGAGGCAGCTTCACCATCTTAGTCCTGGACTTAAAAAAAAAAAAAAAAACTTTTTCTCTCCTGGGGGCTTTTTACTATCTGGAGGCCTTAGTAACTTCTGGGCAATGCACTTTCTAATATCCTTTCTTTTTACAAAAAGCATACTAACTGTACATAAATTGTCCTCTTCTGATTACGGAATGTCCCCTGGCCAAACTGAGTTTTCTGCCTGGTCTTAGAAATTGAGATCATTCCTAACCCCGAGTTACAATTTAGTGGGCATATGACTGAAAAGTTCCTCGCAGGGGCAGCAGGCACTTGGCAGGCTGGAGCTCAGGCGTCTGCCCTTCCCCCATGTAAGAGTGGGCTGCGGCTCTCCCAAGATCACACATTTACCACCTGCACAGGCTGGGGGAAGCGCAGAAAGCAGGGGGCTCCCTGATCCCCTGAGCCTACCTTGATCAAGTTGGCCACAGATGGCCTGCATGGCGCCGGCGGTGTGCAAATAAGAAGAAATTTTAGGGAATACATTAAGTTTCAGGATGCCCTTAGAACATGTTAAGGACCCTACTCCTATTCTAGGCAAATATCAAAGGCAGACATTTTCTCAGGGTTCATCAGTGTTAAGAGAGCACAATACACAGTTGCCCTGGGTTGGGATCCGTGGAAATGGGGGAAGGCACCATTTCCCAGACTGCTGCCAGCCTCTGGCCCCAGCACCGTCCTGACCTGTCAAGCAAACATGCCTGGTGGCCAGTCAGGCAGCAAGGCGTTTGTTGCCCCAGGCTGGACTCTGGACTCCCGGTGTGGGGCTGTTTCCTGAACCAGCTGCCAGCCTCTGGCAGGGGGCAGATCAGTGCGAGTTCAAGCCTACAGCGCCTTCCTGCAGATTGCCCCAACTGTAGGGGGCACCACAGCCACTCCCCTGACCCCCTTCCAGGGAGTCAGTGCACCTCCCCCTCTGTCGCACACATGCCTGGTGGTGTGGGCAGTCAGGTAACTCGCGCTCTCTCCCCAGCTCCCTTGCCACGTGGTGTGGTCTGTGCCCACCAGTCCCCCCTTCTGCTGGGGGAATTCAAGTGTTTAAGTAAAACACAGTATACCGTTAACTGTATCTCAGGCCTTTAAGACCCGACTTTTGATAAAATAATTTCAGTTATAAGACAGTACAGTTTAAAGTTTCATTTAACAGCCACTTTTCCTCACACTCCAGCACATACATTGGATTATGATAAAACCATTTTACTTAGACATGGGTTCCCAGCTCTAAGTTAACCATTCAGCCAACATTTTTCCCAAGGAACTTTCATATGGAACTTTTCTATCTTGAAACAAGCCTTACAAATAACAAACATAGACAATACAGAGAATTCTCAGCACCACATGCCAGGCCTATCAAACAAATGAGAATGCAAAGGGGATGAAAACCATCCCAAATGGCACTTCAGACAGCGCCCCAAATGCCCTGCCATAGGGCTGGAAGGTTCATAAATGGGAATCCAAAAGGGATGAATGCCACCCCAACTGGAAGGTTCAAAAACCCTCCCCAAATAGGTGGTCTACTACCCCCATTCCCTGAGGAACCTTCCCCAAATGGTGGCCTAGTCTACTCATTCCCTAGGAATTGCAAATGAGCTCCAAATCCAAACCAGGTCCCCAAGTTCCACTAAACTGTTTAAGTTTCCACCCCAAATCGTTGCCTCAGAACAAATCTGACAGGGAGGTCTGAAAACCCCCCATATGGGTGGAAACAGGGTCTCAGTGTCCTGGGGAACTTTATGTATACTTGGCTATGGCTGTCATGATGCTTCCCAAATCTATTTCCTTCTTCTCAACTCAGTTCAGGTTGGTTGGAGCTGCATCCATTCGGGGAGAAAGAGATGGGACTCCTTGGAGTTAATCAGGTCCCGGCAGCTGCTAGGAGAATCCCTTTCTTTCTTACCTGAAAAGACGATGCTCCTGCCCATGGTTTGATCTGGAGCTGCTCCCTGCCTTCTCCAGCAGTTGCATGGTGCCATGCCATTGGGAAGCCAATGGCCCACCCCAAAACACCAAAATCTGTCACCAAAAGCTCAGCACTTGTCCTTGAGGCCACATCAGAAGAAGAAGAACAAATGGTTTGAGAAGAAAAGAGAAGTTTATTACTTTGCTGGCAAAGGAGGAAAAATGGTAGACTCTCCTCTCAAAAAATCCAAATTTTCCTCAATAACTTTTTTTAAAAATGGATTTTGCCTGCTTGATTTTGAGTCAACCAGATATAACCTTAGTGACCAGAAAGTATAGGTTTTTTTCCCCCCAAAATATGCCACATTTCTATGCTGGAAACATTTCTTCAGGATATGATTCAACTGTGTCGGCCACACTGAAGAGCTTTAAAGAATCCTTTTACACTGAAGTGTCAATTATTATTTTATTCTTTTCAGACAGTTCAGTCACTTGGTACTCTCTCATCATTGTCTGTTCATTTTGTTTTCTTTTTTCAAATGCTAAAGTGGCCTGGTGCTTTGTCTCAATCTTCTTATTTTCATAGATCCCGTCACAATCTCTCTTTCTTTTTTATCTTTGTCAATTTCTTAACTTTGACCTTAAGGATGTTTTTCAGCCCTCAGAGCAACTTGCAGCTTCCAACACTCTGATATGCAAGATGCATTTCACTTTGTGAGAACTACCTGTGCCTTGATGTGGTTACGGTACTTCCCTTCTAGTTTAGTAAGGCAAGATAATTTGTTTCCTTGACTTATATACTGACTCAAATATTTATTATGCATAGTATCGGGATATTTGGAGATATAAAGATGGGTCCCTCTCCATTTCCTGACCTTGTAACTTACATTACATAAAACAAAATGGAAACAATGCATGCTAAGTGCTGTAGAACTCCTGTATCCAATAGAACAGCTGCTAGTTAATTGCCTACTAAGCAGTTTGAAATGTGGCTAATCTGAATTGAGATGCACCATAAGTATAAAATACATACCAGACTTCAAAGATTTAGTGCAAAAAAACTGCAAAATGTCTCCATTTTTTATATTGATTACATGTTAATGGGATTATCTTTTGGATACACTGGGTTAAATAAAGGCTATGATTGAAATGAATTTTATCTGTTTCTTTTTACTTTTCTCCACATGGCTCAAACTTACATATGTGGCTCAAAATTACCTATGTGGCTCACATTATTTCTGTCGGACAGCATTACTATGAAGTTTAGAGAGTAGTGGAGGTACTTCCTGTGTGTGGTGGGGTGGACAGGGAGGGGTACAGGGAGCAGAAAATTATCTGAGAAGAGGTGACACTTGAGCTAAGTCTGGAAGGGTGAGTAGCCCTTTGACATGCAGAGTGGAGAAGGGACCTCCGCCAGCAGCAGAGGTGATGCCATGTGATAGGCAAGGCAGCCTTGGGATGACATCTCAGCTCCTCTAATTATAATTTAGTTCAGTGCTTAGAACAAGAAAAAACACTCAACACATGGTATCTCATTTCACTAGGATGTGAATGTGAGCGGGGTTAAAGGATGATTTAAAAGATGTTAAAATGACATTTAACCTAAAAGTCATTTCCTCAGCTACTATGCCAGAGACACCGACACCACTGTTAATGTCTTGCCTCTCTTTTCACATCATTGCTTATGAAATAATTGCTTAAAATCTGAGTGAATCCCAAATTTGATGCAGCACATATTCAAGAACAGAGGGAAAAAAGATATATCTCCCAGTTGGTTTTCTCTGTCCTTATTCCATAACTGCTTGATAATATTTTATAACCTTTGTGTGTCATAGGGGGAAAGGTTAGAAGTAGAAAGGGGCCATTGTCTTTCCTTTTCCTGTTGAAATCCTTGGTCATTGGGAACCCCAAGAAAATATTCAATGGTCCACATCTATCTACATCAAAATTATCAATGGCTCTGGAAACTAGAACAAATTCTGAAGATAATGGAGCTGCAATTACCTTAGTGACACAGGATAAGTTTGGTATATTCCCAAATCCCCATTAAGAAGTCTGGCTTTACAGAAAAGCTATAAGACATGCTGATACCTTACTGAAATATTCCAAGAAACTAATTTTAGACCAGAATGTAATAGGTTACTTGAAGGGTAATCGACTGGTGAGATAATTATAATTTCATACAGAAGCTAGTTTCTTTTAAAGACTGGTACTTGCCCCAGGGTGGTGGGCTACATCTGAGGACCCCAGATATGACAGTGGTCCCAACAGATTACATTCTCTCTTCCATCCTGAGATTCCGGCTGCAGGAATTTTAAGAGGAGCTTTTCTAGAGGACTGAAAACAAAGTCCAAGCACAATTCCCACAGACCTCTGTCTTATGACTCGGTTCCTCATGCATTTTAGCTTCTCCTTCCCCTGGTTATCTGTTAAGAGAGCCACAAAAGGGTGTGTATTGAGAGCCCTCATTCACCTCTAAGTTTTGCTTAGTAACTACCTGTTTTGTTATAATAAAAATATCTAACATTATTGAGAATTTACTGCTGTGCTGAGTAGTATACTATTTCTTTTAATCCTCATATTACCACCATGCATTTGGTATGGTGGTATTATTTTAGTTATCTATTGTTGCATAACAAATTACCACACAATTTATGGGCTTACAGTAACAATAATCAGTTATTATCTCTCATAGTTTCTGTGGGTCAGGAATTCAGACAAAACATAGTAAGTATGGTTTATCTCTGCACCAGGAGGTCTAGTGAACTTGACGACTGGGCCCTGTAGTCGTCTGAAAGCTCATTCACTCACATGTCTAGTAGTTAATACTGTTTGTCGCTTGGGACACCCACACATGGCCACTCCACGTGGCCTGGGCTTTCTCACAATATAGTGACTGTGTTCCAAAGGCAAGTGTCCTGAGAGAGACAGAAAGAGAGTGAGAGGGAGAGAAAACCAGGTGGAAGTCCATTGCCTTTTATGACTTAGCTGGAAGTCACATCACTTTTGCCACATTCTTGTGGTGAAGTCAGTTATTAATACAAAGTTTAGCCCAGATTCAAGGGAAGGGAATATAGACTCCATCTCTTAATGAAGGAATGTCAACGTCACTTCATGAAAACAGCACGTGGGATGGAATATGTATTGGCGCAGCCGTCTTTTGGAAAATATAATCTGCCACACACCTATATTTTATAGATGAAAAACTAGAGGCTTAACGAAGATAAATTGCTTGTGATCATGCACCTGGTAAAAAGAAAAGCCAAGATAGAAACATACTGGTTTCCAGAATCCATTCTCTTTTAAAAAAACCACACACACACACTATATTTATTATACTATTTCCCACTCCAAATTCTTTCCAGCTCTAAATTCTAAAAAATGATAAAATTAAAATAATTTCAATTTGTTATAAAAAATGTGCCACAGACTTCATAAACCTGGAGCAGGGGATGGTAATATGACATCATGATAATTTTAATGTTCAAATTACAAGAACTTGAGCCCTAGTGGTTCAAGTCTTTGACCTCATTGCTTTCCTCCAAATGTTCCCTTTCTTTCCTGCTATCTCTGTAGTTCCTAAGGAGGTGTGTTTCGCATGTCCACAAACTCATCTGTCCTCCACATGACAGCTATCAGGTCTTTGTTTCCTCTGCCGATGGTGGGACTTCTGAAAATACCCGGGACAAAGAAGAGGGTCTTCTCACTACAGTAGCTGCTGGGGAAGCCAGAGGGGAGCTGGTTTGCACAGAGGTGGGAACAAAGACATGCATCCTAACTCTGGGCCACACTTTGCCCTGTCACCTAAGCAGAGAAGCAGCATTGCCTTTCCCGGAGAGTGGCAGGTCCGTGAAAGCTGGTCCTTCGATTGCATCTCCACATCATTCTCATTTCCCGTCACTGATGCTGATAAGACGAAGCAAAATGATTCACCCCATGATTCATCCCACCCTTATGCTATCTAGGATAAGCCATAATTCAGTCTGGGCCTCCAAACTCACTCCTGTAGGGTTAGGAACATTTATCTTTTTTCTTCCCACCAAAAACCTGCAACGAAGTCTACAGGAAGAAGCTTAGCTCAATAACACAAGAACTTACATACCAAACATAAACTCTGACTTCTAGAACTAAACCTGGGTCTTCTGATTATTGGTGATCTCATGGTTTCTGCCCAAACAAGGGTTGGACATTTACTTTTCATTTGTATGTCTCAAAGAACAGGGAGGTAGTTTTGCCAAAACAAAAGAGGAGTTAACCCAAAGATAAGTTCTCTTTTTGTAGCCTGCTCAAAGCTCTGGAAAACAGTTTTCCCAGGCTTCTCTCTACTCTATCCAGATATCAAGGCCATAGCTTCTTTGTAACAAGAAAAATTCTTCCTAAGACATGGCTCAGAAATAGGAGCCCAGCCATGAGAGAGATAGGAGAAGGCTTTATGTTCCACAGCTGGCTTTTCCCTTGTGGTATTAGGATAATACTATTAATATTATAGTAATGGGAGAAAGAACAATGGTGGTTGTAATAATGAGGACGAAGAGATGGAGGAGGAAGGGTAAAAGGAGGAAGAGAAGGTGCATAGGGGGAGAAGTAACATGCATTGAATTCCTACTAAGTGTGGCACTGGGCTAAATGCTTTCATCTAGTTCTCCCAACAGCTGTGGGATGTAGAGACTGTTAGATATGTCTGTAAAAATACCCTATTTTTTCAGATGAGGAAACTCAGGCTTAAAGATGTTGAGAGTTGAGAGTTGTCCAAGGCCATATAGCTTGTAAGAGGCCAAGACGGGGTTTAGACCCAAACATTTTCATGCCTAGACTCTTCCACAGTTCGTATCAACTGTCTTCCTATCCCAAACTAGCTGTTGGCTGTTGTTTTCCTAAGAAATCCAATTAGACCAAACCTTATTAAACATTCACTATGTGCACAAATCATGTCAGGCCCTGGGATGATAGAAATTAAATAAGAATTAAATAAGCTGTCCCTGGCCTAAGGAAGCCAGTGGTTTAATAGAGAAGACAGCATGCACGGTGGAGAGGGCTCGTAGGGTCCTCTGGGGACACCAAGTAGGGAGGGATTAGTTCCAACTCTGATGAGATCTAGGAAAAATTCCAGAAGGTGATTTTTGAGATGGAAATTAGCTTACAAATACAATTTTGATAGTAGAAAAGAAAGAAGGGAAAAAGCATCCTAAATAGGAGGAAATAGTATGAAGGGGGAAAAAGAAAACAAAAGGTCTATTAAAATGCATGGTGTGGGCCCGTGTGATAGCTCACGACTGTAATCCTAGCACTCTGGAAGCCTGAGGTGGGAGGATCACTTGAGGTCAGGAGTTCGAGACCAGCCTGAGCAGGAGTGAGAATCCATGTCTACTAAAAATAGAAAAAATTAGTCTGGCATGGTGGCACATGCATCTAGTCCCAGCTACTCAGGAGGCTGAGGCAGGCAGATCACTTGAGCCCAGGAGCTTGAGGTTGCAGTGAGTTGTGATGATGCCATGGCACTCTAGCTAGGGCCACAGAGCAAAACTCTGTCTGAATAAAAGATAATAAAAATAAAATAAAATAAAATAAAATAAAATAAAATAAAAAAGCGGAGTGTAGAGTGAGGAAGGTTGAGTTGTCAGGGGATGGGTGAAATCCATAGTTTGGGTGAAATCTTCAGAAGATGGATCAGGAAAGAGAGAGTGGAAGCCACTGACGATTGGCTCTGCTTGCCCATGAAGGAGTCCCACAGACAGGTGACTGTGGGACAGACTCCAGGCAGAGGCTTTTGTACAGAGGAGTGGCAGAATTATCTAGGCGTTTCAGAAACTAGACAGCTCGTGTACCTGCTATAATGGACAGGTCTTTTGGAGCCACCTCACATACTGCCCAGCTGGTTGGGGCACCCCGAAGGGAAGGCTAGACTCACTGGGCAGAAATCCTTGGAAGCTTCATCTTTCACCTCCCCTCCAGGGTTCTATTTTGTTTCTTTGTGATGTAATTTGGTGGCTGTGTCTTTCACACGGCTCTCATGTTACTTAGATATATTCCGATGATGCAGGAAAAGAAAGGCTGAGATGTGTGCTTAGATTCTCAACCAGAGACCACATGTTGACCATTGGCAGTCACTCCCAGGGAGGGCAAACGTTTGTTTGCAAGGGGGAAGAACTCTCATGGGAGGAGAGCAAATCCATCACAGGCCTGAAGGTGACCCAAGGGAAGGATTGAGGGGGAAGGGTTACCTCACAGTCAGGGCTTTTTTCTCTGGGCCTCTTCAATAACATTTGTTCGGTTTTTTTATTTTTAGCCTTCAACAATGAGGAAAATGTTCCATTATTGAAAGCCTAAGACATGAAGTTTTTCTAAATGATTTGTTATTCCTGTTTGATACTGAAGAGATCTTCTTCCCTGAGATCTATGAAGAGTTGATTCCTAGTTAATTAGCATTTCTGAGAACAGTCTGGAGTCCAGAAAAGCAATGTTTGCAATGACCATATTATCTCTTTACCTTGGCTAACCTTGAAAAGCCTGAGCAGAAAACTCTATCTGCGCTGCCTGTTAGGTGAGAGCCAGTGAAATCAGATATTGTGAAAAGATAAAGCAGGCTTTTTACCTCCGTGCAAATTTCTTCTTTCAAACCGACAACAATTTATAAACTGTCCAATTCCATGTAAGCGGCCATGTTTCCCCTCAGGTGTTGAGCGGCTAGAAAGTTAGTCCATTGATCACAAGAGTTATCAGTTGACCACAGATTTAGGGTGGTATAGAACGCATAGAAAACCTTATCCCGTGTTTAAATACGTTAAGATTAATTGAGGAGATAACGCATGCGTGCACATTTGTGCAAATTGTTCACCAAACCGGTGGGATAAACTCTGTGATCCTGTGACCCAAGCAAAGCGAAGAGGAGACAGGAGTATCTGGAGTCCAGATATGGCTGCTGTGCATCAGGTGGGCCCAGGGGCCGTCACCGGGGCCTTGCTCGAGGCATTTGGCCTAGACTTTCTAAGTTTATGACGTGCCTCAAATGCAGACATTTGACCTTACAAATGCAGGTTAAAATGGGATTAGAGTTCCAAAGAATCACTGGCGGCTCTAGAGGGAGAAGACATTCCACAGCAGCCTTAAGTGTGTGTACCAGACGATGCCACCCATTGTGCTCTATAATTCATATCTTTTAAACAGATTTGACAATTATGATGGCACAATTATATTGCATTGTGTTTGTGTGCGTTAATAATGTTACTTCGAAAAGCTTGTAAAATGGTTAATTTTGTAATTCTATAGAGCTATTTTATTATTATTTATTTTAATATGCTGGAAGCCTCAAAGAATTCAATTAAGTAGAGCCTCACCTGACCTCACTGAGTCCTGAACAGGGGAAACTAAGGGCCTTCCTCAGTTTGTTGCCTTAGTCCCAGCCATAGAAAAAAACACCTCTAGGTTTGGAAGACAGGTGTGCTTTAACAAGAATTACGTTTGTATCAGTATTTAAGCTTGCCTATTCTAGTACTGCTGTCAGCATGGAGCTGCCCTTCCTCTCTGAAGCACTCTGTAGCATTTTCTTGTTCCCAAAGCATTTAAGGAGTTGTCTGTAAGTCTATTGTTAAATCCACCAAAAATGAGAATCTATAGATTCTGTGTAAAGACAGCACAGAAGAGGGTTGAGAATATTCCGGCCCAGGAATAGGAGTAACACTGCATAGTGCCGTTAGATAATCCTGCCAAGTGATCAACATGGACTACATGAAAGAGTTGGCCTTGCTGAAATAACAGGAAAATATCTAATCTCGCAATTTCCTAGTAACAGCTAACGATCAATCCTATGAGTTCCTCCCCCTCAACAGGCACCCTGCAGGAGTTTTGTTTTGCACAACTTCTGAAAAAAGCTGAATGACAGCGAAAAGAGATGTAAATCTTTTTTCTTTAAAATTGTTTTTTTGAGAATCTGCTTTTACTGAGTTCCTCAGTAAACAGCAGGAGAATGAGCTATCTTGAGGGCAGAATCACATCTCCTTTAATAATCTTGTCTCAAGGAAAGGCAAGAAACCAACTCTTGGACTTTAACATCCTGCCGTCCCTTTTGTTATCAACTGACAGCCATCACTATTTTGTTTCTCTTCCTCCCCCTTAAAATCAGCCAGCCACTGGCTTCAGTGCTGGCACCTCCCTTCTCTTTCTTCAGGATGCCACACCATCTCCCTGCTCCCTTCTCCTCCCCTCTTTCCTCTCTCTTTTTCACTCTCTCACTCTCTCTCTCTGTCTTCTAAGAAGATAAAATAATTTTTTTTTAACTTTTATATATCCTAATCTATGCATGAGAAATCTTTCTCTCCCTGCGCCATGAGCACCTAGTGAGCTTTCCACCCTGACACTCTACTTTGACTGATTTTGGTCAAACTTACCTAAGATGGACAGTTTCAGTGGAAAGTTTATGTGTGCTCATGAATTTGGATTTGATTAAATACCTGGGGCCCGCATTGCCTACACACAGGATATCCAGCCAGCTTTCTAGCTCAAGTTCAGAATAAATCTTTATTGGATTGTTAGAAAGAAGTAAGTTTGATACTTTTTAAAAAACTCTCCATTTTACTCATTTAGCAATGATTTACTGAACAGCCACCAGGTGCCAAATGCTGCCTGAGGCACTGGGTAGAACAGTGACCGTGACAGCCCAGGCTCTGCTGTCCCTGAGTCCACCCATCCTGAGTGGAAAGACAGGAACAAAAAAGTAAGTAAGTAAACCCACAAGGGGATTTCAGACAGCCATATATGGTGTGAAGATGATAAAATGGGGTGATTCAATAGAGTGTTCGATAGCGATTTAATATTGCATGATCAAAGTTGGCTACCAGAAGAAGTGACATTTGAGCCCAAGACATGTACCTACATTTAGAGGTTTTAATTATGTCCCATAGCTATCTAGAGCTACCTGATTTGAGAAGAATTCCAGAAGAAACAATAGTTACCTGGATAATACTAAAGTCTATCAGATTATTATAAATTGTCTCGTATATGGTTAATTATGTCTCAGTGCAACCAATATCCTCTGAGGACATTGGATTTTCACTTTTGTGGAAAGGGCAGGCTGCTTGCTTGTGGGGAAAGTGTCAGGGCTGGCTGCTCCTGGTGGTTGGAGCTTAGTGAGAATTGTCTGGTATTAATTACAACCCTTTCCCTCCCTTCATTTTTACTGCTCTAAAGATTTTTTTCCTGGAAGGTTCTTTTATTTGAGGTATCATGACATCAATGAAACTGATTTTACAAACACCAGTGGAAATTTATCTTCCTGTTTTAGTGTGACATCTAAAGTCTTTTGCTTTTTGGCCACTGCTCTGTAGCCAATGAGTAGAAGAAATACTTTCAAAGAGGCTGTTGACTCAATACCAATGTGTGGCCCACTGCTATTTAAAGATGCAGGGCATTTCCAAGTTTTCCATAAGGGAATAATTAAACCACTGCAGGTAACAAAGAATTAATTTTGAGGGATATTAAGCACCCTTAATTAGCACATTTGAGTTTCGATTCTCCCATAGGGAAAATACTCTCATGGCAACTTGCCATGTCAAAGCTTCTAAAACTTCTCCCTAAACTTAAAGCTGCAGTCAGTTTTACAATGCAAATGAGGACTGCAAAACTCTTTTAAGCCAAATCATTCATAAGCATTTAAGAAGCTCCAGGGCCTCCTGATTTTGTTAATAATTTCTGTGACAATCACTGGGGAGGTCTTCTGAAAAATATATATCTGGTGAATTCAGACCGTCTAAATCTTCTAATAACCCACATCTGTGCAGATTTTTTAAAGCTTGTTTTTTTTCCTAAATCCTGATTATGCTGTATTTTAATTGCATTTTAAAGTTTAAACGAATTTAAAGATCATAAAAATGCAAGACAAATAGAAACATCTCAGCCTAGACACATCCATCACATGAAGTTGATTGCTTACAACATCACATGCAATTAGGGCAGCAGAAGGTATTATAGTTTATTGGTCTCAGATTCAATTAAATGAAATCAATTAATTCTTTGGAATATTTACAATGTGATTCTCCTATCCAAGCATCTATGCTGCATTAAATTTAATTTAACAATGAAAGTGAGCTGATCTGTTCAGTTATTATATAGAATGATATATTTTTTAATTTAAGAGGAAAGACTTTTAAAATTATATGTGCTTTCCAAATTTGACCATGTAGAGATTAATTTAATATATATTAATGATTGCCAAGTAATAAGTATTTTAAACTTGGACATACCCACCTGCTTAGATGTACTTCTGAAGGCAATATTGATGCACAATTGTTACAAGGCAAAGTTACATTTCAGGTTCTACTCTTTCTCCTCAGATCCACACCTGAGAGTGAACTTGAACTCTATTAGCTGTTCATGGAAAGGAAAACACAGTCATCTGATCTAGTATTGTATGGAGTGATTTATGAAGTCTAATCTAATCAGATCTAATCTAGTATCTTATGAAGTAATTTATGAAGTCGAATTTCCCACTATTAAAACCAGCACAGAAAAATGTCCAAAGTACAAGGGAAGGGAGCTGACAGATAACAGGTACTGCCAATATAACCATGGGGCCTAAGTCCTTTGATTTTTTTCTTTTTTTCAGTGGGATCCTGCAGACAGCTAGCCTCAGATTCAGATATGGCCCTTTGGACACTTCAGGACTTGGTATAGGGTGAAACAAGAAGTGATTTATTTATTTGGCTTTTTAAATTTCTCTTTCTAACTTTTGAGCATGCTTCTGACAGTAATTATCTCTGGCTTTTCCCTTTCTCTTTCCATTGTTTTTTTTTTTTTTTTTTTTTTTACTTCATTCTTTGTTTCCTCTACCCTCTAAGAAAGTAGCAGTTTAGGACAGACAGAAGAGGTCCTAATGTATCAGTGCATTGCCTAGTGTTCAACGCTTTGGTTTATGTTATCAGAGATTTGGGGTAGCAGCAGAACAGGGTAAGAGGCTAGACCATGTGTGCAAAGCAAAGAAATGTGGTACAGCTGCGAATCTGGGCTTAGAGACCAACCCGCCAGTAGCTATGGACAGCAGGCAATAAAGGTTCTGGAAGGCCAGAGTAAGCATTTGGTATGAATATACAAGCAAGTAGAGGGCCAGAGGCAGACATATGGATGGAGAGATGATTTAAGCATGAAACAATAGACATAATGCACTGATGACACCTTAAAAATAGGGATGCTTTTGTCTAAGCCACTTTTCTTATATGCTTCCTGTTGGTCTATAAGGTCCAAAACAGAGCCATGCTTCTTTTGCTCACCATTATAAGTTTAGTACTTGGCCTTGGGCTTTGCCACTATTTATTGAATGAATGAATGGATTCTGAGACTGAAGTTCATCCTAGGGTATTACAGTCCAGGATCTGTAGGTAGAAATATAATTCCTTTTACTCCTCCTCCTCCTCTACATCCTCTGCATCTTTCTCTTTCTCCTCACCATCAAAATAACTGAAGCTACTTTTTATTGAACACTGACCATGTGCCAGGTGCTTTATATTCATTATCTTATTTGAAACTTAAAACAACCCCATCGCCTATGGGGTAGGCAAAGTTTTCTTTGTACCTATTTAATAGGAAATTGAGGCACAGAGCTTGTTATTTATGAATGGTCACGTAAGTAGTGAATAGTGGCCCTTCCTCCAAACGCAGGCATTTGACTTGCGGTCCCATGCTTTCAACCATTAAACTACACTGTGTTTTCTGTTAGCCTCAGCATCAAGAAAATGAATTCCTTTAAATTTAGATTTCCTGGTTTGAACATCCATGTCTCACTTTGAAGTTAGACTATGCTGTGTGACTTGCTTTGGCCAATAAAATGTGAGCATTAGAAGCAATGTCATTTTTGGGTAGAAGCTTTAAGCACTGGTACATGATTTATCATGTTTCTTTTTTCTATAGTTGTAATCATGAAAGTGCTCTTTGAGATAGAGTTTTTTCTACCCTGAATCTCTAATTGATTAAAAATCTCTGCTGATCCACATTGGACATGGAGTATGAATGAAAAATAATCTTTTCTTGCATCAAGCCACTGAAAGTTTGCTTTTGTCAGCACACCAGCATTTATTCTGACTGACACAGATGTTCCTCAATTCACCCCCCAAAGAATCTGAATTTGTTCTAGAGATCTCTACTTAAGGACATTAGTCATTCTCTACAGATATAAAAATACGTTAAAGGATTTTTTTTTTTTTTTGAGACAGAGTCTCCCTCTGTTGCCTGGCCCAGAGCGCCGTGGCATCAGTTTAGCTCACAGCAACCTCAAATTCCTGGGCTTTAGCAATCCTCCTGCCTCAGCCTCCCGAGTAGCTGGGACTACAGGCATGCCACCATGCCTGGCTAATTTTTTTCTATATATTTTTAGTTGTCTGGCTAATTTCTTTCTATTTTTAGTAGAGACAGGGTCTCACTCTTGTTCAGGCTGGTCTCGAACTCCTGAGCTCAAACAATCCTCCCGCCTCGGCCTCCCAGAGTGCTAGGATTACAGGCGAGCCACCGCGCCCGGCCAAAAGGAATTTGTTTAAAATTACTCGAAGATCCTTTATGAACCTAAAAATCAATTAAGTCTTTTATATGATGATACTATATAAAGGTATGAAATAATTTTAAAAACATAATTTCAACCTCATCATTAAAATGATCCATTTCAGTTACCTTCATATGATAGATCAATAATAGTTTAATAGTATTTCTTTGTATTGCTTCCTGTATCTCCTTTATTTATCAAACTTCCTTGCATAATTTCATTTTTCTTTTAGGCTTTCATTCTTCCCCCTTTTGAGATGGTTAATGCAAAATCTCTGAGGATGAGAAAAGTATCCCTAGAATGAAGTTGCTGAACATGATCGACTTAAATAATATTCAGATTAAAATTTCCACACTGTGGGCACAAGGAAAAGGAAATTATTAGGGTACATGTCTTCCTCCAACTGATGAAGTTTCTTAGGGCAAGTCCGATTCTGTTTTGTATCGCTGTCCTTTCCACAGGCTAGAAGATTTTACATTAACTCCAAAATATAAAAGGGAACTTAGATGATACCTGTTTCTAAGTCAGTTTCAGATATGACACTTCTACCAGGTAGACCTCTGCCTCAACACTTCCCCAAGATGGGATGTTCACTGCTTGATGGGGCTGCTGATTGATTTTTAGCACACTTTGCACATTTCTTCTATGAAGATAAAATTAAGCTTTCAGGTAGGCCAACTAACTGTCCAAAATTTTGCCTCTGGATCTATACGGAACACATCAAATCACACCCAACAGCCCTTCCAATGTAGGAACAAAGCTATCAGATCTCCCAACAAGTTTGTCTTCTCTAGTTTCTTCTGTGGTTCTCAGGGTGACTGGATTACAGCTGTCCCCATAGATCACACCTGCTCCTTACACACGGCTCAAATTCAGTTTCTTGGTCTCCTGAGATTCAAAATCCATCACCACAATTTCTCAAATTTTCTTCAGCTTACATCCTCTGACTTGCTTGTTTTTATAAGTTGGCTATATCAAAACCCAGTCTCTTTAGGAGTTTCCACAAAATGTCACTGATTCTAAGCAGTTTGTGTTTGAGATGTTTATGGCTGCTTTGTGGCAACAACATCATGAGGAATCACACAGCAGATGCACAGGCTTCTGAAACCTCTTTCCACTCCCCTTACCGCTCCCTTCCTTGCTTAGGCCTCACTTTCTCTGCTGAGTAAAATGGAATTCTTCCACTCATCTCAGAAATACTGGCCCACTCATTCTCAGATTTGAAAGGCTTAGCTTACCTTGAAGGTAGATTATCTCAACAAAGTTTGGGTCTTCTTTCCTTGAAACAATGAAATTTTTATGTCGTGACTATACATAATAATAACTTCCTCCATTTAAATGTAAAGCACTTTACATTACCTCATTTAAATCTTACTTTCACCTCACGTGGTAGACAGTATGATTCCCTTCATACATGTGAAGAAACTGAGGTTTCAAGAGGTTGAGCACTTTTTATAAGGAAAAATAGGTTATGACTGGCAAAGCCATATCTTATATTTTCTTTTTAACTCCAAAGTTGGTGCCCTTAACACATATACTAAAAATCTCCTCAAGATTCTCACGTCCCTCACCATTCTGATTGTTGTTCACGAGATAAATTCCATTTTTCAACAAAAAAGTATTCCTTTTAAAACATGGCCTCCAAAGTGAACATATTCCTTTAAATATGAAGACAAGGAAATAATTGAAGCTTGCAGACACTGGCCACCAGATGTGTTCAGCTTTCCTATACAGTGTTTTTAACAAAGAAATAGAAAACAAAATGAAAGAAGAAGAAAAGGAGAATTTGAATCCCTGTAAAATCTCCAGATCACCCCTATTTTCTTCACCTGGACTGTTCTATTCATTTTGTTACCTGTCTGGCTCCTGAAGTCATATGAGTTTGCAATCTCTACTTTTAAATAACACAGCACATTCTTGGCATCCATGGATTTGATAGTTACACTTATAATTCTTCCCAAGCAACTCAATAAATAGGTTTATGGCTTACTGTAATTTCTAACCTTGCTGTGGAATGAATATGAATTGCCTGCCCTCTAAAACTACAGTTTGTAATAAAGTAATTTAGCTAATGTGTGCACCCAAATCACCACCCAGCTTCTACATCTAACATGGCCTTTCTGTTCTCTACTTATCTTCACATTTTTTATTCTATGCATAAAACTGTATGCTATAAGGTCATTTATGTTCTGTAGAATTCATGAAGATCTTAGAATTTAAACTTCAAGAGTTTCAATTTTTTTCTGCATCTACAATGCTGACTGATGATTCCCATGATTCCTACTTGTTAAAATTTTTTTTCAAGGATAACCAACCAATCTTTTTTTTTGGCTAAATGACAAAGAACACAAAATTATCCATGAATCATTAGGCAAATGAACAATGACGCTGTAGTCAAGGTAGGCTTTTTTGTTGTTGTTCACAGAAGTAAGGAACCCCTGGGTAATATGGAATATAACTCAGGTATTCCTAATGTCTTTACGTAGAAATGATTAGTCAAATACATAATGTTGTGTTTTTTTCAAGGCGATGTGTCTAGACATGAATCTTATCCTTGAGTTTTAGGTCCATCTAGTCAATATAAAAGTACTGTCCTCATATTAGAACTGTGAAATTAAGAAGATTTTGCTAAGCTCCTCGAGATCATGTCTTTATTAAAGGATTTTTTAATAATCATAGATGTGCCAAAATGGAATGAGTCACTCTGTAAGGTAGTGAGTTCCCTGTCATCAGAGATGTTTAATCATAGTTTGAATGAGCACAAAGGGTGGATTGTACTCATTGGCCTATAAGGTCCCTTTCAGTCCTGAAATTCTACATTTCTATGTAAAATCAATAATTCCAAGCAATATTTTCAGTTCTTTACTCTTCCTGTAAATTAGCCAGATAATTGGTTGAGTTTTCTGTTTCTCTTTGATTATAAAAATCTTTGCAGAGTGGAAAGTAGAATTTAGGCTTTCTGGTGAATAAATATGGTGCCATGCTGCTATGGTTTGAATGTGTTCCCCAAAAGTTCATGTGCTGGAAATTTAATTGCCATTATGACAGTATTAAGAGGTGGGACCATTAAGAGAGGAGTAGCCCTCATAAAGATATTGACGCTGTTTATCTTGGGAGTAGGCTGGTGTTTGCAGGATTGGGTTCTTGATAAAGAAAGATAAGTTCAGCCCCATTTCTCTCTCTGTCTTTCATGTGTACTTGCTGGCCATGTGATGTCTTCTGCCACGGGATGAAACTCATCAGAGGCCAGCATCATGCTCTTGGACTTCCCCATTTCCATTACCACGAGCCACATAAACTTCTTTTCTTTATAAATTACCCAGGCTTTGCTATTCTGTTATAGCAGCAGAAAACAAACTAAGACACCTGCCCTCTAAATGTTATTTCACCTGTGTGTAAATATAGGAAATTCCATCATGGTTGCTTATACCTAGCTCGTAGTTGAATGTATCTATAAAGTTATGGATATATAACTAAGGTGAATTTAATCCCTAACTGGACAGCCCACGGTCAAATAACCTAGTTGTTTCTCACTTTTCTTTGGTAATTTTGCAATACATTTGGCCTGCTTACATTTTTAATGGGACTCTGACACAACATTAGTAGCTTAAAGAAAGCTGCAAGGTGAACATTAGCATTTAAATAGATTTCGATTATTAGAAAGAAGATAGAAAAGCCAGCCAGTGATTTGGTTTAGCTAGGAATATCAGAGTAATTGATGGTTGTCAGTATCAGAAAACGTTTTCCAGAGGTAGGAACTGTCAGGGTAGAGGCGGGAGGGGAAAGCCTGGCATGGTTGTACGAGACTGTGAACATGGAAGGGAGCACCTCCTGCTGGAGAACTTCCAGCAAATAGTGTGTGCTCGATTCCTGTTCAGGTTACAGGACTTTACTCAAACTAACTCCAATGCTGTCAGTTAAATACTCATTTCCTTTCTTAAGATGGCAGGAGATGCTGGGCTTTCTGCCCTGCTCTGGGCGATTTGCATACTGGAGGGAGGACTGCTGCCTAGTTCTTGCCCAAACCACTCCTCCCCCACCCCACCTAATACTGTCTAAGTGAAAACCCAAGGGACTAACACCTAGAAGCAAAAAATAAGTGTAGATTTCAGGCAGTTTTGTCAACCACAGCAAGAAGATGTTATATTCATGAGGAACAACTGCAGAAATAAAATTTAGCAATATTTCCATATTATTCCCAGTGAAAACCAGGTTCCTTTAAAATCAGTGAAGTATGTGTTTAAATTGAATGCTTACATTTAGCACTATCCTGTGTTTTAAGCAATAAATAACTGTATTTGTATATATATTTAAAACCTACAATAGTCGAGTGTGTATTGTGTACCAGGTATCATACTATAGAACTGCTTATATGTTACGATTATAGACAAAATACAGTTCTCACTCAGTAAGCAGAATTCCTTTGCCTCATACTGAAGGCCACTTGTAATCTGGAGTGTCAGCAATGTTTCGTTTATTGTTCCTCAGCAAAGCTTCCTCACTTTTCACCTTTGCTCATGCCTTTTCAAATCTTACTCACACTTCCAAGTCTGTTTCCATGTCTGCCTCTTCCTTGAAGTTCCTGACCTCTTCAGAGCAGAATGTCTTCTTTTTCCTTTGAGCAGGAAGCCCTTGTTATCTGCAGTACTTGAGCACTTGTCATATACTGTTGAGGGCCATGTTGAGGGGAGCTATCTGGCTTTTCATGTGAGTACAGCCTGCTCCCCAAATAAATGTCGTGTTCTTTCTGTAGAACAAGTACTATAATTTTGTGTTATGCAACTGATAGTGGAAATTCATCTAAACTTCTGGCTGTTGTTCTGCATCCAAGAAGTGGAGATTATTTACAATGTGAACTCAAATGTATGTGGAAGTATGAAGACCTGGGTGTGTACCTGAGAATGAGAGATAAAGTTTAGCTTTGTTGATATTTTCCAGTTGCTTGGAAATAAGGGTGTATTCTCAGATGATGTTTTATATTCGGGAAACAAAATATGCTTTCCTAATATGCAATGTAGCCAGCGTCACCTGCCTGCCAACAATTTTTTTTTTCACCCGTTCTCTCTCCTTTGTCTCTTCTATTTGCCAACCAACTCTCCACTTTCTCACTGAGCTACGTACTTGTCTGATGAATAAATTGCATATTGGTTTCCTGGGGCAATAATTAGAGGTCTTTCCTGCACAGGTACAAAGTGGTTTCCTTGGGAGGTGTGCTGTGCTATGTTCTCCCTATGACCAACCTTCCCTAGTGCCTGAGCTGAGCTCCGCTTAGTGTTAAAAGACATGTACTCTTAGAGTAATGTCCATGGATAGTGGAACTTTGGGGATTAAAATAACAGCAACCCAACCACAAAGGGGAATTTATCATGAAGATGTGAGACTGTTTCACAGAACCAAAAGATGAGAAGGTAGCTGGTCCCCAGGTACTACGTGGAACCTGGGGCTCCAATACCAACATGACTCTCTGTGTGTCTCTTACCTTCACTTAACTCTACAGGTCTGCTTTATTCTTCTCTCTTTTTGCAGACTAGCTTCTGCTTTTTATAGCAGGTGATGAAACAAGGGCCTATCAGCCTCTGAGTCTGAATCCTTGAATCAAAGTGTCCAGAGAAAGACTGTCTGGGCCCAATCCCCAATACCAGAAGACAGATTTTAATTATTATCTTGGACCAACAGTCCATCCCTGGACCAATAAAATGTGGTCATACATGGAATGATATTTTACTCTATTATTTTTCTGGGGGTAATCATTTGGATGGAGGGTGGTAGGAAAGGACTATTGCCTAGAGGAGTTTGGCTAGACAGATAAAAGAGTGGATGTTTGGTACATTGGATACAGGTATAAAGGTGAATAGTTTATAAGCCCTTTCCCACACATTATCTCATGTGAATCTCATGATAGTCAGGTGAGACAGGTACTACTGGTACACAACCTACACAGCAAGGCATTAACATGCTCCTAGAAGCTGAGGGACACGTGCAAGATTCACAGGTAAGTACTAAATCCTCTTTCCACTGTTCAACAAAACTCAGCTTTCAAAATGTTCCTGAAATCCCACCACCTTCTCAAGGTTGTGAATGGGAGAGTAACACTATCTTTTGCTCTCTTGTTAGTTTGGCTTTTCTAGAAAAAAAGAAAAGTTCCAGGGAAGTATAGTTTCAGGGAAGCAGGAATGAGGCAAATGGGGAGTGAGACAGAGAAAGAGGAGAGGTAACATAAGGGGTTGAGTTCTGAGTGGGTCCCAACCTGGAAATAAGCTGATTGGTTTGTATCACAGGATATTTTCAGAGAGGCTGCTCGAAGGTACTGTGTGTTTGAGGGGCAGGAGAGGGAAAGGAATAAAACTGCTTCCATTGCCCAGCATCAAAGTTCAGGCCCCAGGGCATTAACTCACCAACACTTACTATTGTGAATTTTGGGGACATAGAAGGGGCTGCTGGACAGCAGAGAAGCCCTGAAGTAGGACACAAGGTACATAGTCATGTTATAGAGGAGAGAGTGACACAAGAAACTAGAGGTGGCCACAGAGGGGGTCTGGTGGGCCCAAGAAGCTAGGCTCCACCATGACATGACCTTTAGCCATAAAGGTGGTGAGAAGCCTCCTCTCTATGGCCTACAAGAATGCAGTTGGTGCCAAGGAATCTTCCAGAAAGTCTGAAGTAACAGCCCAGGAACAATGAACAGCTGGTCACATGGTCTGGAGTCAGGATGGTGACATCTGCTCACTGATGAAGACTCACTTCAATGACACCAACCCTTCTTCACCCCAGAATTGACCAATCCCTTCTTTATGCCCATACTATTCTTCACATGAGTCTAGCATGGATATGTAAACATTAACACAATTATTCAGATATTTTCCTCTCCTAGAGAGATTTTTTTGAGGTTGCAGTAATGCTGATTCATTAATTCAATAGTTTCTTGAGTATCTACTATGTGCTAGGCACTTTTTTATATGCTAGGGATAGAATAGTAGGTAAAATAGACACAAATCTTTAACTCTTTGAAGCTTATATTTTAGTGTGTGTGTTGGGGGGAGACCAAGAAAGAAATAAGTAAAATACATATTGTGTTGATGGGGATAAATGTTTTGGAGGATGGAAGAGTGAGTGTTGTAGATTAACTATGGTGGCCAGGGAAGGGGTCACGGAGAGAGTAACATTCAGGAAAGAGCAGACATGGATCTTTGTGGGAAAAGAGTTCCAGGGATGGAGAAAAGCAAGTGCAAAGGCTGTAAGGCATGCCTGGTATGTCTGGTAAAGGCAGGAGGCCAGTGTGACTGAAGCAGAGGAAGGGACAGCACAAAGTAGCTGAGTCAGAGAGTTAACACAGAGCCAAATAGCACAGGACCTTGTAATAACTTTGCTTCCACTTGGGGAGCGATGAGGATGAAGCAGGGCTTTCAGCACAGGACTGATCAACTTACATTTCAACAAGATTGCTCTGGCTGAGAAAAGACTAGAGAGGGACAAGAGTTGAAATTGGGAGTTAGGAGGTTACTGGGGTGACACAGGGGAGAAATGCTGGATGTTTGTACCAAGATGGTAGCAGAAGTGGTGAGAGATGGTGAGATTATGGTTTAAAACTGGTGCTGACAAGATTTGTGATGGATTAGAAGGGAGGTATGAGAGAGAGAAGTGGAAAAAATGACTCTACATTTTTGGCTTGAGCCAAGACTATGGGAGGAAGAGATCTTCGGGGGAAGATTAGTAGTTTGGTCATTAGTAGTTTGGCTTTTAGATATCCAAATGGGGTTGTTAAATTAACAGCAGATTTAGGAGTCAGACATTCAGGTAAAAGTTCATGGCTAGAGATATAAATGTGGGAGCTATTAGTATTTTAAAATACTATTTTACTAGTACTGTTTAGTATACTAAATAGTAGTTTAGTATTTTAAAATAGCTATTATCTATTTTAATGACAGATGTCATTAAAAGCCATGAGACTTAATAACATTGCCAAATGAATGAGTGCAGATAGAAAAGTGAAGAGGACTAAAGACTGACTTCTAGGCTACTCCAATTTCCATGGGTTAGGCAAGTGAGGAGTAACTAGGAAGGAGACTGAGCAGAAATGGCCATGAAGGAGGAAGATATCTAGAAGAGTATGGTTTCTGGAAGCCAGGCAAGAATGTTTCAAGAGCAACTGAGCCAAATGCTACTGACAGAAGTGCTGAGAATTGCTATGAACTGAATGCTGCATCCTCCCAAAGTTCATATGCTGAAATCCTAATTCCCAGTGTGATGGTATTTGGATATGGAGCCTTCAGGAGGTAATTAGCTCATAAGGGTAGATCCCTCATGAATGGTGCTCTCAGGAGAAGATATAAGAGAGCTTGCTTCCTCTCTCTCTGCTCTCTGCCATGTGAGGATACAACAATAAAACAAACCAGGAAGAGGACGCTTGCCAGACTGGATCTGCTGGCACCTTGATCTTGGACTTCCCAGCCTCCAGAACTGTGAGAAGTACATTCTATTGTTTAAGCTGCCCAGTTTAAGCAGCCTGAACTAAGACAAGAATTGACTTTTGTGCTTAGCAGCATGAATATCATCGGTGACCTTGAGCAGTTTCAGTGCAGTGGAGGAGGCAAATGCCCAAACAAAGTTCAAATGAGAACAAGAAGAGAGAAATTGGAAGCAATGGTATAGGCCATTCTTCAGAGTTTTGCTTTAAAGGAAAGGAGTGAAGAGAGGGTGGTAACTGGAGGGAAGGAAGAGTCAGGAAACTGTGTGTGTGCGTGTGTATGCTCATGGAAAAGATCCAGTAGCACTTACTGGCAGAACCATGTAGAAAATGAATAATTGTGAGAAAAATGAACAAAACATGCTCTGGAACCAGGTCTACATAGGGCACTGAGCTAATCCATATACGGTTCCTGTATCAATGGGAACAGCTATTATGGGAGGAAAAGTGCCTGGGTTAGGCTTCACAGGCCTAATACCTTAGGTTTCAGATTCAAAAGACAGAAATATTGAGCCTGTCAAGTAGCAGAGTGGAGGTTCTCTCATGATCTATGAAGTCAAAATGTGGTCTAGCCGCATTTTCAGGGAGCTTAGTCGAGGGGGCGGTTTTACTGAATGCTGCAGTTGCTATCATCATCAAATAGCAATTAGTAATCAAATAGCAATTCAGTGCCCAATTTCTTGTACCACCTCATAAATCAAAATAGAGGGCCTTGTTCCTGGGGAGGAGCCGCTTTGATGAGACGCAGGAGGCCGGAAGGTCAAAGATAGGGGAAAGACAGGCATGGGGCCGAGGCAGAGGCTCTTGCCACACCATCCTGTCCCAGTTCCTGATTTTCGCTCTGCTTCTCCAAGCAATGGGGTAGACGATCCTTTCCCTCCCACTTCTTCCTCCTTTGCTCTTTGCGCCCCCTACTTCTCCTTTTGCTGTTCTCTAGCAGTGCAGGACTGGTTCAGAAGCTGAGCCTGGGCCACTACCTGGCTCCCCACCGCCTCCGTGCGCACGGGAAGAGGACTGAGAACCCAGAAACTCCGGTGGGGCAGGAGGCGGCGTTCTGAGCATGTGCGAGCAAGCCCGGGACTAGGGCGGATTTGGGGGGCCGGCTCCAGGACGCTGCCCTGAGCGCAAAGCGGGAGCGCAGCGAGCGCAGGGACGGACAGCACTGCCCGGAGCAGTGCCCTGCGCCCAGGGCGCAGTGGCGGCGCCCTGCCCTCCGGGCGTGGGCGAGGTGGCCGCGTGTGCCTTGCTGCTTGACGCGACGACCAGCCAATCAGGGCGAGCGGCCCGGGCTGCCATGTGACAGCGAGGCGGCCCTTTTTCCCAGCGCGGCCAGAGGGAGGAGAGAACCGGGGCTCGCCGCGAGCCTTCGAGAGCAGCAGCCGCGGAGGCGGCGGCGGGCGGGAGCAGCGGCGGCGGCGGCACAGGCTCGGGGCCAGCCGGGCGCGCATCCCCGGGCACCCTGCGCGGCGGAGATCTTGGCGGGCCGCGGGAGCCGCGGGACAGGAGTGGACAAAGCAAGATGGCAGGGATCTTAGCCTGGTTCTGGAACGAGAGGTTTTGGCTCCCGCACAATGTCACCTGGGCGGACCTGAAGAACACGGAGGAAGCCACTTTCCCTCAGGCTGAGGATCTCTATCTCGCCTTCCCCTTGGCCTTCTGCCTCTTCATGGTGCGGCTCATCTTCGAGAGGTAAGAAGGGTTGGAGCACCTCCTCCCCTCCCCCTGCACACACACACACACACGCGCGCACACACTCGCGCGCACACGCACACTCGCGTGCTATGTGGCGCACGCCCCCGCGCCCCCAGCGCTCGCGTTCATGCCTCCCAACCTTTGTGTTTGGGGAAGGGCTGCTGACCCGGCTTGCTTTCTGGGAGCCAAAGAGGGTCTGGCTTGCCTGCAGATTTCCTCCCGGGCGCCGGGAAGGAAGGGGCCGCGGAGCGTTAGGGTCGCCTCCCTTACTCCTCCATGGCCCGACTCCCTCCTCGCGGTGAGGGCAGGCGAACAAAGGTGAGCGGTGGCCATCCCCGGGACCCGCTGCACTCCGCGGGACTCGCGCTGTCCACCAGCGCGGCACGCGGCGCTGCCGGGCAGGGCTTCCCCGCCGAGGCTCGCTGCCACCCACCTGACAGCCAGGAACGTTCCGGACGCGCGGCCGGGAGGGAGGAAGAACGGCGCACACTTGCAAGATTTACACTCTGGCATAAGGATTGTAGTGACTGTGCTTCAAAAGAATACGCCAGGGACTCCTTGGCTTCTGGTCGCTATTTGGTTTCCATCCTTGACACTGAGTATCAGGCCCACTGTGCTGGGAAGTAGGTGACAATAGCACTCCAGGTCATTAGCGGTTTCTTTAAAAGAGGACTTGGCAGGATGGGTACATAGATTGCAAAATGGTGATATTAAATTGATAGCTGTGTCCTAGGAATAATCATAAACTTTTTTTTTTGGAACCAGAACACACTTAAAATTTTGAAGAATTGTCATATAATTGTATAGTTTCTCGATTTGGTTGGATATCTCCATTGTGGCACATACAAACTTGTGTTATTCTCATTGAATCAGTTTTAGTCACTAAAGTAGATTTTACTTGCTAAGCATTCTCTGGGTACTATTGAAAAAAACCAGGACTGCAGCACACACTTTTTCCCAACAGAAAACATCATCTTTCCCTTCTTTTTACCCATCCCTCCTCCCACCCAATTCATCAGTAAAGGCTGAATTTCTTAGATCACGAAGTAGAGTTTAGATTCCATTTCTCACTTCCATTCCACCTCTCTGCCCCCGCCTCCGGCTCACCTTGATTTTGTTTTGTTATCTTGTTTGCTGTTTGTTTGCCTAAAACCACTATTGAGGGTGGCAGAATGTGTCTTTTGTGCCATTGGCTGCAAAGCTTCACGGAAACAAAAAGTATCTTTTGTTTAAGGAAGGTGTATTTTTCAATGGACAATATTGTTACTTGAGATGAAGTCAGCGGGTCACACGCAGAAACTGACATGCACAAAGGAGTAGACTCCTATTTTAAAATGATTTGGAGTTCAATACAGATATGGCATCGATCTTATCTTGAGCTGAGACTTACTGTAAAAAAAGTGGGTGTGTTTGCAGGTTCAGTTACTTTTCCAGCAAATCTTTACTTATGGAAAATATGAACTCATGTCTAATCTTGCAGTCTCTCCAAAGGCGGGCTCTCAGGAACTGCAAGTGGTTCTGTGTTGGCACGTAGTAGGGGATCCACATAGAATTGCAGAGTGCCATCTGATAAATTCCGGCTGTGTGCACATTTAGATAGCTAATGTATTTGAAAGAAATATGCAGTCTTATGTTTTGGAGAACAAAAGCTTGACCTGTATGCAGAAAGCTGCATTTTCTTGACATCCTTCTTCTCTATGCTGATTCTAGGCTATTTATTAGTTGAAAAAATTAATTTATTAGAGAATGGAGATAACTTTGTACTTAGACTCTTCCTTTAAAAAATAAGACACTAATGTATTAGTTGAAAACTGAAAGTTCATTTTTCCTCTTCCTGAACGTTTTTTCTTCCTTTGCATGATCCCATGACTTGATTTACAGTTTATACAAAGAAGTCAGCTGCTTTCAACTGTCAGTCACAGCAAATGTCCTTATATTGATATGTACAGAGTTAGTCATTTTCCTTCAGGTCATTGATTCAAGTAGAAGAGTTTTAATGGCCTATATGGAAAGTGAAGGTTTATGGTTAATGTTGAGAATATTAATCCAATATGGCACATATACCACAGGCTACTACTGATTTTTGGAAGGGTGTCTAGTTTGGTTCTTCCTATAGTAGTGACAGCTCTGTCTTTATTAACCATTCAGACTCTCTTAGGTTTCCAAAAATCCCAGGGTATAGTTATATCCACAGTTAGAAGTTCTACATGTTTCTCCTCTTCTCAAAACTAAATGACGCATTCTGGGAACCAGTGTGTAATCTTCATCTCAGTAGGGCCTGAATCAACATAACTGAACCAGCCAATATTGTTATCACTGATAGAATTCACTTTCAGTATCCTTCTAACATTTTATGCATAAATTTTCTTTTTCAGTATTCTACAATGTATAACATGATTTAAAGAAGCCTGTTGTGAATCCCTTTATAAAATGAAATGCTTTTGTAATGGGAATAATTCCTTTGAGATTCTTTTCCTTTTATGCTTCTATTGTCACGTATTTCAAAGCTGAGACCATATCTGGGAAATACGTGGTTACCTAAGATTTCTATTTTACACTCAGTGAGGTCAGTAATGTCTTAGTGAGGCTAAAATTGTGAATTTGCATGCCTTTTCCTCAGTTTTATGTACTTCTCTCTGGAAAGAGAAACACTAAAGGATTGACTGAATTGGGCTTTGCTCAGTTGAACATTTAGTTTTCACCCTTGCTGTTGGGGTGTTGATAGTAGAGGCCTTCATGGCCAGAAGATGCCACTTTGTAGGAGCATATGGGCAGCAATATGGAAGCCCAGCATGGTTGGTTAAAAATGGAGCAGCCTAAGGTAAATGACTTTGGCCAAGTCTCTGAATAGCCCGAAGGTTGGTGGTTTTTAGCCTAGCCTTGATACTACACTTAACTCTCAGTACAGATGAAAAGGGCCACTGTGATGCTACTTGACTGACAGAGTGAAGTATCTGTTGTTTAAAAAAACAACTGGATGGTTTCTCTTAGAATGAAAATTATAGCATATACCATTATATTATGTTGTTGACTTGATGACAAAGAACAAACTATCATTTAATAATATAACATTATCATCTATTTGATGAATTTTCTTGACTTAATGCTTGTTAAGGCTCACTAAGCCATTCCCAGGAATTTTAATAAATCCTTCTTCCAACTTCACTTTTTCAAAAATGTGTTTTGCTGTGGCATTCATAAATGTGGGATTTCTGCTGAATCTCTCTTTGAAATAAAAATTCTTTGAGTTATTGTTACAAATGGTAACTTTAATGCATTTTTTCCCCAAGGATTTAGGAGAAAGATGCAGAAAGTATTAACTGGGAATCAGAACACTCAAATTCTATCAAAACTTAACCTCACACTGGGGCAGCCTTGTAATTTATCTCTGATTATTTTGTCATGTATACAGTGAAGCAAATGGCCTGTGTAATCTGAGGTTGCTTTCACCCTCCCAATTCTCTGATTCCTGTGAGTCTTCTGCATTTGAAGCCTACTAATTATTATTTCATGAAACTTTGAAGCAGGCCAGATGTCATTTTTGTGGCAGGCAGAAATAAATCCTCTAAGAATAAAGAGATTTTTTCCCCATAGAAATATTCTAGTCAATGGTTTTGTATATTGTGGTTTTGTATATTGTGTTTCATTTGTATTTTGAGTTAAAAGAATCACTTGAGCTGTTATCATTTGTGCTCCAAAAAGTTATAATATTTCAGAATAACCAACAAAGAAGATTCTGCAGAGAAAGCAATTGTTCCCTTTTTGAAGGCCTCTTTTAGGTGAAACCCAGAGTAGACCTGGCACCTCTTGTGGTGACTGGGTGAGAATGAGAAGCTCATTCCTGTCAGGTTGGATTTCAAAATGCCAAAATAAGTGAGGAGTGTTGTCTTTCAGGAGGCGGATACCAAACAGTTTGGCTTGGCTCATTCAGCCTAAGAATGATTTGCTGTCCCCAAACCTTCAAGGAACAACACTGTCACAAAAGAGGGGAAAAAAGGGGCGGGGGGGGGGAGAGAGAGAGAGAGAGAGAGAATGAGAGAGAGAATGAGAATGTGTTCCTAATGGTTAAGAGGAAAGAAGAGAAGTGAATGACTGCCAGAAAAATGTGGGTATCAGGTGAGGTTCATTACTTAAAGAATTTCTTCCTAGATGTTCCTATATGTACCTTGTAATAAAGAGATTGATATCATCAGATATATTTTAAAGGAGTTTTTTTGAACAGCTTGTACATAGACATGGTTTTTCGCATGCAGTCATTGCTAGATATTAAACTCTATAAATGTACCTTATTTAGCTTGTTAAATGATGATGTGATTGATTCAGATTAAAACTATGGATACCTGCTCTGCCAGAGACTAGTGTACAAGGTAAGAGTTGGGTTAGACACAAGTAGGTTGCTTCCTACAGTTTCTGACTGGAATAGGAAAACTGAATTACAGTGGATGTTTTGTTGGAACACAACCTGAAATCAAAAGATAGTATTCTTTGCAGAACTTTAGTACAGCTTTCTCATCTAGCAAAATGAAAGGTTCGCATTTACAGGGTGCAGTAGTTTGGCTATATGGAATAGATTGATTTGTGAGTAAAAGGTATAACATTACTCTTAATGGGCAGTAACTTAGAAGGTAGGGAAGGTAGGGGAGATAACTTTAAATTATCACAATGATTTAGTGTCATTAAGGATTATGAAATTAATATCCTGAGTTTACTTATGACTTTCTGTTGGAGATACCTGAATTCTCTATGGACAGGGGTGGGTAGTTTTCTCCTGGATTCCTAGTCTGGAAGGTATTTCAGAAGTGGTTGGTCTTCCCTGATGGCAAAGGGCAGGTGGTGGAAGGAAAATGGAATTTCAGGTGAATTTCTTCCATCAGTATACCAATTTCATGGTTTGTGAGACATCACTGAACCTTCCTCAGGCTCTCCTAGTGTATTTTATTTTATTTTTGAGACAGGATCTTGCTCTGTTGCCTGGGCTAGAGTGCAGTGATGTCATCGTAGCTCATTGCAACCTCAAACTTCTGGCCTCGAGCAATCTTCTTGCCTCAGCCTCCCCAGTAGCTGGGACTACAGGTGTGTACCACCACACCCAGATAATTATAATTTTTTTTGTAGAGATGAGGTCTTACTATGTTGCTCAGGCTGATCTCAAAACTCCTTGCCTCAAGCGATCTTCCTACCTCGGCCTTGCAAAGTGCTAGGATTACAGGTGAGAGCCACCACACCTGGCCTTCCTCATGTATTTTACTCACCTGATTAAACCTTGTTGGTAAGGTTTAATCTAGACCTAGAATCTAGGATCTAGATCCTAGGTCCATGTCATATATTGAAGGTTTCAAAGATTTATTACATACACTTACATTTCTTCCTCTATCACCAGGGAAACCAGATTTTCTGTTTATTTCTTACGAAGTTGGGACTCTCAAAAATTTTTTTCCCCCTTCCATCTTCTTTTGATCAGTTCATTTCTTAAACACTTTTTAGTCAAGAAATGCGGTTCCAGATTTTGTTTGCCAATAACTAGTCGCATCACTTTATGTATTTTAGGAATCATTTTTTCTTAATTTTTTTTAAAAGTAATCCAGATTGCCTCTTTTTGTACAAAGATCCTTTTATATTATATTAGTAATGCCCTGAGAATCTTTATTCCTAAAATTTTATTCCTTGCTTTCTTCCCCATATCCTTTTTAAATGATTTCATTGTCTGTTTTTTTGTGTTACTCTTTCCTGACACCATCATGTTTATTGACCTCTCCAAACACCTATGCTATGGCATGATTGAACACAAAAGGGTGATTCTTGCACAGTGTCTTTTTGGGATATTTCATCAGTAATGCTGTGGATGATTGCTTGCCTGGGGCACATGGTCTGAAGCTTTGCCTTAGTGTTTACCATCTATTTTGTTTGATGTTTGACTGTTATGAATGACAGCAGTTTTTTAATAAATAAGTTTTTAAATTTTGAAAATAATAGCAACAATTAATATTTATTCCCTAATGACCTTATTACTTTACATAGTTTACTTTATTTAATTCCCCCTCAAGTCCTGGGAGGTAGATACTAATTTTTACCCAATTTTACAGATAAAACTAAGGATTGAGAATTTAGGAAATGCACCTAACTTTGTACAACTTAAAATAGTAACGTAAGCATTTGGAACTAGGTATCTTGACCTAATAGTTTTGGTGATATTCTGTTTTAAAGTAGATATCATGAAATCATACTATGTATGTTGTTTATATGCAGGGTTTTACCATTTAATGATATAATCTGAACATTTTCCATGTAATTAAACTTATTCAAAAATATTTTCAATGACTGTACATTATTCTACTCTATGGATGTACCATAATTTACTTAACTGGTCCCCATATTTTTGTGGACATTTAGTCTATTTCCAGTATATATATCTTTTAATTCTTGATGATTTCCCAAGGAATGTTTCCTAGAAGTGGCATTTTTAAGCACAGAAGGGTAAATATTTTAGTGTTCTTTATAACTGCCAAATTGTCCAGAAATTATCCCCATTTTCACTTCCTTATCAGAAAGCAGATTATTATCATTTGAAAAAATTTTTACTTTGAAAGAAATGTTACTGTTGTAATGTGTGTTTTTATATTACTCATGATGAACTTATTTCAAATATTTATTAATCATTGGTATTTCACTTTCTGTGAATTCATGTATATTTTCCTGTTGGGATGAGGAGATGTAGTTTTATTTTTTTCTTGTAGGAAAGTGGTAGCCTTCATTTTTTTTGTTGTTATTTTTATTTTTAATGCAGAGTGGTTTTGTCTTGGTCTGTTTATCTGGTCACATATTCATACTCTTTACTTTGTCTCCTACTTCTCCCCCACAAGCTAAGTCACCATCATCAGCGAGAAAGCTGCTCAGATTCTGCACAGTGGAAGGGATCCATTCAGGAGGATGATGTAAATGGTATCCATGCTTTATTGTAGAGAGCAAGGCAGAGAAAGGTCTGGGAGGAAGACAGGCATCAAGAATGAATGGGTTTTTATGAAGGGAAACTCAGGGATGGAGCATAAATTCTTTCAAAACTTTTGGTTAAAAATGACTTACTGGACTAATCATTAGGGAAATATAAATCAAAACAACAATGAGGCCAGATGTGATGACTCAGACCTGTAATCCCAGCACTTTGGGAGGCCAAGGTGGGAGGATTGCATCAGGTCAGGAGTTTGTGATCAGCCTGGGCAACATAGCGAGACCCTGTCTCTTTACAAAAATTTAAAAATTAGCTGGGTGTGGTGGTGCGCACTTGCAGTCCCAGCTACTCAGTAGGCTGAGGCAGGAGGATCCCTTGAGCCCAGGAGTTCAAGGCTGTAGTGAGCTATGATTGCATCACTGCACTCTAGCCCTGGACGACAGAACCTTGTCTCTAAAAAACAAAAAACAAAACACGCACCACAAGCAACAATGAGATATCACCTGATACCTATTAGGATGGCTGCTATCAAAATAAACAAACAAACAAACCAACAAACCAAACAGAGAATAAAAAGTATTGGCTAGAAGGAGGGCAAATTAGATCCCTTGTACACTGTTGGTAGGAATGTAAAATGGTGCAGCAGCTATGGAAAACAATATAGAGGTTCCTCAAAATATTACAAATATTATTACCATATGACACAACAATTCTGCGTCTGGGTACCTATGAGGTACCTAGAGCAGTCAGATTTATAGAGACAGACAGATAGTAGAATGATGATTGCCAGGGGCTGGGAGCTGGCACAGAGTTTGAGTTTTGACAGATGCAAAGAGTTCTGGATGATGGTGATGGTTGCACAACAATGCAAAAGTACTCAATGACATAGACCTGTCCGCTTTAAAATGGTTATGATGGTAAATGTTATGTTAGGTGTATTTTACTTTACCACAATTAAAAATAAATAATAGGTTTATTGACTTTTAAAAATGTCACTTACTAGATATAACTGGCTTCATTTTCTAGGCTTGACATTTTTTTAGTTAGGAACTAACATCCTAGTCCTCTTGATCTCAGTTGCATCTACCACTGCCTTTTTGTTTTTGTTTTTGTTAAATGCCTAATTCCTTTCAGCTCTATGAGAGCCCTCCTTCTTTCCAGAATCTTCTGGCACGGGTATGTGGGCAGCAAAGATTTAAAAATCCAGAAAGCACTTAAGTATCTTGGGGTTTTTTTGGAAGGCAGTTGACCAAACAACTAACTTCAAGTCCATTTGTTAATATGACAATTTAATAATAGTAAACTGACATGTATAGAAAAGAACAAAATATCTTTAGAAAAGCACTTTGCATAGTGTCAGAGGATCCCTAGGATTAAAGTAAAGATGTCCTGCCGAATACACAATCCATTTAGAGCAAACCAGGATAATGGGATAAAAGTCTCATAAGGGAAGTGGCCTAGGCCACAGATATATCCTGTGGAAGCTTTGGAAGGGTTAAGATCAGATTTGACCCTATTCCCTGCCTTTCACTTTAACTTTACATGCATTTTATAAGCAAGTGATTGAGACATTTGAATACTTGAAGCTGATTTTTCTCAAATACTGCATATTATAAAGACAGATTGTAAGCATTGGCAGGTACATATTAGTGAATATTCATTTTTTGAAGTTTATTCTAATGTTTTGTCATTGTATAAAATGCTGCTTTACATAACTCATCTGTGAGAATATTTGAGCATTTTTTTTTTTTTTGAGACAGAGTCTCACTCTGTTGCCCAGGCTAGAGTGCCGTGGCGTCAGCCTAGCTCACAGCAACCTCAAACTCCTGGGCTCAAGCGATCCTCCTGCCTCAGCCTCCCGAGTAGCTGGGACTACAGGCACGCGCCACCATGCCTGGCTGATTTTTTCTATATGTTTTTAGTTGGCCAATTAATTTCTTTCTATTTTTAGTAGAGATGGGGTCTCGCTCTTGCTCAAGCTGGTTTCGAACTCCTGATCTTTAGTGATCCTCCTGCTTCAGCCTCCTAGAGTGCTAGGATTACAGGTGTGAGCCACCGTGCCCAGCCGCACTTTTTTTTTTTTAAGGAGAACTTCTTTTCCTCACTACTGGCCTTCAAAATGGACTTCTCTTGGGCCACTGCTCTAGCTCTTCCTATTTTTGCTTTTAGTAACTCAGAATAGTATTGTGGGGCTTGAGTTTGACAGTTGTGGGGTTAGAGATACACAAATGGTTTTTAGCAGGAGATACATTCCTTTTCTAGGTAACTTTTTCCACACAGTGACCTAGTAATAACATTAGTTTGTGACTTGCCATTGTCTGCATAAATGTCACATCTTATCTTTGAGGTTTTCAGGTTACAAAGCTATTGTTGCTGTCCTGAAGCTGTGATTAAGATTGTATTTTCTTTCTTCTTTTCCTCTATCCCTCCCTCTCCCTCCTTCCCTCCCTTCTTTCTTATTGCTATTGGTACAGATCCTTTAAAGACACAGGGATGTCCTTAGAGAAGAGGAACAGCACTGAGTTAGGAGTAGGGGAGGGGATTAAGAAAACCCTTGGAAAATCTTGTCCAGGGATACAGTTTGGCAAGTAGCAGAGTAAACCCTGCCAGCTAGTCTAAGTGGCTCTGTAGATCTTGTTTTAATAGATCACCATTTCAAAGCAGAATAAAGACTTGGTGGTTTACTGAGAGTGGCAGCTTTGGACACAATAGCTTGAGTGAGGGAAAATTGAGAAAGGAGCAATCAGTCATTTAGGCATTATGGAGATGGGGAGACTAACAGGGCTTTGTGTGTCAGTGGGCGTGTGTATATCTTTGAGTGCATTGGTAGGCTTGATGGTGACAGTGCATTTGAATTATGTTCCTGCTTTGTACATTTATTGCAATTAATTAAAAATGTATATTCCTAACTAGAATTAGAAGGAAAATGGATGGGATATCAGAAAGATTGAAACCTAGGTTTCAATCCAAACGCTGCCCTTTATCAGCTATGCAGTAGTAGGCAACGTGCTCTCTGAAATTTTGGTGTCTTCACTTGTAAAACGGGGAGTATACCTACTTTGCAATAGTGGAGGAAACCATGAAAATACATTTAAAAGGGATTCAATAAAAACTGGTCCTTAAAAACACATGTTGCATCGAAAATAATTGATACCAGAGTACAATATTTGGTACCTACTTCAGAAATAATGTTCAGTAATGTGATTTAATGTGCTGGGTGTGTGTGGAGGGGTAGGGTGTGGGGAGAGGGTGTAGCTTGTGGAAGCAGTAGGGCCTGTTTATGTATCTGATCATGGAACTGAAGGATTTACTTGTTCTGTTGAAGAGTAAATATTTAGAGTTTCAGGCAGGCCTGGAAGCCCCAGTCTGCAGCACTGTGCCTGTTGAGGGAGGAGAGTGCTTCTAAGCCTTTTCTGCTCAATTCTTAGGGATGCGGATTCCATGCCAGGGACCTGCTCGTATTGGGTGGCAGAAAACCATTTATAAGGGTGGAGTGTTAAACAGGTGACGGGGCGCTGTGTGCCACTGAGAACCTGGCCCCTGCCCTGGCTTCTGCCTTTGGAGAAAGTCCTGGAAAGATGGTCTCCCTCTAGCTAGAGTTTTCTAAGGAAGTTGTGTTTCACTGAGGGGAGGTCTTATGCAAATATCCCCACCTGCCTCCCGCCCCCTGTCTGACCCTGATGGTCCTCTTTTATTGCACACAGTTTCAAGGTAAAATTGATTGGGTATTCAACCACTGGTATTGGCAGACATCAGATTTGGTATTTGTATTGATTTAAGACCTGGGCTGCATTCTGGGCCTGTCACTTGCTAGCTACAGGTCTAGGAACAAACTACTTCACCTCTCCAAGCTCAGTTTCCATCTGAAACTCACATAGTTGCTATGAAAATTAAATGAGATAATATTTAATCTCACTGTCCTGCATTGTGTTCAGGGCAGTGCCTAGCTCATTGAAGCAGTGATTACTTGTTCTTCAGGTTTATTTAAGGTGCACGCACACACACACACACACACACAGAGTCACTTCCTGAGTAGTTCTAGAAATGAGACTTTATAGGCCTTTTATGTCAAAACTCTACACTGGCTTCTGAAACCCTTTACTGGCATTAACTTTATGTCATGGACATTTGTGAGGACCCCATTACTGTATGATATCGACTCTTATTTTCACTGGCTAGGGTTGCCGGTGCAGTCATTTAAGTTTTACTTTCCTTATCATTTTTCTTCTTCTCTCTCTTTTCTTTTTCCTCCAAGGAAGATTTTGATTCTTCCAGTTACAGCTGGCAGAAAACAACCCTAGCAGCTTAGTGAAGAACTGGGCCTTGTCCACTTCACACTCATGTAATATACCCTTTGCTGAGATTGTACATTAATATTCAGATAGCTCAGAAATAGGAAAGCTTTGAGTCTGACATTTATTGATTTTTTTCAGAATTTTAAGCCTAGTGGATTATCTTAATTTGATCCTTAAGACAAAAACAAACTCATTCTAGTGGCATTGGGATCATATTTATGAAAATTCAAACATTCAAAATTAGCTGAAATAATATATTTATGTAATTTTTTTCTTTAAGCGAAATAAATCTGCACCCCCACATTTGAACTTCCACTGGTGTGAATGTGGCTAACCTCGTCTGACCAAATTGGTTCAGAAGGAATTTGCATCTGCTTTCAACTAGAGGCATTTTTCCAGCTCTGCATAGTTTAAATATAATTTGTAAGTAGTTAGTCACGTAAATAATTTAACAAACCTGATAATTTCTTAAGGCTTTGATAGAGGCATCTTAGGGTGATCAAATATAACGTTTATGGTGGGTCATCTTTTAAATGAGGAAGTAAGGAAAAGATGAAACCACAATGCTGGTGAACAACAAATTACCAAAAACGGTCTCGATTAATAATTAAGTCATAGTTTAATAGAGCTGTAGACTTGCTACTTAAAAAGGAAATTGAGACTTATTCATCAAAGACATACGTCTTTGGCGGGTCAGACAACAGTGGTGTACCAAAGGGTGTGTGTGTGTGGGGGGCGGGCACAGTCTGCCCTGGGTATGTGCAGTAAGGGGGTGTATTACCTATAGAGGATTTTAAAAAATAATAAAATTAGTTAAAGGTTGGTCTGCTTTTTATTAGCACCCTGTGAAGCCAATTCTAAACAAAGAATTGATAGAAGTGATAAAATACTCCTCCCCACCAGGGTACACGGCTCCTACCCCTCTGCCTATCCCCTTTGTCTTGGAATACCACTGCCAGACACTGTTTTAGGGCACAGATGATCTGAAGATTACACTTTGAGAAATACTGGCAGAGATAGAAACGCTGTTCCACCTTCCGTTTTATATGTTAAGATGCTGAGCCCATAGAGATGAAGTGACTTGCTGTCTGCTACCCACTCAGGTCCTGGCAGAGCCTGCTGCTGTGGAAGGCCAGGCAGTGCCATGGTAGAGTGACCGTCCCATCCTGGTTTATCTGAGACTGACCCAGGGAAAACCGAAAGAGCTGGTCTCCCTCCCCAGTTGCTCACTCTATTAGACCCATTCTGGCCACCAGTCAGGAGCATTTTTGCAATAAAAAGGGCTACTCTGGCTCTCCCTAAGGATGGCTTAGGGTGTTTGTGGGAAAAAGCGTCCTGTGGGTTTGAGGCGTGTTACCTGCCCCCACTGTCCATGTAACCACGTTTCATGGCTTTTTAAAAAAGTGATCAAAGGGCTTCCCATTAAGTGTGGGCTGGAGCTCCTAAGGGCAGAACTCCTGCAGATACCCAGGGCCAGGTCTTGGTGTGCTAATTCCTCCTTAGCCTATCTGTGTTACTGAGACCATAAACTTTTTTTGTGTTCCTCCTACTTTCACCCAGGGTGTGATAAGTCTAGTTTGTTAAGCTCCCACACTTAAATGGCTGCTTGCAGAATCGCAAAGGGACTGGGGAGGGAACAGAAATAGACATGCAGGTGGTGGCTGTTAAGCCAGACGCTGTTTCTAAGGCGGGTTCAGGCAGTCAAGTGGTTTTGTGTGTGTGTTTTATGTTCATGGTTTTGTTGAGTTTTACAGTGTGTGAAGCTGACTTTTGCTAGTGTTCGGTATGGTTTATTTGAAAGAACTAGGCTCCTGAAATAAACATGCCAGTGAACTCCATCTTAGAGTTTAATGAGGAAAGTGCTAGGAAATTCCAGCTCTGACGTTGCCTCCCCTCCCTCCGAGGCAGGCTTTAGCTATGGGTCTCTAAGCAGGCAGACAGGCTTTCCAGTGTCAGTACTGTTCTGTGTCCCCCATCACCCCCCAGGTGGTCCACACCTGGCACAGTGTCAAGCTGTATAAGATTGGCCAGAGGGCAACTAGGTAACAATTTAGGACTGGGGCTTATCACTCCCTTGACTGCTTGAGCCTATTTGCCTACCCTAGTGGATCCACATCTTCTTACGTCACCTTCTTACTTAGAACCTACTCTGTCTTCGAATCCAAAGTCTCCTGGGTAAAAGGAATCTCCTGATTGGGAAGGGAAAATCTCCCTTACCTCTGGCCCTGAGCCCTGCCTGGTTACCAGCTGTTCTGTTATTTCTCATATTTCCCAGGGACATAGTGAGTTTGGGGCAAATCCACTTAGAAGGATAGTTAATAAGAGCTTTCATCTCAACTTTTGCTAACCTTAATTTTTTGGTGTTTAAAAAATATGTAATAAATAACATGGAATAAATATTCTTTCTGTTTTCAAAGATAACTTCATGGTTTTAGACTGTTTTTCTGATTTAAAAAAATTAAATAAATTTGAGTTACTGCCTTCCACAATTTAAAAACAAGAGTTTATTGCTTGGCAACTAGTTTCCCCCTTTTTCAGAGTTGAGGATGAGACAAAAATGTTGCATTAAGAGCAGAACCAAACCTGGTTAGCCTTTCTTTCCATCAATCCCCCTTCCATTTTCCAGCCAATGTCTAATCCTTTATTCAGGGGTCAAATCTAAGGAATTTTAGTCCTTGCAAAAGCTTTGCTAAATTGGATACACTTAGATGCTAGAAACTTCTTACTGCCCTATTTTAAAAGCCAACCTAAAAGAGTCAGGATGCTGCTCTGAACAGGAACTGCTAAAGTAAATAGCATATGATGATATATTTTGGATGTTGACAACAGATTATATTTGTCTTTGCAGGTAAAGCTAATAAACAGTCTTTTTGGTCCTGAGGCCCAGTGTTCAGATTTGTGGGGGGTTTAGGGGGGAGAGAGAGAGAACGAGAGTGTGAGCACAGGCGCTGACTGGTGCTCTGATGTGTATACAGCAAAAGGGAGCATAGAACCCTAGCTTAAAACTCCATCTTGGAGAAAGGCATGTTCAGTCACCGTTATACCCCAGTGGATATTGGCTGTAAACCCCAGCACTCAAATGTGTAATCATCACTCATATGGCAATCTTAGAAAGTGCTTTTTTTTTTGAAAGGTTTTTATTCTGTGTGTATAGCGTGCATACAGAAACATGCATAAAGTATGTCTGAATGTACACTTTGTTGAGTGTTCACAACAAAGTGAATATATCGTGTGCTCAGTAATCAGAGCTCAGATCAAGAATAGAACATTACTAGTACTCCAGAGGCTTTCTCCTTTATTAGTTTTTACACATTTTTGTAAAGTAAGGAAACATTATTTGCAGTATGAAGATGAAAAGACTAATCTATGCAGCAGAACCCTCTATTCCACTTAAGGTCTTTGGCTCTTTATGGAGGGAAACACAAGCTCTGCTACTTGCCATTATCAGCAGAGCCAGCTTGCTTCTCTTTGTGTTAAGTTTGAGCAGATGCTTGGAGGGGTGTGTGTGTGTGTGTGTGTTTATGTACAAAATCTTAGTATTTGGCTATCAAATTTAATAAGTTAAATAAATTATTTAAAAAGGAATGGGAAGAAGTTGTGAGAATGTGAGTGAAAGACCATAGTGAGAACACCTATCTTCTTTCCAATCTTGTTTAATTAGTAATAATGTTTTGTAAGGATAGGCACCAGTAAAGGGACAAAAATACAGTCCCTTTACGTATTTTTTTTTAAATAGGATAGGTGTATATGTTTGTTGACAAGCTTCTGTGTCCCGTTTTTTGAATGTAGGTGGCCTCACATGATTTGTGGTCTGAGACAAGGGAATCAAAGCTATCATGTACTTTGGATTTGAAAAAGCCAGGTGTTTTGAACACTAAGTATTGGTTTGTGATGTTAAAATACTGTATTTGTTTTGAAAATGATATCTTATCATAGTGCTTTGCATTTTAGAGATTATACTCACCTTAAAAACATGTATCCTTACATCTAAATTTTTCTTAAATAAGAAAAAAATTTTTCTTATTAAGAAAATTTCTTATTTAAGAAATTTATTTTTCTTATTTAAGAAAAATTTTCTTTTCTGCCTTTGGATATATCTTCAATTTCATTTGTCTTTTCTTCTTCAGGAATATCTGTTATATCTATGTTAAATTTCTTTTGTCTTCCTTTCACATCCATCTTCTCTAATCATTTAATATTGTTAGTTTTTTCCATGTTTTATTAATTTTCTTCACTCCTACCTACCACATATCTTTTTCACTCATGTTCATTTGCTAATTTTTTCTATTGTTCTTAATGTTTCTGTAATGTTTTAAAAACTTTTCCTTTCTGTTGTACTGTTATCTTTGTTTGCATTCTTTTGCAGTTTTATAATCACTTTTCTGAACCTTAGTATCTCTTCGACTTTTGTTTTTGTTTTTTGAAGAACAATCACGGGACCTGCAGTTTCTTTAAAATTTTTTGTTTGAAGCTTTCCTATATTCCTGTGGGTAGTTCTTTTTTGTTTGCTTTCTGCTTCTTATTATTTTGTAATTTTATGTATTGATTGTGCTGGTTCCTACCCATGCCTCTTAATCCTAAATTAACAGAAAATATTGGATCTCTTTCTGCTTATTTTTACAAAGAGGGTACCTTAAAATCAGCTTGTTAAAATATCCTATTGTTTTTAGACTCATAGCATACTAGAATGGTTTTCTTTAAAAATAATATATTTCATTGATAAAATCTTCAATATTCTATGACTCCCAGTTTTAAAATGTACCAGTCTTAAAATGTTCAAATGGCTGTAATACTGTAGTGTTGAGGTACAAATTTTCCCGAGCATTTTTTTGAGGGTTTTATTATTAGCAGTATGTATACAATAGATTTTTTGGTGCAGTATTATCTTAGCAATAACTATTAATATTTGTTAATTTCTAGTTTATTAATTTTAATTTGTTGACTTTAAAATGTTTCAGTGCCTCACATGATTAATAATGCTACAAAAATTATTTGAGACATTTTTGAATATTTAAAATTATAACCCCTCTTGATTTAATACATTGACTGTCACACTAGAAAAATATTTTTTTCTTTGGAGCCACAGTGTTTTATTATGAAAATAGAATAAAAACTTCGAAAACAAAATGCGCCTTTCTAATTTAATGAAAAACTTGTTATTTTTTATTATTTTCTCTGTGTGAGTTATATGCAACTTGAAAAATAGTTCTTGTGGCTCCCAAGGTGAAGA
>VBSM01001562.1:15845777-15905549 GCA_008086735.1 Cheirogaleus medius
AAAAAAAAAAAAATAAAATAAAAGAAGAAGAAGAAGAAAAGAAGGTCTAGAAAATGATAGGTGCGTGATCATAGTTCACTGCAATCTCAAACTCTCGAGCCCAAGCAATCCTCCTGTCTCAGCCTCCCGAATAGCAATAGCTGGGACTGCAGGTGCGTGCCACCAAGCCCAGCTAATTTTTTTTCCTATTTTTTGTAGAGGCAGGGTTTTGCATGTTGTCCAGGCTGGTCTCCAACTCCTCTCCTAAAGCAATCCTCCCATCTCAACCATTTAAAAATCTTGACCCTTATAAAAGAAACAAAAACAGAAAAGGTAACATACTGCCTTGCTTTTTAAAAAAATAATTAATAGATTAGTATTTTCATCAGTTTTAGGTGTACAGAAAAATGAATGGAAAGTACAAAGTTCTCATATTAAGCCCCCCAATTTTCCCTATTACTAACATCTTTTATTAGTGTGGTACTTTTGTTGCAATTGGTGAACCAAAATTGATACTTTTTAGTAATTAACTAATGTCAGTAGTTCATATTAGGATTAACTCTTTGTGTTGTACATTCTGAGTTTTGATGAATGTGGAATGATATGTATTCACCATTACACTACCATACAGAATAGTTTCATTGCCTTAAAAATCTTCTCTGCTGCACCTGTTTATCCCTCCCTCCCCACTGAACCCCTGGAGCCACTGATCTTTTTACTGTTTCTATAGTTTTGCCTTTTCCAGAATGCCATATAGTTAGAATCACACAGCATGTAACCTTTTCAGATTGGCTTCTTTCACTTAGCAATGAACGTTTAAGATTCTTTCATGACTTTTCATGGATCCATAGTTCATTTTTTATGGCTAATATTCTATTTTATGAAATCTACCACAGTTTATTCATCCATTCGCCTATTGAAGGACATCTTGGTTGCTTACAGGTTTTGGCAATTCTGAGGAAAGCTGCTGCAAACATCCATGTGTAGATTTTTGTGGACATAAGTTTTCAACTCATCTGGGTGAACACCCAGGAGCATGATTGCTGAATCATAAAAGACTATGTTTGTCTTTTTTTAAAGGGATTTTAATACTATGGAAAATGCCACATTATGTTAAATAAGCAAGACACAATATTGTACATATTTTATAACAATTATGTTTATATATAAACATTTATATATGTCTGCTCCCCACCCCCACTATATTGAGAGAGGAGAGGGAAAAAGGGCAAGAAGAAGGAAGAAAGAGAGGGAGGGAATAGGAGGGAAGGAGAGAAAATAGTAGAATGAAATGCCCTAAACTATTAATAGTAATTATTTGAGCGGTGGGTAGTGAGTGATTTTTTATTTAAGGGACAGATTTTTTTCCTTTATACTGTAAGAACTTTTCTTAGTTGTAAGACTATGTTTGTCTTATAAGAAACTGCCAAACTGTTTTCCGATGTGGTTGTGCCATTTTGCATTCCCTCCAGCAACGCATGAGAGTTTCTGTTGCTCTACATCCTCGCCAGGATTTTTTGTTGGTAGTGTTTGGATTTTAGCCATTATAATAGGCATGCAGTGGTGTCTGTGATTTCATTTGTATTTTATTAATGACATATGATGTTGAACATCTTTTCATATGCTTATTCGTCATTCGTATATCTTTTTTGGTCTGAGTTTTTGCCCATTCTTTAATTGGGTTGTTTTCTTATTGTTGAGTTTTAAGAGTTCTTTATCAAGTACATGTTTTGCAAATATTTTCTGTCTGTGGCTTGTCCTTTTCTTATCTTAACACTGTCTTTTGCAGAGCAAAGGTTTTTATTTATTTATTCATTTTTTTCTTGAGACAGGGTCTCCCTCTGTCACCCAGGCTGGAGTGCAGTGAAATGATCACAGCTCACTGAAGCCTTGAACTCCTGGGCTCAAATGATCTTCCTGCCTCAGGTTCCTGAGTAGCTGGGACTACAGGTGCACACCACACACCCAGCCTTTTCTTCTTCTTTTTTTTTTTTTGTAGAAATGGGGCCTTAATGTGTTGCACAGGCTGGTCTCTAATTCCTGGCTTCAAGCTGTCCTCCTGCCTCAGCCTCTCAGAGTGCTGAGATTACAGACGTGAGCCACTGAGCCTGGCCCAAAGGTTTTTAATTTTAATGAAGATTAATTTACTGATTTATTTTCTTTCTTGGATTGTACTTTTGATCTTGTATCTTTTTTTTTTTTTTTTTTTTTTTTGATACAGGGTCTTGCTCTGTTACATGGGCTAGAGTGCACTGGTGTCATCATAGCTCACTGCAACCTCAAAATTCTGGGCGCAAGTGATTCTCTTGCCTCAGCCTCCCAGAGTGCTAGGATTATAGGTGTGAGCCCCTGCAACCAGCCTGATCTTGTATCTTTTAAAGAATAACTGCCAAATCCCAGGGTCATCTAGATTTTCTCCTATGCTATCTTCTAGGAGTTTTATAGTTTTTGTATTTTACATTTAAGCCTGTGACCCATTTTCAGCTAATTTTTTGTTAAAAGTGTCTAGGTTAATTTTTCTGTGTGTAGATGTCTTATTGTTCCAGAATCATTTGTTTGAAAAGACTATCCTTTTGAATTGCCTTTGCTCCTTTGTCAAAGATCAGCTGAGTATTTCCAGACTCTGTACTGCCTTGCTTTTTAACTGCAGATTTGTAGCAGTTGCTTTGGGTTTCTTCCCTTGTCGATCCTCCTTATAGTATAGGTTGGTGTTTATGCCCAGGACTACTGAAAGTCTCTGCTTATTTGTGTAGTTAGCATTTCACTACTCCAAGCATTCCTTGTGATGTAGTGAAAGGAACGTCCAGGATTTCACCTCTCCTTCTCCCTATCCTCTTATGTCTCACTAGCTTTCATTGCTAACGTCAAACCTATTCTAGTAAATGAATTTAATAAATTCCACAGAGTCCACTTAGTGATATTTTTTGTGTGGTTTCTAGGAATGAACTGAATCATAAAAGTGAGAAGCATCTATATTGATAAAGTACTTTTTGTCTGTGTGTTGCCTAATTTATAAAATAGAAATAATACTCCCCTCACCTACAGTAGAATGAATTTGTTTTTGTTTTGAAACCAAATTGCAAAATATATTAAAACAAACGAGGTAGGGGAAGGCATTGATGGTCTACATGTACTACAGGGCTTGGTTTTTTACTTTTCTTGCTATTCATTTTATACTTTCTCCCCAAACAATTCATCTATTCTTCTAGTTTTAACTATAACTGAACAGTTTGTATTGAAGACTCTGATCTGTGTGTTTGAGACAACTGATGAAATTCCATTGCAGAAGTTTCCTTCCCCGGCCTGATCTCCTCTCTCTCCCCTCTCCCTACTACCTGAGAAAAATGACTGGGTAGAGATGGAGTGCCTGCAAAGCTGTAATTTCATAGTGAGACTGTTTGGGTACAAAATATTGATCAGAAAGACATCTATCAGGTATAAACCCTAAAGCATTATTTTCACCATCATGATGTGAGAGATACAGAGATAGGCATGATCCATTTAATACTGTTGCTAATCTTTGTAAGTCTAATAAAAGTATAGGGGCTCATCTACCTGCATACGATGTAGCTTTATGCTTGCTTTAGGCATTTGTACTCAAAATCTACATTTAGTTGCTTCTGAAAATATTTTTTTCTCAAGCTACTTATATGAGTTCTCTCTTTCCTAGCATTATTCTCTAAACCACCTGAGCTGTAATTTCTAGTGAGAATCCTGTGCCATTCCTAGAGCCTGTGAAATTAATGTAGCCATTCTGGCTTTCTTTTGATTATTATATGATATACTCTTTTCATCCTTTACTTTTAATCTATCTAGGCCTTTGCATTTAAAATAGATTTCTTGTAGGCAACATATAGTTGGTTCTTATTATTTTGAAAAATTTGGCAATCTCTCTTTTCATGAGTGTGTTTAGATTGTTTTCATTTAATATAGTTATTGATATGATTGGATATAGATATACCATTTTGTTATTTGTTTTCTTTGTGTCTCCTCTGTTATTTGTTCCTTTCTGCCTGTTCTGTCTTCTTTTGGATTATTTGACTCTTTTTAGTATTCTATTCTATTTTATTTTATTTTATTTTTTTAAGTTTTATTTTTATTTTTATTTTATTTTATTTTATTTTTTTATTTCAGCATATTATGGGGGTACAGATATTACGGTTATGTATATTGCCCATGCCCCTCTCTCCCCTTGAGGCAGAGCCTCAAGCATGACCATACCCCATACGTTGCACATCTTACTCATTATGTTTGGATATACCCATCCCCTTCTCCCCCCTCCCACCCGCCCAACACCCGACAAATGTTATTCCTGTATGTCCACTTAGGTGTTGATCCGTTAATACCAATTTGCTGGTGAGTACATGTGGTGCTTGTTTTTCCATTCTTGAGATACTTCACTTAGTATAATGGGTTCCAGCTGTATCCAGGAATATTCTATTTTAATTTACCTATTAGCTATTTGGCTATCTTTCTTTAAAAAAAAATTTTTGGTGGATGCTTTAGGAATTACAATATAATATACCTAAACTTCCACAGTCTACTTAAGAGTTAATATGTACCACTTCAAGTAAAATGTGGAAACCTGACAATGGTGTAGATTCCTTTACTCTCTCCCACTCACCTATACGTTATATCCCTCTGTACTGAAGCTCTACAGTGTTCAGTCGAAGGTAAAGTGTTGTTTAAAGTTAAGATAATAACTAATCACCTGGATTTTAAATTTTCAGATGCTTAACAGAAAGCATCTGGGTCAGAAAGGCTGGTCAGAGTTGCAAAAATGCAAAGTCAAGTTTTCTGCTTCCAGGCGGTCCCTGTCCCTCAGGTCCATTGTGTTCAGTCTTTGCTTCAGGGTCTGTGTGGAAAAGCAAAAGATATCTGTTAAACAAATAGCAACAAAGATAGCAAAACAAAATAAAACAAATGCAGCATAACTTTCCAGGGAGGCCAAAGGGCCTGTCCTTGTACGTATTGAACCTGATTGGAGCATCTAGTGGTATTTTTGTGTTTTGAGCACTATGTCAAGAACACTGAATCTTGAAATTGAGAACATTAAAAAGCAGTTCTTTCCCCAAAGCAGTGATGACTCATGTGCTCATACTGCTTTGTAGTTTCAGTGTGTTTTCACATACAGTACCTTAATCTGTCTCATGAGCCTTCTGGGGGATGTTATTGTTTCCCTTTTGACTTTGCCCTTGTGCACTCCTCTGGTACAGCAGTTATATTATTTATTTACATTCACCTGCTATAAAAATTTAATAGGCACAAAAGGGTATGCAGCAAAACTTAAGTCTCCATCACCACCCTGTCTCCCAACCACCTAGCTTGTCTCCTTGGAGGAAACCACTTTGATGGGTGCCCTTTGCATGTATAAGCATATACACACATTTTCTCTTTGGTCCCTGCCATGTGCATGAATGTTAACATCATAGGCATGGTTCTGAACTGTGTTCTTCACATTAACTGTGTGTCCCAGAGATTGTCCCATGTCGGTGCACTCAGACCTGCCACATTCTTTATACCAGTTGCTTAGAATTCTACTTATTTAATAAATCTCCCAGTAAAGGGCATTTAGGTTTTTTCCACTTCTTTCTATGCAAAGACTGGTACAATGAATGATCTGGTTGTATATCATCTGACACATGTACAGTGATATTAGTATAATAGTTTTAAAAGTTATTTGGTGGTCAGAGGACTTGAGAGTCACAATGTTCTTTGCAGAACAGCAATGTGAAATAGCTTTGTGCTGGAGTAGAGATTGCCTTGTACTGATACAAGTATAGCGAATGGTGGCGGGTGCTCTGGGTTTAAAACAAAAATGATAGGAAGCGATTGGGCTCCATGAAAGGGGGTTCTTGTCTGTTCCCACACTGTCACCAGTACCTGGGACATCATTACACAGAGACACAGAGTTCAGCTCCATAGCATCTGTTGAATTTCTGCATCTTACCTGTCTTACTCAGAGGGTTTCTGTGGGAGTCTCATGAAATACATAAAAAAAATTTTTTTTGGTAAACCTGAAAGTACTTCATATAAGCTATTATCACTATTCATATAACACTTAGTTATAGCATGTTTCTCATTTTGCCTCTAGTAGCAGTGCTAGATTTTAATATGTTAACCGTGAGTTGTATTTAACTCACGCTAGTTTTGAGCCCGGAGCCTCGTGAAGCGTATGTGACTCATGTCTCCTCACCTTGGGAGCCGCGAGAACTATTTTTCAAGTTGCATATAACTCACGCACAGAAAACAGTAAAAATAATAATTTTTTTGTTAAATTAGAAAGGATCATTTTATTTTTGAAGTTTTTATTCTATTTTCCTAATAAAACACAATGGCCCCAAAGTAAAAAAAAATTTTTCTAGTGTGGTAGTCAATGTGTTAAAAGAATCTGGCATGATCAGAAAACATGTTCCACGTAAGAATTTTCTGGATTAACTTGAGGCTTCCATTTAAGTTCTAGAAAGAAAATTTTACTTTCAGCTTCACAGCTAACATGTGGAGTTTGATAGACCCAATCTAACCTTTTTCTGACAATTTGCAACCATCATTATCAACATTGAACAATATGCATTAAATAGTGAGGCTTTTAAACTATCCGGCTTTTTCCTGTGCTAAATGTTCCCGAACATGGGTTTGTGGTTTGCTTATTGGTGCAACTTGCAGCTTTCTTCTTGCCTCTCAGGTTGAGAACCGTTAATTCATGCCATCAATAGCTCTGGCTCTAAAAGTCTTCCATCTGATCTGCCATTTCTGATCCAGTGTAGGCAGGGAGAACAGTCTTGGATAATGTGTAACTGTGTCTCAGGTGCGAGTGAACTTCTGTGAGCCGCAGTCTACCATGGGTGGCCTGGGAAGGATTACTCGGAAAGGAGCCAGTTAGAATGCCTTCTTAGAGAAAAGAAAGTGTGGTAGACAGAAAGGATAGTCAAGGTATAAAGATGGTGACTGAGTTGTGTGTTGGAAACTATTTTGTCTGATCAGAGTAGAAGGAATTCACTTGGATTTAAAAATTCAGCAAATATTGACTGAGCACCTTCTGTGTGCCCCAGGGCAGTCAATGAACTGTGAAGAAATACAATGTGTTGGGTGCTAGTAAGTACCACAAAAACAAATAAATAAGGAGAGAAGGAAAGAAAGAGAGGAAAGAGAGATACATAAATACATATGGAGGAGTGGAAGTATCATGGATGAGCTCTTATGGGGGGTGGTCAGGGAAGAACTTTCTAGTAACATGACCTCTGAGCAAAGACTGAGGAGGGGAGGAAGCTAAAAGCAAGTGCAGGGGCCCCAGGGAAGTACTCGCATAACCAGTTCCAGGAAAAGGAGGGGGTCAGGGTGGCTCTAGCGGGTGAGCAAGGCAGAGAGCAGGCAGGACAAGGTGGGTGGGGTGTGTGCCTGGTGGCCAGGCCCATGGTACAGAGCCCTGGAGGCCCCTGGCTGCTGCATGGAGGGGAGGTGTGGGGACACCAGTTAGGAGACTCCTTGTGAATGTAATTCAGGCAAGAGATGATGGTGGCTCTGACAAATCGGAAACCTAAAGATGCTTGAATAAGTGGAGGAGATCAGTTAGGGGGTCCCTGATTAATGATGATGGGAAATGGCCACTGATCTTAACTGGAAGGCTCCTGCCACTAAGCCCCCTGCGCTTCTGCCCCAGCCTGCGCCCTGAGCCCTTCGCTCCTCCCTTCCCTGTGTCTTCCCTGGCAGAGGAACCGCCTCGTAAAACACTGTTACTGGTGGGCTTCAGTTTTGTAAAGCCTACAATCCTGAAAATAGTTATATGGCCACAGTATTTGCCAGCCTTTAAAACCCTTTTCTTAGATTATCGTTAACCTCCTTGTCAAATTTAGTGGCATTTGTTCTTTTCTAAGTTCCCTCCACCTCTCCTTGGAATTTTATGTTGTCCTAATGCTGTGTTTTCATTCTTTCTCTTTTTCCTGACCCCTGACCTTTTGGTGTGTGTCCACCAAGGTCATGCCCTCTGCCCCTTGCCCTTCTTTCTTTGTAAGCTCATGCATAGTGAATTCATTACTCTTTTGGTTTGAACTGTCCTTTGGCTTGGGTCACAGGCCCCCACCTCTAGCTTGCTGTGCCCTGTCTGTTTTGGTTTATATTTTCTTAAAACTGGCTCTCTGTCTCCATTTCTCTTATTGGTGCTTCCATTCTTCTTGTCTCAAAATAGAGCCCATCCTGACACATTTTTCTGTTTCATTTCTTTTCCAATCTGTTTCTAAATCTTATAGATCCTTTTTCTGGAGTGTCTTTCAGGTTGGTGCTTTCTTCTCTCTTGTAACAGACATTCCACCTCCCCAGCCTTGCCGTTGTCGTCTTGGATTCCAGCTACAGCTTGTGAGTGGCTAATTTTGCTTCCAGCCTCCCCCAGCTCTAGTCCTTCTGGCATAACCATCATAATTCACTCAACAACTATTTATTGAATGTTTGTGATATGCCAGGCACTGTTGTAGGCACGGGGGAGGCAAACAGGCAGCAGCCTGCCCTCAAGGGGCTTATGTTCTGGAGTGGGGGGACGACAGTGAACCAAATGAGCAGAGAAGTGTCTATGTTTGGTGTTAAGGAAAGAAAAATAAAGGCAGTGAAGAGGAATGGGGTAAGAAGTACCAGATTGGGAGAGAGTTTGTAATTTTAAAATGAAGTGGTCAGGAAGGGCTCACTGCAAAAGTGACTTTTAACTTATTTGTTATTGAGGTAAAATATGCATAATAAAATTTACCATTTTAACCATTTTTGAGTGTACAATTCAGTGGCATTAAGTATGTTCAGATTGTTATGAAACCACCACCACTATCCCTTTCCAGAACCTGGAACTCTATACCCAATGAACAAAGATTCCTCTTCCTCTCTTCCTGCAGCCCCTGGTAACCACCATTCTACTTCTTTCTCTATGAATTTGACTGTTCTATATACCTCATATAAGGGGAATCATACATTTGTCTTTTTTTGTGACTGGCTTATTTCACTTAGCATAAAGTTCTCAAGATTCATCCAAGTGGTAGCTTCTATCAGAATTTCCTTCCTTTTAAAGACTGAATAATATTCCATTGTGTGTATATACCACATTTTGCTTATCCACTCATCATTGATGGACACTTGGGTTGCTTCCACCTTTTGTCTATTGCAAATAATGCTGCTCTGAACATGGGTGTAGAGATATCTGTTTGAGTCCCTGCTTTCAGTTCTTTTGGGTATATACCTAGAAGCGGAGTTGCTGGATCATATGATAATTTTGTGATTAATATTTTGAGGAACTGATGTATTATCTTCCACAGTGGCTGCACCGCTTTACATTCTTCAGAAGGTGAATGAAGGAGGTGAGGGAGTGAGCCGTGGGGACATCTGGGGAGAGTGTTTCAGGCCAAGAGAAGTCGCTGTGCAAGGGCATCAAGGTGGGAAAGCGGCTGCCACATGCGAAGCTTAGTAAGGAGGCAGTGCACCCGGAAGGGAGGGGAAGTAAAAGGAGTAGCCAATCAAGGCAGAGAAGAAACAGGTGTCCAAAATATGTAGGGCATTATAGACCACTATAAAGACTCTGATTTTACCCTCAGTGATGTAGAGAGCCCTTGCAAGGTTGTATTATCCTACTATTGTCAGGTTAAACCCCATCTTAAAAATAAAAAGTTTCCCAAATGTTTGCATTTGATCCAAACTTTGTAATTCCACCTGTCCAACTATATATTCCATAGTATCCCATAAACTTGCTCGTGTGTATCAGGCTCCACTCCTGTCTTCTACCATTTACGTTCATTTCTGCCTCTGTGTGTGGCTCACATGCTTCCTGCCATCTGGAATTTCCTCACTGTTTTCGCTACCAGTTCTATCTCGTCATAGTTTCCACTATGAGCTTTTTTCTCAATTTCTTGTTGTCCTTATAATCACTGTTGTCATTTAGCACAAAATTATTTTGTTATGTGTTTTTATTTCTTCCAAGTAGGTGATGTATTAATCTGTTTTGTGCTGCTATGACAGAATACCTGAGACTGGGTGATTTATAATGAACAGAAGTGTATTGGCTCACCGTTCTAGAGGCTGGGAAGTCCAATATCAAGGTGCCAGCATCTGGCAAGGGCCTTCTTGCTGTGTCATCACATGGCAGAAAGTGGAGCAAGAGGAGGCCAAACTCTCCCTTTTATAATGGCACCAATCCCACCCATGAGGTTAGAGTCCTCATGGCCTAATCACCTCCCAAAAATCCCACCTCTTAATACTGTTACAATGGTAGTTAAATTTCAAGGTGAGTTTTGGAGGGGACAAACATTCACATTATAGTAGGTACTTTATTACAGTGCTTTAGGTCCCTTGTAGTGATAAGGTAGTGATGGACAATTATGTAAACCATTTTCTCTAATAAAAGATAAGCTGGAGTGACCACATAGGACTTGCATAGTAAATACTTGTGGCTAGGTTGATTCTCTACTTGTTGGTTTATATTAGGGTGCTTTATATAGGTAATAAAATTAATTAGGTGCCAATCATTCCTCTTTCATAAGATTGTATAAATTAGCATTTTAAAGCTGAAATCTAAAGGGCTGTCTTTATATTTGCTGTACACTTTTTAAAAATTAGCTCGCCATTGTGGAGACTGAAGCATGCCGATTGAACACTTACCTAATAATCAAAGCTTCAGAGAAAAGCAGTGGATTAGGAATGCTTCATTTTAATTTTATGAATGACTTTGAAAAACAGCAACAGTTTGTAAAGTTTCAAATCATTTAATACAAGTACATCCATTTAAAAGTCTTATGTTAGACACTGCAGGAACTGAATTCATACTGTGAAAACCTCATACTCGGTATGAGGTTTCTGCTAGCTCAGTCAGTTCACGCTTTCTAACTACACAGTCTGGACTAACTTTAGACCCTGGGCATGTGCCATTATTTTGTGTTAAATTATATGGCCTGGGAACGATTCAGTAGGTTGCTATTATGAGTAAGCCCCTCTGTATCAACATAATTATATAACAAGCATCTTGTATCCACCATCCAGAATAAAAAATTGCTAATGTTTTGCCACTTCAGATCTTTTTTTTTCTGTAAAGGAAATAAATATTACAGATAAAGTTTACTTGGTCCTTCATCCCCAGTCTCATTCCTTTCCTCCATTCATTCTACAGTCATCCACTTGTGATGGATGCAGTGCCTCTCCTTCTAGCTTATTTCTTATACTTCTGCATATTTAGGTATTATATTTATGAATTAAATACAGTATCATTTTATTGGTGTTTTTAAAATTTATGTAAATGATGCATGTTATATTATTGTATAACCTGCTTTTCTGAGGCTCCCTTGACCCAGGTCAAAGGTACTATTATGCTATGTAGTATAATAATTCTATTTTATGATTATGATGGTTTATTTATCCATTTACTGATTGATGAATGAATATTTTTACATCTCTTTGAACAGATAATAAGGACTTCCTATAAGGAATACCCCCCTTAGGCATGTGACTATTGGTGGCATGCTATTTACAGAGAACCTCACAGCTGTGTGAGCCACATCTGGACGTGACAGTACTGAGGTTGGGAGCAGCTGTCCAAGTCATTGAGAGATGTAGCAGGAGCCAAGGCCCAACATGGAAAGCTCTGAATCCACCTGTGAGTCAGACTCATGGGACTCACAGGACAGACTTCATAGGGACCTCATGATAACTGTTCTCACTTTTGCTGTTCCTGATGCTGTTAACCAAAGGACTCTTTTTGTCTTCGTCCGAACTCCTCTCCAAAAAGGATCTGATTGAGTAGGCCAAAAATACAGTAGCTTTCACAAGGAGTAAAGCATTGTATCATTTAAAGCAGATGACTGCCAATTAGATTACTGACTTTCCATATTATTGAGTTTTAGTGGCTAAAAAGTTAAGCTCATTTCTATATTGACACTTTTCTCTTCAATTAATTACCTAGGTTAGAATAATATATTTTCCCAATGGATTATTTTTTTAAAATAATGGATTTCAAAATGATTTAATGCTATGGAAAAGTTGCCAAATGGAACAAAGAATTCCCTTATTCTCATGTTCCTCAGTTGTCAACATTTTACTGTATTTGCCCCATTGTATACTCTGTGTGTGTGTGTGTATGTATGTGATCTTGTATGTGTGATTTTTAGTCTATTTTTTAAACTTATGAGAGCAAGCTGCAGACATAATGTCCCATCACCTCTAAGTACTTCAGTGTGCTCTTTTCCCCAAACAAGGATGTTCTTCTTCATAACCAGTATACAACACTCCAAATCAGGAAAAAACCATTGGTACAACACTACCATTCAGTTCATAATGTCAACATTGTGAACTCAACAATAGGTCTTTTTCCTTTCTGATGCAGCATCCTGTCCAAGAATATATCTTGCATTTAATTTTCATGTCTCTTTGGATTCATTCCTTCAGCATGAAAAGTTTCTTAGTCTTTCCCTATCTTTTGTATCCTTGACAGTTTTAAAGCATATAGACCTTTAAGTAGAGTGTAGGATCTTTATGGTGTTTCTTCATGACAAGACTCAGTTAATGTCTTCTTGGTGAAATGCACAAAATGATGCTGTGTTCTTCCCAGAGCATCACATCGATGGCACAAGATGTCGACCTGTCCTACCAATGGTGATGTTAGCCTTGATCACCTGGTCGTGTTGGTGTATACCAAGTTTACCCATGACAAATTTACTGTTTTCCTCTTTGTAATTGATTAGCGTTTTGTGGAGAAGTTTTCCAAGATTTCATCAACATCCTGTTCCTTATCCAATCCCCTTTCACCAATATCCAATGACAACTTCCACATGAATCTACCACCCGCTATGACAACAGCAAAATGGTACTTCTTTCTACATTTATGAGTTGGCATTCTGTTCTAAGAAAGATCTTTCTTTTCTCCTCCCTCCCTGCCTTCCTTTCTTAGGAAAGTTCTTTCAGATTTATAACTATTAGATATTTCAAATTTGATGTTCTTGATAACTATGGCTTAAGCACAAGTGATAGTATATTTAACTCATATGTAAAAAAATGGGCTGTACAGTCTATTCTTAGACAGTTATATGTTTAAAATTTTATCACTGAGCATGAAGTCACTTAGTTCTTGTTTTTTTTTTTTAATTTGTTTCTCATCTGTCTTCTATGATTGGCCCTCATCTATTGCGTTCTAGTTGTATGATAGAAAAGGAAGATACTGCGTGCTTGAGAAAATACGAGCTAATAAATCCTTTCTCAATAACCAGTGGCCGTAGTTTGGAAAATATTGATTTACAATAGGATTGTCTACCTCAGTGTTAGAATAAATTCTTCATGGCGGCAGTCCCCAACTCCTGGGCTGCAGACCAATCTGTGGCCTGTTGGGGACCAGGCTGCAGAGCTCTGCCTCCACCCTGCCTGTGGAAATATGGTCTCCCATGAAACTTAGGAAACTGGGGGTTGGGGGCGGGGTGGTTTGCACAGCAGGAGGTGAGCGGCAGGCAAGCAAATGTATTTATTTATAGCTGCTCCTCATTGCTCACATCACCACCTGAGCCTGAGCCGCTGGCTCCTCCACCAAGTGCATGTGTTTGTGGTGATGCTGGTATAAGCAAACCTACTGTGCTGCCAGCGTGTACAAGTACGTACAGTACATAACACTGGAGAATGATAATAAATGACTATGTTGCTAGTTTATGTATTTATTATATATTTTTAAATACTATCGTATTTTAGAGTATATTCCTTCTATTAATATAAAAAAAAAGGTTAACTGTAAAACAGCCTCAGGCAGGTCCTTCAGAAGGTATTCCTAAGAAGACATTGCTATCATAGGAGATGACAGCTCTGTGCATGTTATTGCCCCTGGAGACCTTCCAGTGGGACAAGATGTGGAGGGAGAAGACAGTGATATTGGTCATTCTGACCCCGTGTAGGCCTAGGCTAATAGGTAAGTTTGTGTCTTAGTTTTTAACAAAAAAGCTTAAAAGGTTAAAAAAATTTTTTTTAAATAGATAAAAACTTACAGAGTAAAGATATAAAGTATTTTTGTACAGCTGTACGACGGCTGCATTTTAATCTAAATGTTAGTACAAAAGGGTCAACAAGTTAAAAACATTTTAAAAGTTTATAAAGTAAAAATGTTACAGTAAGCTAAGGTTAATTTATTATCGAAGAAAGAAATTTCTAAAATAAATTTAGTGTAGCCTAAGTGTACAGTGTTTGTAAAGTCTGCAGTAGTAAACAGTAATGTTCTAGGCCTTCACATTCACTCACCACTCACTCACTGACACCCAGAGCGAGTTCCAGTCCTGCGAGCTCTATTCATGGTTAAGTGCCCTATCCAGTTATACCATTTTTTAAATCTTTTATACCATATGTTTACTGAGTCTTTTCTATGTTCAGATATGATATATAAATACCACTGTGTTGCAGTTGTCTATAGTATTTAGTATATTCACATGCTGTACGGGTTTGTATTGCTTAGGAGCAATAGGCTATACCCTATGGCCTAGGAGTGTAGTAGGCTCTACCATTTAGTGTGCAAGTGCACTCTATGATGTTCACACAATGTACCTGACAATGCATTTCTCAGAATGTATTCCCGTCATTAAGCGACACCTGATGGTATTGACATCGATATGTATTGTTCCATAAAACCAAGAGCTGTGATTAAATTTCCTTTCTTGTTTTGCTTTTTTCCCTTCTTCCTAGAGTTTATGAGTGTTTAAAATTTATATTGTTTGCCTTCTCCGCCATTATCATTACTGTCATCATGGCCAACCTTTATTAAGGGCCTAACGTGCCAAGTAATTACATGCATTAACCAATTTAATCCTCACAACAACCTATAATGTAGGAATTATTACAGATGAGGAGATTGAGGAATAGAGACTAGCTAAGTAAATCACCCAAGGCCACACAAATACTAAGTGGTAGAGCTTGGATTTGAACCTATGTCGCCTGCGTGTAGTGGCCATGCTCTGTATCACTTTGCAATAATATCTCTTTCCACAGATTCATCGAGTACTACATTTCTCACATCTCCTTTATTCTTGCTGCCTGTCTCCAGCCTCCTGTCCCAATCTAGGCTATTTTTTTTGGAGACAGAATCTCACTCTATTGCCCGGACTAGAGTGCTGTGGCATCAGCCTAGCTCACAGCAACCTCAAACTCCTGGGCTCAAGCGATCCTCCTGCCTCAGCCTCCTGAGTAGCTGGGACTACAGGCATGTGCCACCATGCCTGGCTAATTTTTTGTATATATTTTCAGTTGTCCAGCTAATTTCCTTCTATTTTTTTAGTAGAGATGGGATCTCACTCTTGTTCAGGCTGATCTTGAACTCCTGAGCTCAAACGATCCTCCCGCCTTGGCCTCCCAGAGTGCTAGGATTACAGGCCTGACCCACCACGCCCGGCCCCAATCTAGGCTATTAATAATTGAGTTTCTAGGTATGCCGCACAGCTGTCTTCTTAAGAAGTCTTCATTTCTCCCTTGGTTGGAACCACTGTTTCTTCCATCCTGTAACTTCTTCTTTCATGGTTTAATTCTACATTTTGTTAGAGCACCTCTGTAAATAACTTCCTACAAAAGGATGTTTAAAAGTAAATGTTCTGAATTCTGGTATTTTTTCCTTTTATTTGCTTTTCTCTATCATCTCCCATTAAATTGGCAGTTTATGTAATTGGAAGATTGGGAGCTGAAAATAATTTTCCCTTGAAACTTTAAAGCCATTTGCTTTTTTGTGTTTTTGCTTCCCACGTGGCTGAGAGAAGTCATGTTGCCTGTTTCTCTTTCCTTTGTGTGTCTTATTGGTGTTCTGAAGTTTCACAATGTCACACTGGACTTGGTTTTGCTTTCCATTGTGCTGAGCATTTGTGGCCTGAGGACTTAGAAACTTTTGCTCTAGGCAATATTCTGGTGTTACTTCTTCAAAAATGTCTTCCTTTGATAGTTCCTATTCCTTTTTTTTTCTGGAAATAGAACTCTTTTTAGTTTGCTTGAGCTTCTCAATCCTCAGTTTTTCTTATTTTTTTCTTTTATATTTAAAGTTTTTTTTAATTTGGGGTATAATTTACACATAGTAAAAATCACTTAATTTTAGTCTACAGTCTTATACATTTTGACCGATGTATTTAGTAGTGTAACCACCACCACAATCAAGGTAAATGATTCACGACAGCCAAAAGCTGGAAGCAACCCATGTGATCCGTCCGTGGGTGAATGGATAAGCAAAATGTGAGATGCACACAAACACACACAATGGAATGTTATTCAGCCTTAGAAAGGATTTTGTGACACATGCTTCAACCTGGGTTGAACCTTGAGGACCTTATGCTCAGTGAAATAAGCCAGCCACAAAAGGACACCTGTATGATTCCACACCTATAAGGGACTGAGTAGTCAAATTCATAGAGACAGAAGGTAGAATGCTGGTTGCCAGGGGTTGGGGGAGCAGGGAATGGGGAGTTAGTGTTTAATGGGTGCAGAGTTTTCAGTTTTGCAAGGTGGAAAGAGTTCTGGAGATGGATGGTGATGATGATTGCTCAACAGTGTGAGTGTGCTTAATGCTATTGAACTGTACACTAAAAAATGGTGAAGATACATTTTGTTATGTATATTTTATCACACACAAAAAAAGATATGGGGCAGTCTCATCACATAACCCCCTGAATTCTTTCTCTTTCATTTTTTAAAAAAAATCACTTTATCTTCATCTTTTTGGTCTATATCCTGGAATATTTTTGCCTTTATTTTCCAACCTTTTTGGTTTCTTATAAAATTTTGGCAATCATAACCTTTTTGAAAATTTCATTAGTATATTCTGATTGTTCCTTTTTCAGAGATCTTGCTCTTATATCAATGGATGCAGTTATCTTCTTGAATTTCTATGAGAGTACTCATTAAAGATTTTTTTATAGTTCTGCTTCTTCTTGAGGGTCATTTTTGTCGTTAGTTTATATTTTTCTATTTTATTTTGCAGTCTTTCTTCAAATGTTTAGTTCTCAGTTATCCCATATATTTGAGATTGGAGCACTAAAACGTTAATTTGGAGTTGTGTGTACAAGAATGAGGCCTGTTTACTTTTTAAAAAAATAACCTTTTAATTTTAGAATAGTTTTGTATCTATAGAAAAATTGTGACCATAGCACAGAGTTCCTATATAGCCTGCATAATGTTTGTGCTATTTTTAACGTCTTACATTGGCATAGTACATTTGTTACAATTAGCAAACTAATATTGATACATTATTGTTAACCAATACTTTATGCAGAATTCCTTAGTTTTTACCTAATGTCTTTTTTCCATTCCAGGATCCCATTCAGGACACCACATTACATTTAGTCATATCTCCTTAGGCTCCTCTTGGCCATGACAGCTTTTCAGACTTTACTTGTTTTTAATGATCTTAGCAGGTATTTCGTAGAATGTTCCTTAATTAGGGTTGGTCTGATGTTTTTCTCATAATTGGACTGGGGTTATGGGCTTGGGGAGGAAGACCACAGAGGTGATGTGCCATTGTCAAAGATGTATTTAATGTTGACCTTGATGAGTGGCTGAAGTGGCGTCTTCCAGATTTCTCTGCTGTAAAGTTAGCCCCCTTTCCATACCACAGTCTTTGGAAAGAAATCACTATGGCAGCGGACACTAAAGGAAGGAATGGTCTTTCTTCTCTATCTTCCTTTGTTTCCTGCTCCCTGCCTCTGTTCTCCTTTTTATCGTTGTTCCTGAGGCCTTTGGAACTCCGGGTGGGGTGGAGCTGGCCCAAGCTGGGGAGTGAGACAGACAGTCACTCACCGGGATTTGCCACCACCGCCCGGCTTTGCCTTCCCTTCTTCCCCATGCCACTGCCTGCTGTGAAGTGCTCTGCCTAAAACCCAGACTGGAAAGAAACCTGTGCTCGGGACTGCATTGTTATTCTCAAGCACAATTTCCAAGAATCCTGGAAAGGGAAACAGGTAACAACTTACAGTGTTGGTATTTGTCGTTTTCAGTTTTGACCCTTTCCTTTGAGGTGTCTGGAAAAAATTAAAATGTTTTTCTGGAAGCATTTTGGCATTCTAGGTACTAATAGTCATAGTCTATCAGGCCAACATTTTTAAACCCATATTTGCTTCCACTGGTCTTAAAAACTTCCCCCCAAAACGTAGTCATCTAAGTACTCCTGGAAAGTCAGACCTATTCCCTGGTGCCACCTGCCATCCTCAGGGTGTCCATTCCTTTTCCATTACTGCCAGCTTCACCTCTGACACAGCTTGTTTTTCCTAGATTTAATTGGATCAAACCACTTATAATAGTTCTCTCCTTTACCAAAGAAAAGGGCATAGGTGAGATACATACGCCTGGGGGATGGCGCATACACACACACACACACGTGTATTACATGATCTTTTCTTTTTTAAACCTGAGAATATGGGACACAATTACAAATTCAGGTGGTTTTGAGGAAGATTTATTTAATAGGCAAGAGTTGATTGCTTGCCAAATGTGCTTATCAAAACCACTGAAACAGATCTCATAGGCCAGAAGAGAAGAATCTGCCTCTCTTGGGTTAGTCATACTTCTTTGGTTTTTTTTTTTAAAGCAAATAACTCAGATAAAAAGGAACAATAGGCAGTGAAAGTGAAAATAAGTTTGTTTCAAGTAGAAGTTAATTCCTTTGGGGAGATAAGAGAACCTGAGAACCTTCTAGAATGGTTTTAGAATTAGAAGGGACCTGTGAGATCATCCAGTACCTTATTTCCACAGTTGTAGAAGTTGAGTCTTAGTGAGGAAAATGTGTCCACCAAAATATAAGACTGACTTCCCTGCACCGTCTGAAGCAGATGGAAGTCCACCTAAGTCTCAGTTCTGAGTTCCCTCCACCACTACAAGTGGATTCTGGTAATGTGCCGGCATCCACACATAGGAGTGTTGGGTGGGAAAATAATCTCAACTTCTTTGGAATTGATTTCTGATATTGGCAGCTGGATAATAGGAATAAAATGAAAAATTTAGCATTTTAGACTTTCTTCTCGAATAACCTTTAAAATTGTTATTGCCTTGAACATGAATTCATTTAATTATTTTACTGAATAGTTCAGTTGTTTATATTTAAACATTGCAAGAGAGCATTTCCCACAATTTAATAATTAAGAAATGACAATTATATATTTTTGTCAGTTACATTTGGATTGCTATGTCCAAGCCCAGCATGCTAATTAATAAAATAACTTTTGATTGCCTTGTTGAACTTAATTTTTGATAATTTAGCCATGTGATCACTGTGGAGGAAAAACTTTATAAAATGAAAATTCTTTTAAATTTAAAGATGGTCCTGGTCCAAAGTCTTTCAAAGCCTTAGAATCCTAATCACCAAGGGGGACGGAGATTGATGTGGCAGGCAGGGACCTCCTTAAGTTCATTTCTAAACATGTCAACAAAAGAATGATTCTCTCATTTTCCAGGGCTTCTGGTTCTCAGGCTTTTGTATCAGGAGAAAAGTAGATGGCCCTGTTAAAAGGATAGTTTGACAAGTAATTTTAAGAGACATACTTTGAGCATTACTAGCAACAGAAGGAATGCAGTATTTCAGAACTCAGGATCAGTAGGTTCCAACTTGCTTGTGAAATTGGGCTACTATTTTTGAAAGTACAAGTTGTGCCAAGAAGAGAATCTGTAATAAGGCACTTTTGTTGGAGAAATTGCCTGTACCATAGCTGACACTACTCTTTAGCTTTCTGGGATCCTAGCCCTGGTGACTTTTTTGGAGAAAGACCAGCTCATAGAGATGTCTGTCTCTTGCAGTACAAAAGAACTGAAAAGAAATAAAGAACTCAAACTCTTTTTGTTGGACATTGTCCAAACAGAGCTAGAACTTCAGAATTCAGCAAATGTTTGTATTAGCAGCTTAAGGTGCATCTTGAAATGAGCCAAGTCTTTCATTTTCAATAGTTTAGTCTCCTTATTGCAGGTGTAGTTTCTAGAATATTCAAATCCACTTACATTTTCTTTGGCTAGAAGTTTGCCAGGTGGTAATGGGAGTGGTAGGGCCTGGCCCGTGGGAAGAGCTAAGATATAGAGCTAAGATATCATAACATTTTCTCCTACAGTTCAAAGAACCAGACTGATACCCCATGGAATAAAGTCATAGAGTAGAAAAGAATCCTAGAGATCACTCTGGGGAGTTATCCAACAACTTCTGCTTGAACATGTCGAGTCAGCATCAGGCAGCTTAGTAATAATTTAATTTTATATATATGGTATATAATATTATAATATATAATAAATAATATTGTTATTTTTATGTCAATAATAATAAGTTACAATAACAGCTATAATTTTTTGAGTGACTGTGTCCTTTCGTGTGCCAGGTACATTATTTTATTTAATCCTCATAATAGCCCTAATGGGCAGGGAACCTGTGGCCTTGGGGCCACACGTGGCCTTCTGGGTCTTTGAGTGCAGCCTTTTGACCGAATCCAAGTTTTACAGAACACATCTTTTTAATACAGTTTGGAAGTTTGGATTTGGCCGAGGGGCTGCACTTGGGGATCTGGCGGCCCACATGTGGCCTGGAGGCCGCAGGTTCCCCACCCTTTCATCAGGTTGTTTGATCCCTCTGTGGCACCTCAGTGTCTTCATTGGTAAGATAAGAAATGTTGTAGTACCACCTCTTAGGGTTATGAGAAGGATTAAAGGAGTTAGTTAGTGAAAGTTGCCTAGAAGAGGGACTGGCCCAGAACTATTGTAACTATTCCCATATTAGAAATAAGAAAAGTAAGATTTAAGTTGCTATTTGATATGTGACCATAGGCCTAGAAGGAGCTGAGACTCCAAGCCAAATCTGCCCACCCGTGAAGTCCATGCCTGTTGTTAACCTTGAAACAAATTGCTTCTCTGGTATGGCAGCAGCCCATTTCATTCTGAATGATTCTTGTGGAAGCCTCTTTTTATATTAAATTGAATTCTGGCTTTGTTTAGTTTTGTGCTGTTGGTCTCAGGTCTGTTAAAATACAGTGCTTTGTCCTAAAATGGAAAAGAAAAGTGTCCATTGAGGCTTTTTCCCTGTACCTCATTAATGTTAGGACACTGAGCTAGATGTTTGATGGTTGGTTTGCATTCTGGAAACCTTATGATTTGGACAAAAGATGGGAACACCTATTTTGGAAAGCCCTCATATGAGCCCAGATGGACCAGAACTGGGTCTCTTGTTTAAACAATTTATTTCCTCAGGTAAGGTCACCCTCAGGAGGATGGATAGCTGGGGTTAGGAGGATGATTTTAAAAACAAGTCAATAGGAGTGGTGGTTCTATCTACTGTTTTAAGTGGGATATTGAGATCTTTAATACTTCTTGTTTTTGACTACTGGGGCAAAAGTGGCCTCAACTTCCATGGAAAAGAAGAGACATGGGCATTTTTTTTCTTAACTGTTAAAGATTCTGCAAAAATTGTTCTTAAAACTAGGGTTAATTTTAAAAAACCCATACTAATAAACTGAGAGATCGTGGGAGTATAAGAGATCACTCCCTTCTTGATCTTCTTGATTATCTGTTGGAGGACAACCTTTAAAATTTTGGGAGGGAAAGTGTTTCTTCCATTTTTTGTTTGGCAGATACATCCCAACTAGTTAGTGTAGTTGTCTGTAGCCACAAATTCCTTTTAGACAAAAGAAAAAAATTAAGATATGTGCCCTTCATGCATTGAAGGGGCAGGATAGTATATGGCTATAATACAGCAGAGAGATTATTCTTATCAATAATTCTGCGGTAAGTGACTTTTGGTGCTTTGAAAAACACATAACCACTTTAAAGGACATTAAAGGATGTGTCATAATTTAGTCGTTATTGTTTATGTCGTCATCTTTCACTTATTCTCCATTGGGAATCTAGTTTTAGGGCCCAAATCTGAAAATGGAGCTTTATTTTTCCTTCTCTGTGCTATAAAGCAGAGCTGGCTCTACCACAGAATCTAACATTTGATTATAAATTGTCTCATCTTTGGTTTGCAATTAACCAATGTTTGGACCTGCAATTTAATAAATTCCTGGAGAGTGGGAATACTTCTTATGTTCTCCCTGTTAACAGTAGCATAGAGCTCAATGTCTTCTGAAATTGTGTTTGAGCTAGATGTATGGGAAGATCATCATTAAAACACCCCAAGAATATGAAAACAGCTTCACCTATGTGTAAGAAATGATTCTTGAAATCTGTGGGATTTCTGAATGTTTCATAGCTTATGCTTAAATGACTTATTCTGTACTTTGCTAAAAATCTCTAAGTATGTATTTGTCTCTTTCTCATCTTGCCTCCTGCCTCCGCCTCCTCCCATCCTCTAATCTCCCCTGGCCCTTTACGACCAGCGCTCAATTCTGGACACCCACACAGAGCTCTCCAAGCTGTGTGCTATAATCCCTTGCTTTCAACCGCTACCCTCTGCCTAATGTTCTTCCAGCTGCATCTCTAGGGCCTTTGACCACTTAGACTCTTTGCAGCCCCCACAGTTCCAGCTGTCACTAAGCATCGACTGACAAAAATGGATCAGTTTCTCTTTCTGCAGAGCTGATGTCTTTCCGAGCTGCCTTTTTCTGTCAGCAGATGGGACTGACCTTTGGTGTTCTCTTCTTCCTTTATGCTTCTGTCCCACGAGCCATGGCTTCCCATGTCCCTGCCCCTTGCCCCACATCCTTAGCGTTTTGCACACAGTCAGTAGTCCTAACCCGGCTGCACATCAGAATTCCCTGGGGAGCTCTGGACAAAGTCAGTGCAGTGCCCCAGTCCTACTCCGGCTGAGTCATAATATGTTTGGAAATGCTCCAGGAGGTTGTACTGTGAAGCAGTGTTGAGGATCACTGCAGTGATGTTCAATAAATATTTTAAACTAATTAAGCAGTAACTTTATGTACATCATAAATATGGGTTAATGTTTTGGTGCTGGTTGATATTTATTAGAATGCTGGCCTTGGTAGCATGTTCCAAATAATCTTAGTGACTATATACCATTATTACCAGTCATAGATTCCTGGTAATAATACTATGCCATATCAAGAAAAATAATATATTGGGGAGTGAGGAGGAGATTTCTTTTTAAAGGGATATGGTCTTAACATTTCTAAAATAAGCAATACACATTTATGATCTGCTTTCAATTAAATGGTGTAAATACATTTTGGAAAGACTTCTGCACTCTTTTTCTCCTTGCTACATGAATACAATTTATTTGCTCATGTTTATGAAAGCATGAAAATGCAATTTTCTATTTCTTATAGATATATAGATTTCTGGGTTTTTTTAATAGATGACTAAATGACACTCGAGCAGAATTGGTTTAGGCCTAACCCTCCAGGGAGCGACTCTGTCCTGACAGACACACGGGGCTGTGCAGTGATACACTGGAGAGCGGCAGAGGCGGCTCCAGATGGTTTCCAGAGCTGGGCTCGGGACAGCTGGGCTAACCCAGCCTGACAGAGTGATGATCTGTGAGTGAAACCTACAGTTTAATAGTCAGTTTGGGGCGGTGGGGAAACCAGAGCCCTTATTTTTTTCCTATTGATTTGGCTGTGCAAATTTGGACCATATTTTTTTCTTCTCTATCTGGTTGAGATAATGTATATCCCATAGGCCTGAGAGATTTGTCATGAGGATCTCATGAGATAAACAGTGTGACAGTGGTTTTGAAGAACTGGCAAGCCCCAGGTGGAGGAAGAGGAGGAGGAGGAGGGAAGGCAGGGGCGGGGGGAGCAGGAGTGATGATAGTAAGAGAAGCTGCATCAGACAGTTCCAGCAGGTTCCTAATGCAGTTTCTCGGGTGTGTGTGAAACCAGGCACTTCCAGACAGGCGGCTTGGGTTCTTCTCACTGAATCAGAGGTGAAATATGAGATGTTGTCATGTTAAACTAATAAATGACATTAGTAAGGCCAGGAGTTGAAAATAATTCTGCCTGCAGCATGGGAGCTTCCCCTGCAAAGGTTTCCAAGGTCTGGGAACCAAGAAATCCCTCATTTCTGACAGGAACAATGGAAAGATCTAAACTAAAAATGGAATAGCCTTCAGAAACCTTCAGGCCCTAAGGGGCTTCGCTGAGCATAATTTTCTTTGAATAGAAGTATAAGTTTATAATTTGTTAGAAGCAATTTTTCAAAAGTAAAATAGAAACATGTAGAGGTTTTTAGTGCCTTTCCAGCTCCTTCAAGGAAAAACCTATTTTGGTAAATGTGTTATCTTTAAGGTTCCTGTGCTGGGCAGTGATTGATTTGAGAACACAGCTGGAAAATTTATTGTGAGAGTGATACTTTTTGTGGCTTTCCCTGGTTTTGATTCTTGTATGATTTTACCACTCTATATGCCTGGACACAGTTGTATAGTGTTGATCTTGAATGCTGAGAAGGAGCCACAAACCTATGGAAATTGTAATCTCAGATTTTGGTATCTGTGCAGCAGAATAGGTGGCAGAGAACTGGATGGATAGCAGGTTTTTATGGGGTTTCTGATACAGCCCAGTGACTTCATTTAGGGTAAACTGTTGGCTATTTTGTAATTTATAAACTGTCTTTTAAAGCAGGTGTCATTTAGAACTTCACATTTAAAACTTTTGTCCTCTTTGTTACTGTGAGGGTAATTTCTTCTGAACAAACATTTCCCTATTCATTTTTTAAAAATTAATTTTGTTAGTATACCGAAAGTGTTAGCATTCACTGACAGTTTAATAACTCAGGTGAAATTTTGAATAAAGAGGGAGAAAATGGTGGTGGTGAGATTCCAAGACCTTTTGTGTGTTTTCTAACTACTTGAATGGATTAAACTCAGTTAGATAGATGTATCTTACTAAATATTCAAGTATTTCTTATGTGCCAGGAGTGATGGTAGCTGTGTTAGTAATGGTTTTGGATGAAAGTAACCATACCTGATTGATAATGGCTAGATGAAAGCCGGTTATCTTGCATAACAAGAAGCATGTAGATCAGTGGTGCCAGTTTTGATGCAGTAGCTTTACAAAGCTGTAGAGACCTAGGGTCTTTCTGCCTTTCTTCTCTGCCATTCTCAATGTGTTGGATTTTGTCCTTAAGCTTGTCACTTCTTGATCCCATTATGGCTTCGGCTGCTCCAAAGAACACTACCTTTTACAACAAGGAAGGAAGAGGTTGAGTGAAAAAATGAACAATTTTTTTACCAGGGAAGAACATTTTTCTCAGTCCTTTCCACAGCCTGCAGTAGACTTCTCCATAGCTGCTAGGGAGACAGAGAAAACAAGAGACTGAGAATCTGATTTTCATGATTGTTTGAGACCAATCATAATTCATAATTAGCCTTTCCACATAAAGGAGCTGTTTTGCTTGTTAGAAAGAAGGAGGGGTAGTTGTTGGGTGGGAGACCCACACTGTGTACATAGTGGCAGGTGCAGGGCTTTCCGAGAAGAGAGAGCAAGCCCTGGTCATCAAGGATCCCACCAACTGGTGGTGGGGAGAAGACAAGTAACCAGATGCTCACAGTGATCTGTGGAATAACAGAAGTGTCAAGGAGCTACAAATACAACACTATTAGAGGAAGATTTGGAAAGAGGTGAGGAGGTTCAATAAAATCTTGGAGAAGATACCATTTGAGATAGACACTCAAGATGATAACTCAAAACTCAATGTTTTCAATAGGTGTAGATGGACAGACAGCGGCCTTTAGACATCTGCAAAGGCAAAAATCTTGGCTTTGTTTAGCAGGTGTCCCAAGAGAGTAATCAGTGGGAACATTGGAGTGTTTGCAGCCGGAACATGCCATGGTGGCTGCTGCAGTGCTGCATTAAACAGCAGTGGATGAATGAAAGTGTACTTGGTGTCCTCTGCGGGCCTGTCTGTTCTGTGCCATGTGCTCTGCTGGGTGTCCCACCTGTTCTGTGCTAGGGGTAGTGCTGGGTGTCCCTCCTGTTCTGTGCCAGGCACAGTGCTGGGTGCTTCTGCAGATAGAATTATCTTCCCTATTGGATGTGCCCTTGAACTGCATTTAAAGTGGAACTTTGAGTTCATGTGTGTTTCTGAGGTCTGTGGTTTGTAACCTGTAGATAGATGCAGGTGTGTGCTTTAAGTGAAAGGAAATTGCGAAAGGACCTTGAGTCACACTTCCAACTTTCTTAATGTGATGTGATAATATCATGCAGTTTAATGAACTGTGGTAGGCTTATAATGCTGGTGATTTATGTTACTTTCACTTTGAATGATGTTTAAAAAACCATGCCAAGCTATTTTTCATACAATTAGAGAAGTCATTAAGCTAATTTTTCTGTGTGGAAAGAAAGAAGTGGTAATTGTGGAAAAAGTGGAGCTAAGTCTTAGTCTTCTCTGAAGTCTCTGTGCAGGTAGACCAGTGCTGCCCAGACTGTGGCACAGCTGAGGCAGGAGCGGAGACTCGGGTGGAGAAACACCTGAGAAACCCAAGTCATCTTTCAAAGAATGGCATTTTTAGAAAGAAAGAAAAAAATCCATGTAACAAAAAGATAAACAATGATATTGTTGATATAGCTAACTCGGGATTGGAAGGACAGTGTGCCCAGTGAACGATGGGACTGCTGAACACTCCCGATTGTTGGCATGCGACTTCTAGGATGAGAAAGATGATAATTCTACTCTTCTTTGAGTGAATATGAGATTTTATGTATGTTATATATATAATATACACATACACACATATCTCTTTTTAAAAAGGTTTTATTTTAACATAGCTACTGTGCCATTATCATACCCAATAAAGTGAACAGTAATAGATATTTTAATATAATATTAACATGTTTTACTACATTTATTTCTATATTGTAAATCTAAACTGTATATCTATATCTATGTCTTTGTCTCTATCTATGTTGACATTTTACCTGAAGAAAAGAAGATTCATAATGTTACAGCTGTTTTTGAATGTTGTAAGATTGTCATGTGGAAGAAAGTTTGAGATTCGTTGTTTTTATTTTTCTTGGTAGAAAAGGCCCAGTGGGTCGAGTTATTGAGAGATATTTGGGCTTAGTCCTAAGGAAGAATTTTCTTATGTGCTGCCCACAGATGCAATGAACCAGTTTAGAGAATTCCTTCATTCCTTAAGTTCAAGTCTAGGCTAAAGCAGTAGCTCTCAAGCTTCCACAAGCATCAGAATTGCCTGGAGGGCTTGTTAAAACTCTGAGTGCTAGGTCTCTCACACCCGGAGTTGTTGATTTAGTAGGGCTGGACGGGGCCCCATAATTTGCATTTCTAGTAGTCTCTCTGGTGAGACTGAGGCTATGGGTCTGGATACCACACTTTGAGAAGCACTGGGGCTTAGTACATACAGCGCGCTTCTCAAACTACTGTGCATGGGAATCATTGGGGGATTTTTGTTAAAACCCCAGAATCAGATTCAGGTGGCCTGGAATTGGGTCTGAGACTCTGCATTTTTTATGTCTCACAGTTGATGTCAATGCTCTTGGTCTGTGGACCACGCTTTAAATAACAGGGGCTAAAGAATCTCTTGTCAGGGATATGATGAGGCCTAAGGACATTTAAACATACAGTGGGCTGTTGGACCAGAGGATGTTTGTTCTAAGTCCTATACAATTCTGACCTCTTGTGAAATAATACTTTTTTGGTAAGTCCCTAAAGGGGACAAAGAAAAAGCTGACTTTTGCTTTTCAAAAAAATTCTTTCACTGTAGAATACCCTTTTCTTGCAATTATCACACCATAATTACTAACATTTTGTGATCCTTCTCTGCAGGTCTTTAAATAAGAACTCATTTAACTCACTCTATGAGCTTTTGCCCCCCCAGGAAAATGCCTTGTTGAGTGAATCCACTACTGAGCTTTAAATGGAAATGACCTTCATTTAAAAAATTTAATTGGGCTCTGATATTTACTTGTGGATTTGGTTATTTCTCATAAATGCTCCTATCAAAGAATCTTGAGGGTGTAATACCATTACGTCCACTCGATATGCTTTCTAATGATGCCGCTGGGGTTTTGGCCACACAGGGGTTACAATAAATCAAGAGAATACTAATCTTTTAAAAAATAACATGGATTCACTGCTTGGGCAGTGCAGCATTGCATTAAAAAATGAAACATCCCTCATGAGAAAATGCAAGTTTCCTTATTAAGAGCCAAATGAATATTTTATTCTGTTTTGTCCCATTTACTTCGTATGAGTAAACTGTGTTTTGCTTTAGCTGGCTTCAGAGTTTGCTCTTTGGGTCGTCTTATTTGAGATGCTCTTTGATCCTAATCTTGTGAACTTCCATTGCTGTTTGGGTTAAGCACAAGGAGTTCTTGGACGAATTGTGTACATGGACCCACTGGAAGTACAAGACAAAGACCTCAATAAAGAAAATCTGATTACGAATGGCTCTTTGACCTTATGATGTGTTCTTTTTCTCATACAAAGGAAGGAAGCCAGCATTTGCCAGCATACATGCCAGGCACTTTACTCCAATGTTCCTTTAATTCTTTAAAAAGCCATATGGTCCAGGTGATATAATTGTATTACAGAGAAACTGACTCAGGGAGGTAAAGCAATTAACCTAATATCTCACAGCTAGTAAGTGATCAAAGCAGGATTTGCAGTGTGTCTCCAATGCTGCTTAGCTTCTTTTTATACAACGAGGTTGCCTGAAACAAACAGCACACTCTTGGGAATGCAGATGTTCCCATATCATGTGCTAGCGGCCAGACAGCAGGTTTTGAATAGGAGAAAATAAATGTCCTGGTTAGTCAATATCTTATCTCTTTAGTTTCTTATTTATCAGCCACCAGCAAATTCTGTATTAGCCTGTGCTACAAAAATCAAGTGAAGATAGATGTCCAGGTGGCAGGAGCATCCCCAGATTGAAGATTTTGAACGTGTGAACACTCTGTGCTGATTATTAAGCCATCATCTCTCAGCTTCAAACCCACCCTTCCGTTTTTATCTGTGATGTTGGGGCTGAGGCTCTAAAACATTTCTCCTTTGCCAGCACCTTCCCTAGTTTCTGTCAATAGGGGGCGCTAGAGGGAGATTGCTTGGCTAGAGGAGGGAGACTGAACATGCTTTTTCCTGTTTGCCCCCTTTCCTGAAAGTGTCCCCTCAGCAGTGGTGGATTTTCTCTTCTTTTTCTAAAGAGACGTCATTTTTTAGAGAAAATTGAATGGAAGGTATGGAGATTTCCAGTATCCCCTCTCCCCCCCTGCATACCCAACCTCTGTTATTATCAACAACCCCATCAGAGTGGTATTTTTGTTACAATTCATGAACCAACATCACATCATTATCACCCAACATCCATGGTTTATGTTGGGGTTTGCTCTTGGTGTCGTACATTCTATGGGTTCGTACAAATTTATAATGCCATATGTCTAAGTCCATTTTGTGCTGCTATAACAAAATGCCTGACACTGGGTAATTTATAATAAAGAACGGAAATTTATTTCTCACGGTTCTGGAGGCTGGGAGGTCTAAGGTCAAGGCTGGCAGGTCTGGTGTCTGCTGAGGGCCAGGTCTCCTTCTGCTTCCAACATGGTGCTGTAAGCATTGCATCCTCTGGAGGTAGAAGAACAGAAGAGTAGGAGAGAATAAACCCACTTTTATGAGCCCTTTTTATAATAGTATTAATCCATTCATGAGGGCAGAGCTCGAATGACCTAAACATCTCCCATTAGGCCCCACCTCCCAACACTGTTGCATTGGGGATTGAATTTCCAACGCACGAATTTGGGGAGACACTTTCAGACTACAGTACCATGTATCCACCATTATAGTATCATACAGAGTGGTTTCACTTCCCTAAAAATCCTCTGCTCAGCAGCTGTTCTTCGCCCAGCAGAAGTGGTCTGTTTTCAGCAATTGACTCTGGTTCCTGACTTTGCCCCCCAGCATTCCCAGAAGCAGGTGCATCGTGCCCCTCAGAGTCACCATCTCCAGTTGGAGGCCTCCCCTCATCAGAGGTCTGGGTCCAGCTTTGAGGTTCCTTCCCCACCTCTACTTTCTCTGCTCCCAACCCTAGGGCTGGTGGCCATTCTTGTTCCTCTGTGACATCTCAGGGATTCCTTTGTGTCTTCTAGTACTCTAATACTGATTTAACTACTCTTTATATTGAATTCTCTCTGTTAAAATAACTTGTGGTTTCTGTCTTCCTGACTAGATCCTGATGGATACACACTGTTTTGGAGAACAACCTCTAAGCTACATTGAAGCATGTGGCATGAACACGCACTGCCCATTGCTGACATAAGGGAGTTAGGCAGGAGTTGTAGAAGAACTTGAGGGATTTGCAAACAAATTTGTTAGGTTCACAGTTTTACCCTGGGATAGCATGTCAAATGTGAGGAACGATTAGGAGGCAGCATCCAACTGCGAGAAGCTGCGTAGTCCTCAGCTTTTACTATAGGTTTGGGAGTGACACTTTCTCTGGACCTCAGTTTCTTCACCCTTAGATCTTAGGTGGTGCTAATTATGATGTCAAATGAAGTTAAGAGAATGAAGAGTACTAGTAGAAAGTATAAGGCCTTGAATGAAAGTAAACTATTATGATGCTCATACAATACTATAATGCTGTCATCAGACTTGATCTCTGTCTATGTAAAGGAGTTTGCTGAGACCATGGGGCTTTTAGGTGATAAAGGGGCGATAAAGGACTGTGAGGGGCCCTGGAAACCAAGCAGTCCTTGAGGGCTGCTCTGTCCTGGTGTCCTGCTCAGTGCATGGCATCTGCTGTCTCATTCAACTTGACCATTTTGAAGAGGACAATACTATTTTGCTGGTGTTGAGAGTCAACTCTCTTAATTATTCTCCATTCCTGTTGGTGTGAAGAATGCGACCTTCATTCTGTCTCATTCTGCCGGTTGTTCACAGTCGTCCTTGATTGTGAAACAAGCCCATGATAGGTAGCGGTGTTCGCCTGTCAGATTCTGCCGGGGGGAATTTTAGCATATCACGAGATCAGGAGTTTTAACAAAAACCTTTATGAAACTCTCCATTAGGAATTGGTGACTGTTTTTTGAAATTCCATAAAGTCATCACTTTAGTAATGACTAAATGTTAGTAATCCACCATAAAAATAAAAGGCACTATCCTCATTAAACTTTACACACAACCGGAAATCTTCAGGTGGTAGATCAGGAGGAAAACCAGGCTCCGTTCATTGATGACCAAATGTTATGACTTTGAGGCACCAGTGGATGGTCCTTGTGGTATTAATATCTAGGCTGAGAGAAATATTCACAGACCTATGAGCATATGCCAACAACTAAAGAGTCAGAAATGTTGAGAGACCTCACTTCTTGGGGCAGAATGAAGGACAGGGGTCTGTGCTGGCATGCACCTCACCTCTACCTTTAGTTTTTAGTTTAAGTCACTGAAACATTGGAATTGTTTCCTGTTTCCTCATTTGTAAATCAGTGATGATAATATCTGTTTGCTTATCCCTTGGGGACATTTCCAGGATTGACTAAAATAAAGTGTGAAAGGGCTCCACGAATTGTAAGGTACCTGGCAAATGTAATGGAATTAAAAGATTAATGCATTGCAGGAAGGCTTGGAGTTCCCCCAGACCTGATGCTTAGCTTCAGGGCCAATTTTGAGATTCGGAGACAAACCTAACTGCTTCTTGCAACTCTGCTTTCCTTGGCTGGTGTTCTGAGGAGTGACTGATAAGGGATGCCCAGATCCCATCACAGAGTGAGTGGCCTGAGGACAGCGACAGCAAAGGTGTCTGTAAGAGTGTGAGGGTCTGGTTAAAGGGAATGCTGCTGCACTCTGGCACAGCTCTTGATTTGTGCGACACGTCAAAAGCTGGCAGGCCGTGCTGGAAGCAGCAGTTAGAGATGAAGTTGCCGAAATTGCAGTCAATGAGGTACAGAGGCAAGGCTGACAGTGACAGATTCTGTGAGGGTGCAGTTATATCCGTCTGTGAGAGGGACAGATAGTATCATCCGCAATGTGCAAAGAAGAGCAGATTAAAGATACAGCTGTACTCTTGCATGTACAGTATTCCCAAAAGAGTCATTGACAAGTATGGCAATTTTATAAGCACCACAATACAATGAAAATAGCAGCTAACACATAGTGAGAATGTCTTGGAGACTTTCCTGACTATAAGGGTATTTTCATATATAAATATGCATCATACAGTTGTTCTTCTTATAAATATTTTAGTGTTTTTTTGTATCTGGTTTTATGCAAAATATGGGAGCATATTTTTCATTAAGATAAAGACACAATTTCTTTGAATTTTATGAGCTTCATCCTTTAACAGCTAGATTCAGTGTTTCTTTAGTAGTTGAAATGAACTCATGATGAAATATCTGAATCTAGGGTGCTTTTTTCCCCCAGAATCTTGGAAGTGTGTAGCAAAGAGAGGCAATTTTGACATTTCTCAGGTCAACTGGGCTTCCCAAAGTTACCAGCTCTTAGTTTATGTCACTTGATATGGCCTTTCAGTTTCCAATCTGCCCCTCAAATGAGGTTGATATGGACTAGACTGGCAGATCTCTTTTTTACCACTATTTAAGATTTAGCTATACTTTTTAGAAAGCTTCTGGTGAATTTTAATAATCATCACTACTGAAAGGCTTTGCCAATAACTATTTATTAATAAAAGCAACCACCATCCAAAGGGTCTCTTCCACTTCCTTAAAGAACAAAGTTACATTCAGAAAACAACCTTTAAAATAATAAAAAATTCTAAAGTTAGAAAAGAAAAAGATGGATGAGGAAAGGTTTATAGGATTCAAGCTGTTTATTTTGGAAGAGGAAAGATTACAGGATGACTTAATCAGTGTTTTCAAATATTTGAGGAGGTTATGGACTGTACTATCTCTCTAGAGAGCTGAGAAAAGAGGAAGTGGCTTTACATTTCAGCAAGAAAGAATGATGCAGGAAGAACATTTTGAGTCAAGTATGATCAAAAACTAAAATAGAACACTAAGGAAAGATTAAAAAATTTTTTTTAAATTTTGAAACAATTATAGATTCACAGGAAATTGCAAAGAAATGTTCAGGGAGATTTTATGCCTAAGGGAAGTTTTTGAATGATCTCTCTAGAGAAAAATTTGGCTTGGAGAAGGGAGGCTGGGCCAAGTGACATAGTAAGCTCTCAAACTTTCTGGCTCTTTCACGAATCTGTGCCATCCTCAAGTTCTTCCTGTAACAGTTTTTGGCTTGCAGGTCACTGACCAGAACAAACTGGAGCAGCTTCCCATGTGTGAAATGTATGCTTCTTGTCATCAGAATTTAAGGAAAGTGAGCACTTCCTGAATACTTTCTAAGTATTGGGCTCTGTGGTATGAGGTTTATATTCGTTTTGCCAATGCCAATGCTCACACAAAATTTGCCCCGCAGTTTTACTGTCTCCATTTTATAAACATAGTAACTAGGGTTCAGAAATATTAAACAGCTTTCCAACAGTCCAAGCTCAGAGTAGGTGTACATCTGGGACTTGAGTTTGCACTAAAGGAATTGTTCTTTGTGCTATTAATATATGGTGCTACTAAGCAAACCATTCATATTTTTTTCTAGAAAGAAAATTATCTTCTGCCCGCATGCCACTCTGCATGCCGTCCTTCCCTATCTCTGTCCCATTCCAGTTGCTCTCAAGATGCCACTGATTTAGAAGTCGTTCCCAACATGAAACAGAGTGTCATTATGATTGTCATTGTATAGATGAGGAAATAGAGGAGTTCCATGGTGTCTCCAAGCACAGGCAGAAGCAATTTCTTTTTTGGTGGCTTTCAAATTCTCTCAGCTGTATTTATTTAATGTTGGTAACATCTTTTTGGGAGTATTTTCACCCAGGTGCATAGTTTCCTGTCTTTTGGTGTTCTCATTGACTTGAATGTCATCCTTTTTTCTACCTGACCAGGGACTGAAATGGCATTTTATTTTTAGTCCACCTACTGTTCTCTCCCTTGTCTCAGTCATAATGCCATCCTTTGCTGGAAGAGCTCCGTGGAATTAGCTAACCTGTAGCTGTCTCGGGACTTTCCATGTTAGAATTTTGTGTCCTTGAGGTTTTGAGTCTTACCTGGGATAGAGACCATCTTGTTCATTCTATTTTTAAAAATACTTGTTTTTGATTTTTAAAAGACTATAAAAAAACTCTTAGGGATCACGAGGTATACCACAGGTATTTTAATTAAACTAAACAAAGGGGATAGTTGTGTTGTGAATTTTTTCTTTAAAGGGGACAATTATGTGTTATAAATTTATTTCTCTTCCTTTCTGTTTCATGGTTATTTTTTTCTGTTAGATAGGTTATTGGTAAGACCATCTTTCAGGTGTTAAAAGTTTGCACTCTCATTTTAAGATGTTGAAAAATATAGACAAACATAAAAAGGAATATGAAAGTAAGCCATAATTCTGTCTCCTGGCAATAAACATGGTTGACCTCTTAGTATATTTTCAACTTCTTTTATATGGCAGAAATTTATATGCATATATAAAATAAATAGTGATCATGTAAACATTGCATTATCTCTTGCTTCTGAGCATTTCCCCATGTTAGTAAGTATTCATTGAAAGCATTTAAATGTTACTTACCTGAAAAATTGTAAAGCAAACTTAAAACAGTACAGAAAAATATATGAAATGCAAATTAAGTCTTCTTAACCCTAAAAGATTAGACGATTAACAATTTCTCACTACTCTTTTAAAAATTTTTTCAGGTACATACACAAGTGGATTATTATACTTGTATATCTTACATTTTACATTTACCATTATGTCTTAAAGCACAACTAATCTGCCTGATTTTAACAACATTATAGAATTCCATTGTATTCTTCGGGTAAGTATTTGTTTCTTGTCTTTTTTATAATTTCAAACAATGCTGCAGTAAACTTTCTTTTTTAAAAATGCCAGTATATCCAATGGTGATGTAGCACCTCTTGTATACTCCTGGATACAGCTGGAACCCATTCTACTAAGTGAAGTATCTCAAGAATGGAAAAACAAGCACCACATCTACTCACCAGCAAATTGGTATTAACGGATCAACACCTAAGTGGACATGTAGGAATAACATTTGTCGGGTGTTGGGCGGGTGGGAGGGGGGAGGAGGGGATGGGTATATGCAGGCATAATGGGTGAGAGGTGCAATGTGTGGGGTATGGTCATGCTTGGGGCTCTGCCTCGAGGGGGGCGGGGGGCGTGGGCAATGTGCATAACCGTAATGTTTGTACCCCCATAATAAGCTGAAATAAAAAAAAAAAATGCCAGTATATCTGTTGGTAAATTTGTAGGAGACTATATAACTAGTAAGGCCCACAAGGGATTAGGCATTTTAACAATTTCCTTAACACTGATAAATTGCATTTCAAAGATTGTACCAGTTTAGCAGAATACTTGTTTTTTCCTCACTCTTATCAGCATTGGAATTTATCAAAATTTAAAATTTTTTGTAAATGTTATAGGTGGAAAGTGACATAATGTTTTGATGTCAGTTTTTGTAATTGAGTGAGAGTGGCTATCTTTTCCTATGTCTGTTGGTCATTGTCATTTATTTTTGTGCATTACCCGTTTATATTTTGTATTTATTTTTTATTAAACTTCCATGAGCAGTTTATTGGGATTCTTGTTTCCTTAAAAACTCAGCTGTATTTCACATTATCAGACCCTGCCTGATGAGGGTGACATGGTGTTGCGTTTTCCTGATAAGGTTGAATATCTCCTTGTATGTTTATTGATATTTCCATTTTCTCTTCTATGAAGTGGTTATTTAGCATCTTTTGCCCATTTTTCTCTTAATCATCTTTAAAATGTAAAAATTCAGGATGTAGAAGAGTCTAGAGATTTTCCTCTTCAAAATTTTATGGCTAATTTCTTGAAACTTTGGAAATGTTAACTATCAAGGGTGATCCTAAATTCAAGTGGCGGAGATAAAGCAGATGGAGGACTGGATAGTTATCCTGTGATGACACAGTATTTTAGTGTCAATCTAAAGAATTTAATTCTTCAAATTCACCTTTGCTTGAATCATCTATGTATCATGGTAACATGTTGGGACTTTAATCAAGAGTTCTGTACTGCCAAAAATGGCCCAGTTAGCTGAGTCCTGAGAGAGTCTTCTCAACAGTAAGAAATGAGAACAACAGTATAGGATGAAAAAGTCTAGAGATCTAATATACATGAGACTATAGTTAACAAAATTGTATTGTAATGGAAACTTTTGTTAAATGAGTATTAATAGATTTTAGCTGCTCTTGTCACAAAAGTAACTGTGTGAGATGATGGATAGGTTAATCTGCTTCACTATCATAAGCATTTTACTATCCATATGTATCATATACACCATAAAATTTATTAAAAGAAAAACAAGAACAACAGTATACATCTATGTAACCATTAAAACCCACGTTTTACAAGGATATATAATTTCTTGAGGGAAATAGTCACAATAGGAAAGTAAAGCAGACTGCTAATTACATATATGTGTGATGCAATTTTGTTTAATAAAAATATAGTAAGCAAAGTATAAATAACATCTGGTAGAATATGGGGAGGCATAGCAGAAAATGTTCAAATGTCAGTGATGGTTATCTTTGGGTGATGGCATTCCCGGTGACTTTTAATGTCATTATAAGTGATTTTTTTTTTACTTCTACACTTGATGTAATAAACACTGCTTTTAAAGTGTACAGAAATTATAAAAATGAAAACTCAGTAGGATTTTGATGGGTAATAAACCTTTCTTGAACTCTTGGAAGACATGGACTGCTGTGCTATTTGTAATTGTCTTTGCCCTGTCCAGGTTCTTTTTACTGAAAAATTCATTATATTTTTGTGAACTTCATCACCTTTTTTCCATCTGGGTTTTATTGTTACTCAACAACAAAGGAAACACTAAAGAAATATGATGCTATTTCCTCTGTTATAACATGTCAATTGATTTTTTTTAGATTTTATTCTATCACATGCTTTATTTTATAGTTATCATTTTAGTATATACATATATAGCCTGTTTTTAAAAATTGATGTATTGTAATTTTTCATCTACATAGTTTATGTAAATATCCTTTTTAGTAGTTGATAATATTTCACGGATTTTTTGGTAGTCTGATTTAATTAAACAGTAATTGTTAGAATCACCTTAGAGTTTATTTCTTGAATCTCCTCTCTTAATTATATTCACTTCCCAACTTATTTCCTTGGTCTTATGGCTTTACATGTCATCTGTATGTTGATGACACCAAATTTATATCCCTAACACAAGCCTCTCCTGAACTTCAGAATACTCTGTCCACCTGCTTACGTGACACCTCCATTTATAAGCCTGATAGCCTAATAAACATAACCTCAAACTTACCACACCTCACACTGCAGCCATGAACTTCATCCTAACCCCTAAGCCTAACTGCATCCTTCCAGGTGCTCAGGCCAAGACCCTGGCATCATCCTTTATTCCTCTCATGCCTCATCCCATGCTCAATCTGTCATTGATTCTGTGAGCCCAGCCTTTGGAGAGTTCCAGGCTCTGATCACTTCTCACCATGTCTTTTGCTGCCACCATCTCTGGCCTGAATAATTACAGTCATCTCCCAGCTGGCCTTGCTGTCCCCATCCTTGCTCTTCTTCAGTCTGTTCTCAGCAGAGGAGCCAGTGAGCCTGTTAAGACCGAAATCAGGTCATTTAGGTTTTCTTCTGAGTCCTGCAATAACTTCCTACCTCACTCAGGGTAGACACTCAGGGCCTTAAAATAGCCTCCAGGACCCTGTGGTGTGGCTGCCTGCTCCTCTCCCACCCCACTTCGTCCCTCTGGGCTTCCTAGCTCTACTCTCCCCACACTGACCTCCTGCATATGCCCTCCACATCTCAGGCGTACTCCTTCCTCAGGGCCTTCATCCTTGGCTGCTAGTCCAGAATGTTCTTCCCCTACTTACCTTTCTAGTTTATTTCATTATTTCCTTCAGGATTCTGTTCACTTTCTCAGTGGGTCCTTTTGTGGCCAGTCTATTTAAAATTGCAACCCCACCCGGTACCCTTGTCTTCCTTCACACACTTTATTTTTCCCTATAGCACTTTTCACTCCCCTGCTAGAATGTAAACTCCATAAAAGCAAGGATTTTGTTCACTACTGCATCCCCAACATTTATGATGTAGCAGGACTGCTACATCACAGATGCTCAATGAGTCATTTATTAGTGAATCATTAAGCTACTTAGCATTTTCCCTCATAGATAATTGTGCATGAAAATCTTTACATTTATGACTTTTTTCTTTATTTGACAGATTTCCTTAGATACATACCTAAATGTGGGATTACAGAGCAAAAATATGACTATATCACAAATATTTCAACAATGCCTCTCTAATTAACTTATCTTTTCTTATTTTAGGAAGAAAGGAAAATACTGTTTTTACTAATAGATTATGTTAGGAACGAGTGGGCCTACATTTTGTCTAAGCATTTCAATAAATGAAAAACTGTATATACAATGGTGGGCCCGTAAGATTGTAAAATCAAATAATCATTTCGGTGTGAAAAGTGTTTAGATATACAAATGCTTACCGTTGTGTTACAATTGCTTACAACATTCAGTATGGTAATGTGCTGTACAGGTTTGTAGCCTAGAAGCAATAGGCTATGCCATATAGCCTAGGTGTGTAGTAGGCTGTACCATCTAGGTTTGTGTAAGTATACTCTGTGATGTTCGCACAGTGAGGAAATGACCTAACAGTGCATTTCTCAGAATGTGTTCCCATTGTTAGGTGACTCATGACTATTAGGAATCCCACCTCTGCCACCTCTAGTGCTTATGAAAGGTCACTCAACCTCTTTGGACCTCAGTTTTCTCATTTGTGAAATATACAGATGTACTAGGTTGTTTTCAAATAGCTTTCAAATTCTTCAAGGCCAAAATTTGATGTGGGAAGTTGTAGACTATTATTTTTTCTAATTTATTTTCCCCCAGTCTGTCTCCTTTTTTCCTAAAACTTCAATTACCTATATGTTAGACTTTTTGAAATTGTTCTTCGGGTCTTCAAAGTCTGTTTATCTCTCCATTTTTTTCCTCTCTTTTTTCAGATTGCATGGTTAAAATTCACTGAGTTTTTCCTTTGCATGGCTTTTCGCCTAAGAGTTGGGTCATGTTTTCCTTATTCTTCATCAACCTTTTAGATTGTATCCTGGACATGATGAAAGTTATGTTGTGGAGATTTTGGATATTTTTGCATTTCTCTGAAAAATGTTGATGTTTTATTAACAGGCAGTTTACTCAAATTGTAGCCCATCATGCCTGCAGTAGACAGTGGCCTCAGTCTGGGATCAGTTCCATAAACCATAGCTCCTTCTGCATTCAGTTTACCTGGTACATTCATGGTTCAGAAGTCAGCCAGAATCATGCTTGTTTGTACACAGAATCACAGTTTACTTCTTTAGGTTTTACCCTTCCTTGGTCCTCTAGTCACTCTCTGATTTCCTCAGGCTCCTTTCCCTGACTCTGCAGCTAGAAAGAGAATGTGTTGTTCTATCAAAGTTTTACCTGCTGCTGTGACTGTGTCTGATCTCTGGCTGGAGCTGCAAAATAAATATATAAATAAACAGACAGAGAGGTCACTCTTTGCTGGTTGCTTTGCTCCAACTTTCGACTCCTTCCCAAAGTCTATTTGCTTTTATTCAGTTTCCAGAGTCCTCAGGGTCTTTTTTGTATTTTGTTTGTTTTGTTTTTTGAGGGGGAGGAGTGTAGGTATGTTATGCAGAATTTTTAAAGATGAAAAATCAGTTTCTTAGGAGCTCATTCCTCCACAACAAAAACACGACGTCCCTTCCATTATTTCTTAATTGAAATCTTTATTGAGGCCAGGTATGGTGGCTCACACCTGTATTACTAGCACTTTGGGAGGCTGAGGCAGGAGCATTGCTTGAAGCCAGTAGTTCAAGACCAGCCCAGGCAATGTAGCTAGATCCTGGTCTCTAAAAATAAAAAGTACAAAAAAAGAGAGAAATCTTTATTGAGGTAGTTATAGATTCATATACAGTTCTAGGAAGTAATATGGTGAGATCTCATGTACACTCTACCCAGATATCCCCAATGGTAACTTTTTGTAAAATGTTGTATAATATCAAAACCAGGATAATTGACATTGATAAAATCTACCGATCTTATTCAGATTTCTGTAGCTTTACTTTTGTTTACGTGTGTGTATATGTGTGCGTGTGAGAGAGAGAGAGAGAAAAAGAGAGAGAGAGACAGAGACAGATTTAATTCTATACAATTTATTACATGTGTAGGTTTGCATAACCATCATCATAGCCTTCCAACTATCTTTGAAAAATTTTGGAAATGGTACAGTTGGAAAAGACTAAAAGTCCCTGGCCATGTTACTCAGTTAATTAAATACTGTTAAGTAATTAGAACACTGATGTATACTGTGTAAACATTTATGTTTTTATAACCTCCTTTTCCAGATTGTAAACTTCTCTGAGTTCAAGGTTCACATTGTGTATTGTCTATACCTCTCACCACGCCACTGCCCAGTGCTTTCTTCAGTACTTTGTGCAGAGATGTTTAATTCATGTTTAAAATACAAATACATGTTGGTTAAATAGAATGGAAAATAGGAATGTCTTAGGTATTTTCTCTGCTTTTTAACTGAGACTAGGATTTTTCAAAGTTTACATCTTTAATATATTTGCTTTCAAATACAGTACATGAAAGGACTTATAGATGTTTGATCTTTTGAAGGTGGTGGTGCTTTCTTTGATAAAAAAAAGTAATTAGGTGAGCATTTCCTTGTACAGGTAACCATCAAAGCTTGAAAGTCCATATTTCCCTCCAACTATTATATTTGTAAGTGCTGTACCGCATCCCCATCTGTCTCTCTGTCTCTGACGCTGTTTCTCTTCCTCTCAAGACGTTGTGAAAGATAGCTTTTGTGAATTTATTTCTGCTACAGCCAGCATTTAAATAAAATCTCGTTTTTCTCTCATGGACCATGACAGTAGGTAATAAAATTGTAGTAGTTGTGTCATGAGTTTTATTTGGTATCTAATATGTTCTTAGGGAAAAAAATGCTAGAGGTGATTCACAATTTCTTTGGAGAATAAACACAAAATTTCTATATTTTCATATAATCAGGGATACCTATTTGGAAGATGAGAGTTATATGCGCTACTTCTTTTCTTTCTTCTCCCATTTGAGCTTTGGTATTTGCTTTTCCTGCCTATTTTATGTAGTTTTTTAAATATTGGAAATTTAGTGTTTGGCTGTCTGCACTGGATAAGTGGAGAAGAGAACACGGAGTGAGGGGTTGGTGGAGTCTACACAAGGGCTCTTTGGGGGAGCTTTCACATCACATCATAGGGACAATGGGAATTATAGAAATGGCTTCTGATATTGGAATGGTCAGCTTCCTAGCCTCTGAGTCCCACATGCCCCTGGGCAGATATGGATATCCAAGGGAATTAAAATATACAGGCTCTTTGGAAAAGATAGTTAGGGTACCTGCCATTGTGTTTTAGGGGATTTGTTCATTCATTTGTTCAGCCATTAAATATTCATTGAATGCCCACAGCATGTCAGGCATGTAAATAAAAACATTGTTATGACATCTTTCAGAGAATTCAGGTGGGTTGATATTTGTGCCTACCTGCCATGGGATATTTAAACTGTAACGGGTTTCTGACCTCTTTGGTCTTCTCTGCAAAGCACGGCTGATGACAATCCCACTTCTTGTAACTGAGGGAGGATTAAATGAGATCATATACAAGGCTCTGGAGATGTGGACGTTCACTAAGGCCTGGTCCTGCCCTCATGGAGGCCATGGACATGGGAGAGGGACACACACGCTTGTACTAAATGTCCTGTGGGAAGTGTGGCTGCAGCACTCTGGAGAGCCATCAGGGTGGATTGGGGAGCTGGAAAGCTTTGGTCTCTGAGAGGAGGCCAGGGGTGCAGGACCTCAGATCCTGATCGCACGGCTGGTGTGACCTCCTTGTGGACCCACACCAGGCCTAGGGCTTGAGATGAGAGTCACCGCAATTTATTGTCCAAACAGGACCAATCTGCCTTTTTTTTTTTTTTTTACTGTGGCAAACTATCAAATGGGGACACTTTTGTTGGTAAAGGTGGTGCCATAAATAATGATGCTGGGAACCCCAGGACTGAGGGCAAATTGGGGTGAGTGGTTACTCTACCTGATGACCCTTGTCTTTTCCAAGGGTCTTTTTTTTTTTTTTTGCTTGATACTTTTAGAACTTGTTGAATGCGCATGGCTTGGCACAGTGGAGCTGAAGCTGGGTGGGTTGCTGGACCCGGGAAAGTCAGGGTGAGTAAATGCTGTGGAATGAAACCCTACCCGTGGCTCATGTCAAAGATTTTAGACAAAGAGACTGTGTGATATTATTTTTTAACATATGCTTGTATCTATAGGCACACACACATGTATGTATGTAATTATAATAATTTTTTACAGGTAAGGAGATTGAGGCACAGAGATTAATTTCTGTAGCTAGAACTCCATACCCAAATAGTAGCAGAAATAATTCTCATCCTATTCTTTAGGCATGCTTTAAAAATATGTTTACAGAGCATCATATTTATTTGACTTTGATTACCAAAATTTGATAAGTTTGGCAATTGAGAGGTATGCTATTGCATTTGTTCTTGAAATTTAGAGAAAATAGTTTTAAAAAAGTGGTTTGGAACTTAAAAAGAGAAGGAGGGAAGCATAAGATACTGTATTGTGTAATAAATACTAGGAAAAACTCTTGCAAATGCATTTGTAAATGATTGGAGGATGATATCCAAGGTGAGGACATTGCTGTTGAAGAGATGCTATTGAGTAAATTTCTTAACTGTCCTACTGCCTGCCTACACGTTGTTGTGGGTCACACAAAGGATATCTGCAAACTTCTCAGCTGCACTCAGCAACAGAGTGGCAACAGTGGAACACATTTACCGAAGATAACCAGTTGACCAAGTTTCTTGACCCCCTCCTGTGTGCGTCCAGGCACCGTCATGGGGTATTCAAAGATGAAATGATCAGCATCTGCATTTAGATTCTGCACTGTTTAGAAGAAGAAAGAAGACTGTGTACTAGATTAACAGGTTTTATAGGACGGTGATGATAAAGTCCCAGTGGGAATTTGAACACAGTGTGTCCAGACTGTGGGAGTGGGGAAGACGAGGGAAGGCTGGTGGGAGGAGTAGAAGGAAACCATTGAAGAGTTGATTTTGGCCTTTACACCAGATTAATTTTGCTCTTCTAGTTTATTTTTCACTTTTGCTGGACCTCACGTTTTTTCACACTGCTCGTTATACCTTATGTTAAGGAGGCAGCCACAAAGTAGAAAACTTTGCCAAGGAAACAAGTTCTAGACTTTTTCTTATGGTCATTGCCCATTAAATCCCTCCTTTCCCTGCTGTAGCCGCAGGCATAGCTCCGTGATTATTGTTCCTAGTGAAGACCCAGAGACATAGGAAAAGGTTACACTTCCTGTCAAGAAGGTAGGGACATGGGTGATGTATCCCAGAAAATTTTACAGTCAACAAAATTGAGAATGCAAAAATTTGGAGAAAACTACAGTTTCTAGAAGATTTACATATTGGGAAAGAGTGATTATTCTTTCTTCCCAGCTTTGTCCCAGAAAGCCCAGTGTAACAGGTATTATATTGCATTTTCTGTGTGTATCTTTCCTGGTTTAGGCTTGCACATGTATAGCATTCCATTTTCCTGTTTGAATAAATTTATTCACTTTTACTTGAAATAGGATCCAGTAGGATCTTATGTAGTACTGTGTATGTAAATTTCATTAGTTCCACTTTTTAGAAAAATCCTTTGTCTACTGTTCTTTAATCTTACCACCGGTTATTAAAGGAGGTTTATCTAAGATTTATTCATGGTGTTTTGTACATTTGTCAATCGTCACCTTTGACCAACATTGAGTTAATGTGGGTAATACTTTCATAAGATATTCATTTATTCTGTAGTAGTAAAAAACGTTATATGTAGCTATTGAAAATACACATTTACAGAGTGTTATTTCTTGAGCATTTAGTCTAAAACAACTCTTAAAAGTTGTTCTTTTAAAAAAAGAAAGTGCTTTTCTCTTTTTTACACGACTTTATTAGAGATGTCACCATGGCTTTGGGTCCCACGCACTTCACGTGCTTTCCTTTAGTGCCTCATTCACATGGCAGATGTGACCAGAAACAAGGCTCAATCTTCCCATTCTTCTTGACATAGGCATTGGCTTAGGATAAAAACAGCCCCATGGATGCTTGTAAACATCTCAGACTTTTCAGCTTGTCTTAGACACCATGCCCTTTGACATCCTTCATTGCTCCTCGTGAGAAAGAAGCAAATAACCCCAAAACAGAGAATTTTAAGAAGCCACAAGAGACTGGGCCTGCATATAGTACACTTTGATCATAGAGAAAAATGGCCAAGTTTATGACTAGGGGTGATAGCACTCTCTCTGCATGTGTAATTAGTTGCTTAGTAAATGCTTTCTCATAGTAACAATATAACATGACTATTGCCATGTGTTAGTAAGAAGAGTATGAGTTATATCATTTTAAAATCATTGTTTTCTTTATGTATCTCATACACTTATACTTTCATCTGATAATCTTTCTGGGTCTCATTAGAATTTGAGGATTGGGAGTTTAAATGTGTTAAAAGGATTTCTTTTTAAATGTTACTGCTGAGAACTAAAGGAGAAAAAGATAAAGTTAACTCTGTTTTATAGTTACTGATATGAATGTTGACAACATACAGTCATAAAATCCTATCAGCACTTTATTGGGACGATTGAGTAATGTGTAACTTGTGGCATCAAGAAGAGCTATACAAACAATAACTTCTAACTTTCTGCTTTTCTTTTTTTTGATTTTTAGATTTGTGGCCAAACCCTGTGCCATAGCTCTCAACATTCAGGCCAATGGACCACAAATCGCTCAGCCCAATGCCATTCTGGAAAAGGTCTTCACTGCGATCACAAAGGTATGCCTGTCCTGTCCCGAAGTATGCATTGTCCCAGTCACCATTCTCAGCCTGCAGTCATTCAATTCTTCTTTTCTGCATTTTGATAAGCTTTTACATAGCCTCATGCAGGAAAATGTGTTCTCAGAAAGAATGCAAGTACAGTATTGTGGTGAGATGCAAATAGTAGATGCAGAATAAAGATGGGCATGTCTTAGACCTGTTAGTTTACTCTCGGGTTGATTGTTAGTAGCTTGTCTGTAAAGACCAGTCTTGATTAGATAGCGTTTAATCTATTTCTGTGCTTCCTTTAATCTCACCTGGCATGAAGCAGTGCAAATGAGGGCCGGGTGGAGGCACCTGGGTAGAGCTGAAGAGTATGATTTATGCAAGTATGCAAAAAGAGCTTATAGTGTTGTCCATAGGATAGATAGACAAACATGAACAGCACCGACAACAACAAAGGCATACTTGAGGAAGAACAGAGTTGCAACATGAAGGAATGAAGGATGAGAGTCTGGAGAGTTGTAAGTGAAGAGCTCACTTCACTGGGAGACTAAAAGACAGGAGATACGTGATCTGTTGAGAGTTGAAGTCCAAACTAGGAATGGGAAGAGCAGGAGAGATGAATGGGGAGAAAAGACTGCCTCCACCTGCACCCCAAGGTGATATTGCCTTCAGAATGAAGACAGGAGTAGAAAGCTGGAAGTCAGAAATCCTCAGTCAAAGGCCATAAGAAAATAAAGCAAATTACAGAGTGCCTGTGTCCTACCCCTATATATCTTATACCTCTCTCATAGGTCTTAACTTACTCTCACCTGGACAAGGAAGAAGGAAAGATCAGGAGAAGTACAACATTCTATGAGAAGTGTTGTGTGTTCATATACAAAATCGTTCATTTTCCCTCTTTCATTTTTCTGGGAGAAGTACTCAGTCTTCTAAGATGTTATTTGACAGTGTTAAGCAAATTCTGTTCCTTTTTTGGTATTTGTGTTGCTAGCCATTTGTACTGTTTGTCTCTTGTGTTACAGCTATTAATTCAAATATGCAAACACTTTTGTTTATTTTATTATCTTCATTCTGCCAAAATTCTCTAGGGGTTTCCCCTCTGTCCTTTTAAAAATAATATTTTTCCTTGAAAATTATAAGAAAGCACCAGGTGTTTTTTTACATCTCTGCTGAGAAAGAAAAGAAGAATGAATGGAATTTTAGGAAAAGCTCTTCTGGTAGTTTTATGGGTTGACTTTAGATTGCCAGGTTCCAACTTGACGGGACAAATACTCTATGGTATTTAAAAGAAGAAAATATTGAGAAAAAAACTTACATTTTCATCTAGCATATCAATTTACTGCAGCGAAACACCTTTTTCCCTCTTCAAAAAGCAGATATGTAGGGAATTAGAAGGTTCATTTTAAAATGTGATTATAACACATTTGCATTTCCTTTGTGAACTACACTAAATGCATTAAACATGCAATATTCTAAATGAATAATAAAATGAGTTTTTAACCCAAATTTTATGCTTCCCTTTAGAAATCCTGCAGTGGACATTTTGTTTCCCTTATCTTTATGTTTATTATGGTCACCGGAGAAATTGCCTCTATAAAAGTAATAAAAAGGTTTTGCGGCTAGGCTGACTCCTCTGAAGAATATTTGCTTCTAGCTAATTTTAATGATCATATTCTCTTAGTTTCCAAGGTGATTCCTTTGAAGGTTTTTACATAATTAAAACAGAAGCCTCATGTTTTAAATATAAATGCAGCAAAAGTTAGAACTGTTTTTCCTTGTATTCTTTTGTAGTTCTCCAGTCTTATCTACCAAATGAAAATGTAACGGGTCAGTTGAATGGAATAGCAGAACCAGGACCTGGAGAGCTCTAAGCAAAGTGTCTGGATGTGTTTGAGTGATCATCCAGCATCCTGGCCTCCACCATGTTTCCAAATGACCTTTTGTAGAAAGACATTATTATAATCCTTCAAGTAAGAGGGATGAACCTACAAAACCCCTTAAAATCTGCTGTGTACAGGACTGGCTACAGAGCTTGTGAGGCCCAGTACAGAATGAAAATGTGGGACCCCTTGTTCAAAAAGCACAAAAAAGTGTTGTTAAAAGTACAAAAATATAAAGCTTTTTCCTTCCTCCCTCAGTCTCTCTCTACCTGTCAAGGTGTTTTTTTATCCACTGTGTAATGCCACACTCACTCAGACATGGGGATACTCACGGGGCAAGTGTAGACCTTTACAGGTGCCTGGGGGACCCACCCTGTGACTTAGTGCACACATGACCTGCCAACTGTCAGGTTCTGTTTTTCTCCAGATACTGGCTGATACCCTGTGTCTTGCCGGGGGTGCAGAGAAGTTGAGGCAGGCCTCTCTCCTGTCCACAGGCCCACTGCCCCAAATTATGGGGGACAGGTGACTTCCAAGTGCACTGCAAACTTGGGCCCAGGTCAGGAGTGGGTAAGAGGCTTACACATGCTGGGTCATGTGCCAAACCCACTGAGGTGTCTGTCTCCATGTCTGCCCTGAGACAGCTTGAGGAGTACAAACCGAGTCCCCTACTCACCATGCTTGGACTCAGCCCCTGCTGGCAGCTGAAGGCAGTAGTAGTCACCAGGTAGAGAGAAGAGAGGGATGGTGGTGGGCGTTGGGAGCCAGGGGGCGCGGAATTGGGGGACCAAGCGTCTATCTGGCAGAAGTGGTGGGACTGTTATGAGCCAAGATGGTGGCCACGGAGCTTTCAGCCCTAAGTGTGAGCCCTTCTGAACGTGGAGCCCTCTGTAACAACCCTGCTCATGTGCCCTGACTGTGTAGTTCTTGTCTGTGAAAGTGGCTGATAAATTTGAAACTGTTTATGTTCTCTGACAGTCTCTCCTTGTGAGATAACACCTACCTGTCTGTGGTCTGTCTCTCTATTCTTTCCACTCACCAAATCTGAAGTTTCAGAGAACCTACCAATATTGTAAAATAATTAGAAGCTTTGGTGTTTAACACATTGACTGCCACACTAGAAAGAAAAATTTTCCCCTGGGGCCATGGTATTTTATTATGAAAATAGAATAAAAACTTTGAAAACAAAATGATCCTTTCTAATTTAATGAAAAAAATTGTTATTTTTAATTGTTTTCAGTGGGTGAGTTGCAACTCACGTGGTACTACAATCAATGTTTACACTGTACGCCACTTGAGTTGTATGTGACTCATGACATACTTATTGAATTTATTTCAGAGAATTGAGTCTTCATATGCTTCACGAGGCCCCGGGCTCAAAACTAGCATGAGTTAAATACAAGTCACGTGGCAGTTAATGTGTTAAGTCGGTCAGACTGACTGCTATGCTGCTTCCTACCATCATGGCTTTGGGGAAGTTTCTTAACCTCATTTGTGAAAACCTTTGAATAACGTCCTCACAGGCATTCTTGACCGTTAAATAAAATAATGCATGTAAGTCATTAAGTAGGTGATGTGGCATCTTTTCAGGCCAGTGGTTCTCACACTTGAATTTGCATTAGGATCACCTGAGGAGTTAAAATGCAGATTGCTACATGATGTTTCTGGAGATTATGATTCAGTAGTCTTGGAATGGGACCAAAAAATTTACAATTATGGATTGTCAGTCCCATTCAGATGAAAAGAATAAATAGTTCTCTTTAGTGAATATTTTTGAGCTCATGTTTCTTAACTGGTTATATTCAGAGTTATCTGGGTGAATATATTTTTAACTTTTGGGGATTCTCCTGCCACATTTTTTGTACGTATATATGATGCCAGCTGTCTCACTTTTCTAATCAAATCAGTTCTTAAGCCATGGGGTTATGAATATATGTCAGCTATAAAGCTAACTTTTATGATCTGGGAAATCGTCATAATCTACTTTTGGTATTTTAGACTGTATTTTTAAATTATAGGCAGAGTCCCCATAATTTGTTCTCCCTTATTCTCCTCATATACCTATTCCCTTTTGCTTTTATTTTTTACTTTCCTTTTCTCCCTCCCACTACTGGCAAAGGTTAATGTTATTAAAATTAACCTAGATATTTTAATATAAAAATGTTTATATAAGTCATCGTTATTTGGTTCTTTCCCTAGAAATCTTTCAAGAAAACTTACGGGGAATGATAATAAGAAAAAACAACAATAAGAAATTACATACACACACACACACACACACACACACAAAGAAGAAAGAAAGAAAAGGAAAGATTTCAAAAACGTTACATTTGGCAAATTAGGAGATACATAGTTCTAGATTTCAAAATATATATAAAGGCTACCAAGAAACAGTTGGAATTGGGCAGAAGCCAAGTAGGAGGAAGTGTAAAGCATGACGGTCGATGGAGGGCCCAGTGCGGGGAGATTTCAGGAAAACCAGCACAGTGACATTTCCTGAAGGTGGGGGAGACAAATGCCCCATCCATTGTTTAGGACAGTAAGCGCAGGAACTGGTGAGCAAGGCTGGTAGGATTGGAGGAGGTACCAGAAAGCCACATGGATGGCACGTTTTCAGGAGGCATTCTCCCTCGGTGGCAGCTACACTGGACGAGCATCCTTACTGCTCCCCATACTGCAAGTAGCTGGTCAAGAAAATCCAACTCATTCGAAGATTATTAGTAAAGAAGCAACTCACACAACATCAAACGAAGATAATTAAAAGAAAGAGCAGCAATGCTCATTAATAAAAATTATCACTAGAACAAATGAGGCCAAATGAAAAGACAAATGAAAATTATGATTAAAATTTTACCAGAAATTCGCAAAGGTAATGAAGCAACAACTCTGTGAAGGAAGATCACAAAGAAGAAATATAAGAACTAAAGAAAGAATGGTCAACAAGGGGAGATGGAATGCGAGCAGATAGAGTTAAGGAAAAAGTACCAAAACCATCACAGGAAAGAAGACGAAATTGGGAAGAACCACAGGAAACACTAGACACTGCAGAACACTCAGCAAGGAACATGAAAGATAGAAATCATAAAATGGAATTAAATAAAACAAATAAAAAAATAGCTTAAAAATTTGATATATAGGCCAAGCACATCCAGCATCTCAGTAATCAGAATCCCTTAAGGAAAAGCAAAATAAAATAATGAATTAGGACAAATATTGAAAGATACAAGTCAACAAATTTTTACTAAAATAAGTGGAGATTTATTTTAATAAAAATATAGTGAAAATTGACCTGGAAAGTTCAACATCAAGAGTTATATTATTATTAAAGTTATTGGACTTGGTAAACAAAGAAATACTTCTTTGAGCAAATATTAGATCACTTATTTAGGGGAAATATCCCATGATTGTAGACTTCTCTATAGTTACATTTTCAATATTCTCAAGGAAAATGCTAACTAAGAATTTTATGTCTAGCCAAATTATTTTTACTCTGTAAAGGCGACAGACAAACATATTTGAACATGAAAAAATTTAAGAGACTTATTCCATGAGTCTTGAGATTATTAAATCATTAATTTTAGTTGTCCAGAGATTACTGGGAATGTTTGTGAGTTTTGAATATATTTAAACTGTAGAACTAAGAAAGAAAGAAATGTGAGGATTGGTAACAGAATGTTAACATTCTAGGTTCTCACAATGTAGAAATGATGCAACTACCAATAACTGAGAAGAAGGGGAAAGAAAGTGGGAGGCAGAATAAATTGATTGCATAATCAACTGTTGATTGCTGATTGCATAATCTCCGAAGTTGGGTGTCAAAGCATATCGATTAAAGTTGGCAAATTAAATAGAAGTTTAAGCATATTTAATAGTACAAGAGTAAACTCTAAGAAAGATAATATTATTGACCAGTGTTGGCTGGTGGAGGAAAGGAAGGGAGGAAAAGGAAATAAGGCTAGTTTTAAATATTGCTCATATGGAATTATTAGAGATGGAAAAGAAAGCATGTTATATGGATAACCACCAGAATAAAAATTACCCACAAAAGGAGAGAAATTAAAACAAACCATATAGTAAAATATGTTTTAAAATCATCAAAACAGAAAGAATGTATTTAAATAGGGAACTGTAAACAAACTTACAATCATATCAATACACATAAATGGATTTAATTCATCTAATAAAAAATAATTCAGGTTTGTTATGGATTAAATGATGTTCCTCCCTCACCCACCAAATTTATACATTAAAATCCTAATTTCCTGCACCTCAGAATGTGACCTTATTTGGAGATAGGGTCTTTACAAAGGTAAATAAGTTGAAGTGGGGTTATTATAGTGGGTCCTAATCTAGTATGACTGGTGTCCTTATAGAAAGGGGAAATTTGGATGCAGAGGTAGTGTTAAGGGAAGATGGTGTGGAGAGAAGTAGGGAAAACACAGCCAAGTCCAAGCCAAGGAGAGAAGCCTGGGGCAGATCCTTCCCTCACAGCCCTCAGGAGGAACCAACCCTTTGACACCTTCATCTGGGATTCGCAACCTGCAGAACCACAAACAGTACACATCTGTTGTTTACCGCATTCTGCTTGTGGAACTTTGTTACTGCAGCCCTAGTAAAAAGGCATATGTGAGATACCTTAAGGCAAAGTAATTTAAAATGTTGAAAATCAGAGTATGAGTGAACGTATCCATGCAAACATAAATAACAAAGAAAGTAAGGTTTCTAAAAGTATTAAATGAAGTGAAGAATTGGCTTTTTATTGCCAGAGGACACAATATATAATGAAGATAAAATAGTTATGAATCATATATGTATTAAATATCTATATGGTAATAAAAAGGGATTAAAGAAGAAACAGAAACAATAATAAGAAGTTTTAACTTACCTCTGGGTCATGACAGACCCAGTGAACAAAATATCAAATAGAATATAGAAATTCTAAGAAGCATAGTTAATGAGGAAGATCTAAAGGGTACATTTAGAACCCTGATATTCTGAATATAGAGACTGTACTTTCAAGTACCTATTAAATATTTATTAAAATTTATACTATATTACGTTATAAAACTATGATAAATTTTTAAAAATTAGGCTTGATTTAATAAAACTATAAATTAGAAAACAGAAAAATCAGAAAACAGGAAGCCTCTTGCTCCTAAAAATTTATAAACACTATCTTAAATAACTTGGGAAAAATAAAATTTCAAAATATTTAGAAAGCAATGATAATGAAAGCACTACTTACATGTATCATGCCAGGCCAGTGCTCAGTTGACTCATACATATATGAAAAAAATAGTTAGCTACTTAAATATTAGAAAAAGAACAAAATAAATGGTGATAAGCAGAAGAAAGAAGTTAATAAAGATAAAACCAAAATTAATGAGTTAGCAAAACTATAGAATTTAAAAATTTAATCCAAAAGTACTTTATTGGTTTAATTATTTTTACAAAGTTAGCTAACCCAATTAAGAAAAAAGCAAAGCAAGCACAAGTAACATAATAATTGACAACCACAGAAATAGGAAATTAAGAAAACTGGGTAAATATAATTGAAAAACTTAGATAAAAATTATTCAAGGAAAATATAATTTAATCAGTGTGCATGTGTGTATGTGTGTGTGTGTGTGTGTGTGTGTGTATAAAGATCAAATTAAAAGAACCAAACTGCAAAAATATACCAGGCTCACATACTCTGACAAAAATAATTCTTACATTTTTCATTCACTCAAAGCCATGTAGGCATATGTTCTTTTTATCTGTTAGGTGATTAGCATTTGTAATATATGTAAAGGCCTAAATTCAAAACTAATAATATCAAAAATTATATTTGCTCTTTCTCCTTTATTTTTTATTGTAAATATTATTAAAGATGTACAACATAGTGTTTTGATAGACTTAGTGAAATCGTTACTACAGTCAAGCAAATTAATATGCCCATCTCACAAAAGAATTCTAACACACTCTTAAAGAGCAGGTAATTCTCTTAAGCTATATCAAAGCATAGAAAATTAAGAAAGTGGCCAGGTGTGGAGGCTTACTCCTGTAATCCTAGTCCTCTGGGAGGCCGAGGCGGGCGGATGGCTCAAGGTCAGGAGTTCAAAACCAGCCTGAGCAAGAGCAAGACCCGTCTCTACTAAAAATAGAAAGAAATTAGCTGGACAACTAAAAATATATAGAAAAAATCAGCCAGGCATGGTGGCGTATGCCTGTAATCCCAGCTACTTGGGAGGCTGAGGCAGTAGGATCACTTGAGCCCAGGAGTTTGAGGTTGCTGTGAGCTAGGTTGATGCCACAGCACTCTAGCCCGGGCAACAGAGAGAGACTCTGACTCGAAAAAACAAAAAAAGAAAGCCACCCAGTTCTTTTTTAATGTAGCAAAAATATATTAATATCAAAACCTGAAAAAGATTTCATCAAAAAAAGGCAGGACTAGAGACCAATTGTATTTCGTAATATTGATAAAGAAATCCTAAATAAAAAGTTAGCAAACAGAATCTAGTAACACATTAAAAGAATTATCATCACCAAATAGAGTTCATTCTAGGAATGCAGGGCCTTCCCTGTATTTGATACAAAAAAAATCTATATGATTCATTTTATTAATAGATCTGAGGAAAAAAATTACATGATGCTCCATAGATGCTGAAACCTGACATCTTTTTGATTAAAATAAGTTATCTAACTGGGACTAGGTGGTTTCTTTGACATAATAAATATATTTGTATCTTGTTCCTAAATCTGGCCCCTTATTTAATGAGAAAATTAAAAGTCCAGAACAGATAGGAATGCCTTTTATAACCACTGTTCTACATCGTGCTCAAGTTTTCAATGAATTGACAAGTAAATAAGAGAAAGAAAATAAAGTCATAAAAAGTGGAAAGGAGATGGCAAAACTACTGTTATTCAAAGATTTATTCATTAAGTCAAGAAGTATTTAGTGAGCCCTTCTGTAATCTAGGAACTGGTGAAAAAAGATAAGAAAAATTTCTTTTGTTTATGGAGCTTACATTATAGTAGTATGCTATTTTATGATTGTAGACCCAAAAAATTAAGAGAATCGAGTGATAAATTACCACAAACAATATGAAATTTTAGTACAAAATTAGTAATAAGAAACCAGTAGTTCTCATATATATGTAAACAATAAGCAGTTAAAGGATACTAGAAAGTACCTTATTTACAATGGAAACCAGAGGGATATTATCCCTAGGAATAAATATAACAAGGTGTGTGCAAGACCTTAATGAGGAAGATTTTCAAAACACTCTTGAAGGACACAAAAGGAAAGGTGAATAAAGATGTCAATTTACTCTACATTAATTTAAGAACTTGGTGTGATCTTATTAAAACTACCAACAGATTTGCTTGTTTGACAATTTGTTTATTTTGAAAATAGACAAGCTAATTCTAAAGTTCATATAGAAAAATAAATGAAGATTTCTGAGAAAACTAACTGTATGGTACTGACACATGAATAATAGACCAATGGAAGAAATTTGGTCTTTCAATGGGGAAAAGATGAATGATGGTAGTGGGATCTTGGATAGCCATCTAGAAACAAAGTTAGATTCATACCTTATACTGAATACCAATATGTATTCTGAATGCACTAAAGACTTAAATGTAAAAATAAAAGCCCTAAATGTATTAGAAGAATTAGAAAAATTCTGGGGGAATTTTTTGAACATTTGGAATAAGGGAGGCTTTTCTAAATATGACTCCAAATTTAGAAGCTATAACAAAAAAGTGATAAATTCAAATATATTTTTAATGAACTTCAAGTAAAAAACAAAAAAAATCATAAGCAAATTCTAAAACACAAATGACATACTAGTAAAAAGTTGGCAACTTATGATATAGACAAGAGTTTAATCACCCTAACAAATGAAGAAATCCTACAGATCAACAAAGAAAATGTCAACAAATCAAGAAAAAAACAAGCAATAAATATGAGCATACTCTTCACAAAAAAGGAAATACAAAATGATTTTTAAAACACATGAGAAGACATTTCTCTCATAAAAAGAAAAATCAAAACTACACTGAGAATAATACATTTTACATATCAGACTGGAAAAAAAGGAAAAGTCTCATATACTCTTTTGAGGCTCTGGGAAATGCACACTCTTGCTTGTGAGCGTATAACTTGGCAAAATCACTAGTTTGAGTAATTTTTCAATATTGAAATAAATTATAAATGTATAGATCCCCTTTGATCTATAGCTTTCACTCCAAGAATTTATCCCACAGATAAACCTAAATAAAATGACCCATGACAGTGTTATTTATTATAGCCCTGTTTGTAGCTGTAGAAGTTTGGAAGCTATGTAAATGTCCATTAAAGCAGAATGGATAAATTATGGTATATCCCTACAGAAGAATGAAGGTGTTCTCTATAAACTGATATGGAAATATTCCAAGATACATTGTAAAGTGAAAAACTCAAAGTCCACAACAACGTCTGTAGTACTCAACAATTTGTGTGACAAGGGTGGATTTAAGAATACATATTCAAATTTGCTTATATTTGCATAAAATAACTGCAAAGAAACTGGTTCAATAACTGTGGTTACCTAGTAGGAAGGAGAGAGTACGAACAAAGTTGGTAGCTGAAACTTTGGATAATTTTTAATTTGTGAATGTATTTTTCTGCCAATAAACTTAGAAAATAAATTGAAATAAAAAATGAATTCCATCAAATAGCTGGGCAAAAAAAAAAAAAAATGAATTCTGTTAGGATAGTGGTATAGCCAAGGTATACTATAGGCAGTGAGTTTTCTCCCTGTCATATTTTTGATTAAGAGAGACATGAAAGGTGAGGGTAGTTGGTGCCATTACTACAAAAAAAACCCAACTCAAAGTATGTGCCCAATTGAAAGCTAGCAAATTACATTTATAGTTCTAGGTCAGCACATTTTGTACCCTAAGGCCATTTGCTGTGCTTTCTGAGTGTTTGACTATCTTTGGACTGCTATAGCAGAATACCATAGACTGGGTGGCTTAAACAACAAACATTTATTTCTCATAGTTCTGGAGAGAGAGAACAAATGAGTGCGCACACACTCACACTCTCTGGTGTTTCTTCTTATAAGGGCACTGACCTTATCATGAGAGCTCCACCCTCACGACCTCCTGTTACCATCACCTTTGGAATTAGGATCTCAACATATGAATTTTGCGGGACACAAGCATTCAGTCTAGAGCACTAACCCCTTGAGTTGCTTGAGAAGCTTTTAGAAAGGTTTTATTATATATGTACATTCTACCCATATAACTTGAAGGCTGGTCAGGCTACCTTCTCCCTACCCCTTTTGTGGTTAATTTTCTGGATCATTAACATTAAAGCATTAATGTTAAAGTAAAGAGAGATTAAAATAACATCATTAATATTAAAGAAAAGATGGAATAAATAAAGAAATGGAATGGAACTCACTTGGCTTAGTTTTGTTGTGTAGAAGGTCACCCTTACGTGATTGTTGGCAAGATGCTCTCTAACACATTGAAAAGGGGAGGGACAGGAAAGAGGAAAAGTAACATTTACTGAATTTTACACACATTTGCACGTTTGGTCCTTACTGCAATCCCATTTAGATTGATAAACAACCCAATTTTTTTTTTTTTTTACCGTTGAGGGAACTGAGCCTTAGAGACGCCAGTGGAGTGAAAATTGGACCTGTGCTTGTCGTCTCAGGGTCATCTCTTGCTACTTTACCAAGTTTATGTCTTCAGGTAATGCATAGTCTTAGTAAAAGACTTGATGTGGGATATGGTCAGAAGGAATGATCTAAAAAAGGACTAGAAGAGGAATGTGTGAAGAATGAGGCAGGGAGGGGAAGGAAGGAAAAATACGTTTGATAGTAGAAATGGTACCTTAGGCTTAAGTGAGGCATTTCGGGATTTTTCTGTGCTTTTTCTCTGTCATACATTATCCTGATATGTGATAGTTGAGTATGGCATTTTTTTTCTGAGAAAGTGAAATATTTTGAGTGATGCCTCTTTGCAAATTCACCTTCACTGAGCACTTTTCCCTTGAAGGTTGATGGAGCTGACTCAGCCAGTTGGCTGTTCCATCCCATTTTTCTTGCCCCTTGGGAAGTACCTTGCTGATAAGGAGAAGTGTAAGCATTAGAGCAAGATTCATGCTTTTCAGTGTTGTTTCGTAATGAGTAACCTTTCTTGTCCTAGTGGTCATTTATGTTCCTGTTGTTAGTGAAAGGCCTAGATCCTCACTGGTAAACAGAAATCTCAGTAGCAGATAGTAAACAATAGGAACAAAAATCTCAAACATAGGCCAGGGCAGATGAAAACGGGTTGAAAATGATTTTCTGGTACCTTGTTTCATAGCATCCTGATGAAAAGAGATTGGAAGGCCTCTCCAAGCAACTGGACTGGGATGTTCGAAGCATTCAGCACTGGTTTCGACAAAGACGCAATCAGGAGAAGCCCAGCACCCTGACGAGGTTCTGTGAGAGCATGTAAGTTGCTGTTTTTCTTTTTGAAAGAAAAGCCTGCCTAAGTACTCATGCCATCCTGAAAATGAAAAATAACATGCAGGCTCCAGCAGCCCTTAAAAAGCATGCCATTTGGTAGAAAAATAGTTCAGGAAAAATGGGGCGAATAGTCATTCGTAAGAATTTATGATTTCCACTTTGGATGCAGTAAGCGAAGCTCACTTCCTAGCGGAGTTCCTACAAAGTAAGCAGATTACAGAGGCCTACGGTGGTATTCCAACCAGCCATCTTTGCAATATAGCATTAAAAGTCAATACTTCTATACATGCTGATAGTTTGAATTTTAATAGCAGGGACTTAGTCAAGATGTTCCTTCCCCTGATACAGACTGAGATAGTAGGATCTACCATCAGAGGGTCATGGCAGTGTCCTACATTCCTAGAGAGTTAAAAAATGGCTTTATTACATTCCTGGGTGAGTTTAATCAAGCATTGCTTGAAGGTGGGGGATGGAAGGAAAGTCTCTTTCATTTCTGGAATGTGAACTTTACGGTGTGTAAATTATATGTCAATAAAGCTGTTAAAAATAATAAAAGACCCACAGAGAACTCTTCTAGCACAGTGATATTTTGGGGTAGTGATATCCAATATACCTATCTACAGGAAAATCAGAGAAAGAAATATTGAAGCATTGAGAACATCTCCAATAAAGGGAAGGTTCTGCTTTGAGAGTCATTGCCCCATTTGATCTTCATCTCCTGGGATATGACTGTTCCTTTGTCTAACAGTTCTTTCTTTAGGGAGCTTTTCCCAGACACCTGGCCATTTAAACAAGAGTGCTTTCAGTGTAGCTCTCTTAGTTGCAGGCCCTTTCTATTTGGGATTGAAGTTGCATTTTCAGGTTTGGCTTTTAATTATGCCCAAAGTGTATTTTAGTAATTACAACTTTAGAGGGAAACCTACTGTTATCGGAGAAATGAATGGGAGGCAGAAACATATCATAAATTCCTAGGGCTGGGTAAATGTGGAGAGCATAAATAGGGTATTTAGAAGGTCAAAATATTTATAAAACCAGGAAAAACAACCTAGTAGATCTGATCTCTAAAGTCCTTTCTAGAATTGAACTTAGTGGCAATTTATGGAAGAAGGATTTATATATCTGGGCTCCTGGTCAAAAGCCAGATTGCTTCCGGGCCTGGCCTTGCCACGTCCTCAAAGGGTTTAGATTCTGTCATTGAGCCATGGGTCTAAGCAGGGTGAAGTTGGGTCTTAGCACATGCCCACATACTGAAACTGTGTGCTTTCTCCTCCAGCTAACCTGTTTGGTAACTTGGTGCTAGTCCCTTCTACACGGTACTGAGTCTAGACCAGTTTCTCTCGAATCCCAACATGCATAGACATCAGCCACTTGGCAATCTAGTTAAAATGCAGAATTCTGGTTCATTTAGTCTGGGATGGCAACTGAGAATCTGAATTTTTAACAAGCTCCCAGGTGATGCTGACACTGCTGGTCCATGGACCGAACTTTCAGTGGCAAGGACCAACACTAGAGAGCTGGTCTCTGAATTCAGCTGGTCTTTGTCTGCATACTACAATAAACAAGACAGTCATAGTTATGATCAATTAAAGGTATTTCTGAAGGATTGCTAGTGGCATGGCAATGTGAAGGCACCATGGTAGGGGGAGGCAGTGCATAAATTATGGTTTCTTCCCTCAACAGGCTTTTTATCACAGTGTCAAGGTGGTAAGACATATAATATCCACGTATGTGTGGATTGATGATAGACATTAGAAAATAACCAGCTGTGTGTGGTAAATTACTGATATGGACAGTCAGTAACGAGAGATTAAAGGAAAAAGATCAACTGTGGGTTGGGCACACAGGAGGTTGCTGGGACTAGAACTGGGGCAATGTCAGTGGCCTTTGATCTCTCCATTACGTGAGATAGCGCTGATGAACTCTTGCTTCGAAACTCTCTTCTTGCTTGGCTTCTGGGTTGCCGCTAGATTCTCCTGCCATTCCAGGGTCTTTTGTTTGCATCATTTATTGTGCATTTCCCCTGTGGTCCTTAGCATCCTATTTCTCCAGATTGAGTCTTTAACATTTTATTTCCCTTACTCTACCTTCTGTTCTCTGTGTCAAAATCATTTCCTTTCACCAGCTTCTTCCAAAGCCACGTGTCCCAGGCAGATGTTCCTTCCAAGGCGTTGTCCTGCTGTCTCCAACTGGCAGCTCTGACTTGCTTCCACTTCCACCTTCGCCTTTTCTCCTTTTGTTCATATGCCTCCGTTTGGTTATAGGCTGAAACCTCTTTGTAAACTCACCATTATAGCCCAGATCTTAATTGCTTTCATAGTCTCCTTACTAATATTTATCTCCCATACTCATAGAGATACCAAAGGAAAAAAAAACCCAAAACATTTTTCTAAAATACTACCATCCCCATGTTCTGCTGCTTTAAAACTTTGATGATTTTTCTAATAATATAACTATAGGGTAAGTTTTACCCTGAGCCTGATAACGGAGTCTGGCCTTTGCCTGTTTGATGCCAACCACCCAAGTGACCTCTTCCTTCCAGAGGGCTGTGTTTACACTGCCCATGCCTCATTCCTTCTTTTTTT
>VBSM01001562.1:15905649-15929644 GCA_008086735.1 Cheirogaleus medius
TAGTTCAGCCTCTGTGGAAAGCAATATGGAGATACCTTAAAGCGATACAGGTGGCCTCATTCCTTCTTGCGTTGGTTTGTGTAGTGTCCTGGCCCAGAACACCTACTGCCTCTCCCATTTATTCCCTACCCATTCTTTAAACCCCAGGCCCTCTCTGAAGTGTGGCCTGGCTGTTGGGTCTGGAGAGTGTACAACTTCTCCTGAATCCTTAGAGCACTTTTTTCAGTGCTAGCAATTTAATCCTGAACCACATGCTGCCTTATGTGATTACTTAAAATTTCTTCACTTGGCTGTTTCTACTCCGGTACTATCATAAGTGTTCCTTGAAGAACACAGGGCCTGCATTCTTCTCAGCCTTTACCGTGACAGACTCTACTGAATAAATATTTGTTACATGACTGTGTGTTAAAATGGCATTGTTTTGGAAGGAGTTGCTTATCTTGGTTAGCCACTTTGTCCCCACAGATGAAGAGTATCTAACATACACTGACTTGGCATAAAATCTGTCTAGGAAAATTACCTATGGAAAACTCCATGACAATTTTAAACACAGAAATTCAGAGGAAAAAAAGGTATGCAAAGGAGAACATTTAAAGAACAGCATGAGGGGTAAAGTAGAATTATATTGGTATATATATGTACATGTATGTGTCATAATTATTTGCCTATAAAAAATGATCTAGAATAATTGTTCTTAACCAGGGATTCATTTCATAATCACCTGGTGACCTTTTCAAAATACACACTCTCAAGCCCCACCCCAGCGTGTTAGTGTGATGTCACAGGTAGGATCTGGACACGTATATCTTGGAAGAAATGCCCCAAGCGCTTATGACCCACATACCTGGTTAAGAAAAGAGCTGACTGCTGTTCAGAAATATGAAAAATCAAATTAGAAAGCAAGAGAACACAAATTTGGGGCTTGTACATCGAGGGCCAAAATACAAAGAATTTATAGTTTTTCTATTATATAAGTTACTATTTTAGAAAATATAGAATTCCTTCAGGGGAGTTGTATTCCATCTTTTAGCAGTGTGGAATGGCACCAACAGGCACGCCAAACCATTCTTGTAAGCATCTGCTGGCACGTCCAATATCTGGCACACCCATTTCATGCAGATGGACTGAGTAGAAGAAGTTGTTCAGCGAGTAAAGTGCTGAAACATTGCTGTGATTTTTTATTTTCCCTCTTACTTGATGCCAGTCATTCACAGTCACGTCAGTTTTGATGAATATTTCTTCCAGAAGCATTTAAATCCTTATTGACAACTGAAATAGAGACTTTCAAGAGGAAGTGAAGAATTTACAAAAATGAGATGTCATAAGAGACATTTTCGGAGAAACTGGTTCAGAATGGAAGCTGGTGCTGGTGGAGATCATGCCTTTAGACTGCTGAAGCTATGCCGTTCTACTCTGACAACTGCATCTGAGTTGTAGGTTTTTATCATTCAGGATAATATAAAATAAATAATGCAATAAAAAATGACTATTGGGTGAAACAGGAAGAGACAGAGATAAGATGTCAGAATAAATGGCTTCCCTGTCATTAGGGACCCACCTGTGCCCATCATTTTTTTTACTTTCGTGCAGTACATTTCACACACAGGTCTGGGAGGGAGTATGGGTTTCATTTAAGCAATCTCCAATTGATCAGAAAGATGAATCGCCCATATGATAATCTGAAAATGTAGGGCAAGTCATATTCACATGTCACAGATTAATACTAATTTGTTTGAATTGAAGTTTGCCCCATCTGATGCTAAAGTTACAGAGCTTGTGTTGTGTAAGCTGACTGCCAAAGACTCCCTTTTTTTAAATGAATTCCATTTTAGAGTTGATACTGATTAAAACTACCTGCAAATGCTGTCATATTTGGATGCTTCTGTACAGTGGCAGCAGACTCACCAAAATCTGGAAATCTTTTGTAGCTGTTACTTTATTTCTGCTAAGAAACCTTGTGATCTTCTTAATTTTGATTTCATTGAACTGAGGGTAATTCATCAAGGAAACATGAGTGGCTTAACCAATTGTTCTCATGCCACCATTTTGGTCACTGTGCACCTAAATAGCCATTTTTTACTTGGATAAATCAGCAGTGCTGTCTTGTGACCTTAGTGAGAGAGTAGAGCCAAATAATTTATGGTGGTGAAAGGAGAGCAAGGTCGGACAAGATACAAGCATTTGAATCTCTCATATCCTTATATTTCAGATCAGTCTTTGATCTGAGGAACTGGTGTAGTGAATACCTTCAACAAGTTTTTGTAACCATCCTCTGGTTTGCAAAAAAACAACTGAATATTTGTAAACTATGTCCACATAGTCCATACTCTGGTGATAAACAAAATTTGCTAGAGAGAAAATTCAATTTTGATTATTTTCTTCATCAGATCATGACATGAGTATCTTTTTCAAAATTAACTACCAAAAATCTCTTTGATATTAATGAAGTTTTTAAAGGGGGAATAAGAAAAGTATGATCTTCTAGAGAAACGACATCTTAATTTTTTCTGTACTAGGATACATCATCAGCAGTGTGTAGATGCTGTGTGTAGATAGTAAGCCTGGAAAAGAAGCTAATCATAAGATGGGAGGATAGTCTCTTAGTTTCTGAGAAGTACAGAGTTGACCTGTTTTGTTTCTGTTACATTGATGGTAGTGGTTGTCTGCCCATTGATACAATATAGTCCCTGGATTAGTGGACAGCTTCTGTCATCCAAAGTGCATAGTTATAGTCCTAGTTATTGCTCAGTGATCGTCTTGGCATTCAAGACTATTACTTTAAACAGTTTTATATCTGTGGGTTGTATTCAGGTCAATTTTAGCTTTGGGGTGGAGGTCAGCCAACTTTTCCTATAAATGGCCAGAAAGCAAATATTTTAGGCCATAAAAACATTGTTGCAATTACCAGTCTGCTGTTATAGCACAGAAGCAGCCAGAGACAATGACAACACAAATGTGTGTGGCTTTGTTCCCATAAAGCTTTATTTATGGATCCTGAAATTTGAATTTGTCATTTTCATGTGTCATAAAGTATTCTTTAAACTATTGTTCAGCCGTTAAAAATTGAAAAAACTATTCTCAGCTTGTGGGCTGTACAAAAACAGATGGCATGCTGGATTTGGCCCTCAAGCCATAGTTTGCCGAACCCTACTTTAGGCTTACAATACTATGTGTGGCTCTTTCAGAGTTTCAAGAAAGAGAATGTGGTCTCATAGTGCCAGGCACAGTCATCTATTTCTCAGAGTTTCACCATGTAGTAGAAAATGTTCTGTAAGTGGTATGCCCATTTCCAGTATTCCTGGGACATGATGTCACAATGCTGTACAGTTTCATTTAGCCTAACTAGGCATTCTTTGAGGGTATTAGTATTCTCAAGACAGCATCACTTTCATTACAAAAATTCCGAGTATTGATGAACTGGACTGTGGACAGTTACCCTTCTGCCTTGAATTAGCTTTAGAATCATTGCCCCCTCTTTCTATTCTAGACCTACCACCTGTGGCAGGTGAACGTAGGTTTCCCACTTAGAGTAAGCCTCTCGCATTCCTTGATGGCATATGGCTAGGCCTCTAATGCATGTGCACTGGCTAATTAAGGAAAAAAGATTTTTGCTAAAAATATCAGACAGGCCATACCTTGGTCAAGCTGGCTGCATATTAGGTACTGCTGTGCTCTTCTTACATTTGAGTGGTCCTTTTTTCTTTAGATCCCAAATTTCTAAAGGCTTTTTTGATAATTTTCCAGTAATTTTGGCCAGCATGGAATTGGATAAAGAGAACAGACTATATAGAGGAATAACTGAATTTATTAAGGCCTAATGTTCTTATATAATTCTATTTTTTTGAACCTATATACTCTTTGTTGTTTAATCTATTTTAAAAGCTATTTGTTTCTGATTTAGAACAGAATCATGTAAATCATTATGAGCAATTTTGATTGTAGAGGATTTATACATAATGTTCATAAAAAATTTGGGGAAAGATAGCCCAAAGCCTACCACCGAAAAACAAAGACTTTAACATTTGCTTCTTATACAGTGTCATATTTTATACATGTGCCCCCACAAATACTTAAACGTACGGTGTGTTGTTGCCTGCCCTTCTTGAGATTGTTGTTATAGAACCTGCCTCATCAGAGTGCTCAAAGAAGACTGTGGAAATGTCATGTATTATGCTTCATCTTCAGGACCCGTAAGTGGCAGTATAGTCAGTTGTGCTATGATATGACATATGCATTCCTAAATGTGGCCACACTATGAAAAATTGTGCAGCAAAACAACCTAACATAGGGGCTTGTAAGAAAAGTGGGTTCGAGGCTCAACACTCAAAAACTTTATCAGTGACACGTTGGAAAAAAGATAGAAACCTAATAAAAACAGTAGTAGTTTTGCATAAGTGGTTAAGAAACACATAAATACTATAATACATGTGGCACTTTACTTGAAAAAGACCTGAAGTTTGCTTGTCGTTGGTGTTGGTGTGGGCTATTAGTGTGCTTAGTCTGCCATACCTGGGCAGATTAATATACTGGTATTAATCAAGTGTGGATGGCTTAATCAACAGAAATGTATTATCTCACAGTTCTGGAGGCTAGAGGTCCTCCAGCTGGAGGTCAAGGATCAAGGTGCAGTAGGTTTGGTTTCTGCTGAAGCCTCTCTTTTTGGCCTTTCCTGTGTGTGTGCACATCCCCGCTATCCTTTCCTATTCCTTTAAGGACACCACTCCTGTTGGAATAGGGTCCTACCTTTATGCCTTGTTTAATCTTAATGACCTTATTAACGGCTCTGTCTCCAAATACAGTCACTTTGAGAGGTGGGGCTTCAACATGTGAATTCTGGGGGCGGGAGGGCACAATTCAGTCTAGAATAATGTTGGAAGGGTTACAGCTCGTGAGCTACTATGAAGTGCACAAAGGAGGATCTGAAATCAGAGGGAATCTTGCAACACCAGGTAGGTGTGGCTCATAACACCTGTGAACTGAAGTGGCTCAGACAGGTTTGAGGGCTGTGTGTGTATGTGTATTCCTAGGCTACCAGCTCAGCCTGGTACAGTTTTCTGTTTCCATCTAGTGTTTCTGGCAGAAAAAATAACATGTAAGCACATGTGAAATTTGCATTATGCTCACATCGGAAGACAGTCACATTTTCACCACAAGCCTCTGGCAGGACTGATGGGGCAATGCAGTGGTGAAGGAAGTGGGCCATGGAGCCAGGCAGCCTGACTCTGCATCTTCAGTCTAATGAAAACCTGTGCTGTATTTGGGAGAGTTTGTTGGCCATCCTGTGCGTCGGTGTCTTTATTTGTAAAACGGTCACTATTCATAGTGCCTGCCTCCTAGGGCTGTTGAGAAGACTCAGTGAGTTCGTATGTGTAAAGTGTTTGGAAAGGTGTCTCGCACGTGGTGAGGAGGTAGTGAGTCTCAGCTACGTTCAGCATCATCACGCAGTCCGTCGTTAGTCGGGAGCAGCAACAGATGTGTGTCACAGCCATGCACTGGCCACACGGCCCCGTCAGTGCCACAGGCACCTTACCTTGTAGAGGCTGCTCTGGTGTTGGTTGTTTTGGGAGGAGAGATCCAAAGAGATGCAAGGAAAGCAGGCTTTCAATTTAGAATGAAGCTCTTTTATCCTGTGGAACCCCAAGGAGGCAGAAGCTGTGTGGATTCACAGGACTGTCGACTCAGGCATGACTCACGCACAAGAAAAAGATGCAAAAGCAATGTGAGTTCAGAGCCTCCGCACCTCTGACTTGCTGCGGCGAAGCTGTGTGACAGCAGTAGGGGGGATGGTGCCCGCTGTGCCTCTAGAATCTGAGGCTTTTGAAGCACTGCAGGAGAAATGTCAGAACACAGTGAATGTCTTTGAACCTCAGAGATTTAAAATTTGCCCTGGTGATTGTGAGGAGGACACAGCTTGCGTGTGCCAGGAGACGAGAGGAACAAAGGCTGGTGCTCGGTGGTGCTGGCTTTAGTAAACCACCTCTCTGGGGCCAGGACCGTCTGATCAGCCTTAGGAGGTCAGCGTGCCTTCTGGGCACAGGAGTTTGCTGTTGTTACCTTCTGTGTGCAGGGAGAGTACTAGGGCTAAGGAGGTGATTGATCTAGAGCAAATTTGAGGGTGGGAATCAAATGTGCCTGGTTCATGTCCTGGCTCAAGCTCTGTTACCGTCAGCTAGTAATTTAACTTTGCAGGGCCCTAAATGCCTCTGCTGTCAAAGAGAAGCAATAACTCCTGTTTAAGGGTCATTCTTGGGATGTAAATGAGGAGATGTATGTATGACGTGCATCTCTCAGTGCCTGGTTCCCTTTCAGCTGGGGTCGCAAAGTTGAGTAACAGTGTCTGAACTTGTGGGACTCACAGGGACAACTCATTCTGCTTATCAGTGAAGTTGTTCAATACCTTAGTGAGGGAGCCATAACCTCCTTTCCAGGGCTTCTTCCTTATTGCACTGGTCACGGGTTGTTCTAGACCTTGTATCCTAATCTGCCATCCAGAGAACTATGTTTTAGATTGCTGGAAAGGAAGCATTCTGTCGCTTCCTCTCGGGAATCCAGTCTGGCATGCCCTCTCTTGCTTTCCTTCTCTTTCATCTTCCCTCCTTTGCACTCGCCTCTTGCTGCCACGGGGCAGGTGCCCTCTGCTTGGAGCCAGAATGTTTGACTTCCTCCTGGCTGTTTGCCCTTCTGTGATTAGCTCCTGGTGACCACAGCCCTTGGCAAGGGGCAGACAGGAGGCTTAAAAGAATCCTCAACTATAACTAATTTGACTGCGTTTGTCCTGAAAGCTGGCACATTGCACGTGACTCCTGATATTTGAATAGAGAGCCCAGTAATATCAGCGGCGAATGAGTTTTGTGTAAGATGGTGAGTGGTGAGAATGGGCTTTTGGACGAAGCAACAGGACACCTAGTCATTTCCCAAATTGGGAATATTTGAGCAGATTCCAAATGACTATTGGGAAGCAGGTTTTTGAGGTTTATTTGTGGGCCACCCCAAATCTAAATTCATAATAAGTCCTCCATGTGATAGAAAACTTAACTAAAAGCAATTAAGCCAACTATTTTCATTTAAATGTAAGTTGAACTGCTGGCAGTGTCTATAAGACTCTTGTGATTTGAACGAGTTAAAGTATTTTAGAAAAATCACTATAAATTTGGCCAATACTTCTTATATTACCTGTATAGAGCTTCTTAGCAGTTGCCAGCTGATGTAAGGCTGTTTACTGCCCTTAGGGCCCAACCAAGTAGGGAAGTTAGGGGTACTGTTCTGCGGAGGATGTGCTGTGAGTGGGGTGATAGTGCAGTATTACACACATGGTGCACGATGACACCCAGGTCAAGGTTAAGAGCAGAATGGGTATTATAAGCTCAAGCCTTGGCCATATTGCTTAATTCTGCAAGGTTCTGCTAACTCTTGTACTTCCTTTATTTGGCCACAGATGTAATAAAATTATGTATTTTCAACTTATACATTATTATATAATAGATTTTCTTATAGATGTAGTGGGCACTAATGCTGCCAGGAAACCTAGATCTTAAGAAGAGAGGAGAAAGAGATAATTACTGAGGTTGTATATTATGTTCCAGATGCTATGATGGAGCCTTTACATGTAAACAACAACCCTGTGTAATATGTTAGATCTTAAAAGCCATTCTTACACTCAAATAAACTGCAGCAAAGAGCAATGGAGTAATTGACCCAATACTACACGGCTACTGAGCAACAGAGCTGGAATTTGCACCCAGCTCTACCTAACGGGGCTTGTGTTATTAAACTGTGCAATGTTAGAGAAAACTCAGGAATATTATATGTTACTGCATTCAGAGCAAACATGGAAAGGGGGCAGTTTGGTGTTATATTTGCACACCGTAACCTCCTTTCTCTTTCCTTTCCTCCTCTGACTTGTGCAAGACTCAGGTTAAATTTTTTTTTTTTTTTTTTTTTTAGAGACGGGGTCTCGCTCTTGGTCAGGCTGGTTTCGAACTCCTGACCTTGAGCTATCCACCCGCCTCGGCCTCCCAGAGTGCTAGGATTACAGGCGTGAGCCACCGCGCCCGGCCGACTCAGGTTAAATTTGTTGCTTGCTCCTCGCTACACCTAGAGCCCTTTCAGCCATTCTCTGCTAGAACACTTGGAGACTTGCTGTTTCACTCTTTACATCTATCTCTGCTGTTATATTAAACTGTCAACACCTTGACTTCTGGGACCGTGTCTTACCCATCTTTCATCTTCACAGCCCAGCACAATGCCTGGTGCTTTGTAAGACCCCAATAAATGTCTACCGATGAATCAATTATTTGGACTTTATGGATTGGAGCGAACCTCTGGAGACTAGAGGCCTGAATTTAATTGGAGGAAACTCAAGTTTATTCTTTCAAATAGTCCTAGGGAAAGCTGATGTCAGGAGGGAGGAGTTGGGAAAGGCTTTCTGGAAGAGACGCTGCTGCTGAATTTTCAAGGATGGTTACGTGGACCAAATGGAGAAAGGGAATGAGGGTGGCAAAGGCTGCTCCAGGGAGTGGCAGTCACCTGAAGAGTATGGTGTGACTGCAGAGCTGCGGTCAGCGTGGAGGGGGCCCGCTGTGTGAGGTGGGGAAAGCCAAGAGGTGGTTGAGCCCTGCTTGCCAAGCTAAGGCCCTGGGCGTTTCTTCCCACCCTCTCCTCAAATATCTAGGGCTGCCTGCTCTTCTGCTCCACAATGTCCTAGCTTTCTCAATAATCTCATGTTTACCAAGGGCTTGGCCCATTTATAGAACCAGCTTTGTATTATTAGTGCCTCGTACCAATGTACGACTAAAATTGAACTCTGTATTTTTTTGTTTATGTAATAGAGATGATTTTAAACAGGTAACCTTCCTGTGTTCCTTGTGTGGTTTGCCTTCCAGCCTTTATCTTGTTCTTCTGAAGAGGATAATACATAGAGTACATAGAATTGGCATGATGATACCTCCCCTTTTATTTTCCTAGCCCCACACAAACATGCAAAAATTAAACATTCAAAAGAAAAGGAAATAGAGCCAAATTAGATTGTTATTTTACTATGGTCTATATTTACTGTGTCATATTTCACAGGACAGACCCGTGATGACTGGTAGTATACCGCTAACCCTCAGCACTGAAGGCCCATCATTAAAAGAGCAAAACTAAGACATGTACCATGTTTCCCCGAAAATAAGACCTACCCATAAAATAAGCCCTAGCAGGATTTCTAAGCATTTGCGCAATATAAGCCCTACCCCGAATATAAGACCTAGTGATGGGCGTGGCTACGCAGCGTATCTGCACAACCCATGCATTACGTCGCTGAGCGGTAAAGAAGACGAGCAGCCCTTCTCATCTGCCCCATGAGAGTTCTATTGCTCGACATGAGAGATTGGGGCCAATGGTTCTAAAGGAAATAGAGTCGCAAGAAATTCAGGATGGAATTCGGGGTTTGGAGAGTTATGGTGATGTTCCAGAAGAAGATGACTTAACTATATTTGAATAAATGTAGATTGTTGTACCGTACTTAAAAAATATAACACATCCTCTGAAAATAAGCCCTAGGGTGTCTTCTTGAGGAAAAATAAATATAAGACCCTGTCTTACTTTCGGGGAAACACGGTAGTCAGGAGAGCATGAACATGCTTGTATGCTTTTGGAGACAAAGATTTGAGATCAAGATTGTCCCAGAAAACCCAGAACAAACCATGCACCCTCAGGACTTAATTTTCTTCAATTTCCCAAATGGTTACAGGGGACCAATTATGTGGAAGGCCTTGGTGCTGGGGCATTCAAAGATAAAAAGGACAAAATCGCTATTCTCTGGTACTTAGAGCTTAGAGGGGAAACAGGCACAACAGTTTAGAAGAGAGCCAGCCATAGGAGCATCCAGTGCCCCTGGGGACAGGGCTGAGTCATCATACTGTAAATGAGTACTTGAGGGCTGGCAAACCAAATTTGAGATCAATCTAAGAATTGGTCAATGTAGAGAGCTTCTCGTGAATGCATTTTATGGTGGATTTGGGGAACAGAATTAATATTGATGCATAGAAACTAAGTGGATTATATCACAGTTTTATGTGTGTAAGTTTTTTCTTTCAAAGGAACAGTGTTTACCTAGTGATAGCCATGGAATAACATGTGACCATTTTGTAATAGGATTCTGCCGGATCTTCCCACAGTGCATCATATACCATTAAGGCTCACAGTGTTTATTATTGGTCTGGGTGCCAGGAGAGTCACTATGCCTGGAAATACCTTGTTTATGCAGGACCACTGATGCTCCTTGTCTGGGGAACCAGCTTTTGTCCAGAGTCATTACTGAACTTACAGTTCCCCTTTCCTTCCCCTGGGGCAGGTCTGGGTGTGGGCAGGGTTCGGTGACAGGCTGGAGGGAGCAGGAATATGGGAGTGGTTGTTGGTTTATATCAGGTCCAACCCAGTGATCTGAAGACTGGGATACTGTTTGCAGAAAAATGGAAACCGAGTGAGAAATTCTCAATGTATGAAGAATGTAGTGTATGCTGTGTGAGATAAGGTGTGAGAGGCTTAAACCTGCACCTGTAGCACTAGTTGAGAGGCCCATACAGATCTCAGGAAGTAGCCAAATGCAGGATTTCCTCCAAAGTTTCATCTTTTAGCTGTACTTTCTTACGGACACACTTATTTTTCTTCCATTGTTCATCAAGATAGTAGTTCTCATCTAATTCTCTGTCCCATTATTCATTTTAGTCATGGAAATGTGTCCAACTTGAATTGGTTTCAGTTTTTTGTTGATTCCAATTCTGAAATAGGACTGGAACCTGTGTGCATCATTTCTATTTTATTGATTTAAACATAAAATATTGTCTTACCTGGAATGATGAAGTATTTACATGAATCCCAGCTAATCCTTTGGTGTACTAAAACTGGAAAGCTTCTCTCACTCCATTACTTTAAGCGTTCATCTTTCTGTTTCTTTCTAGTACTTATGTGGTTCAGTAAGCATTTTTTGAGCATTTACTATATGCTGGATTCTGTATAAGATGCCAGATAGAAAAACAGGACCACTTCCCTTGCTAGATAAATGATACTTTCTCTTTACTTCATCATCTAAATCATAGTTGCCTCATCTATAAAACAGGGCTAATAATTATAAAAACCTGATCGGGTTGTTATAATGACTGAATAAAATAATTCACATGAAGTACCTAGGATAGTGCCTAACACATATTAAGAGCTCAAGAATAGTAATTATTTTTGATTAATTCTAATTCCTATGCATTAAAGGCTAGCAAAATGAATTGAATTCCCCTACCTAGTCAAATAATATCATTCCAAGCTTGCTTGAATACTCTAGTGTACATATTATTACTATGCATTTTATCTGGGGATATTAATTCCCCAAATGCCTGAAATGTGATTATTTGGTAGGTTTGATGTGATGACTTTTGTTGGAGGAGCTAAAGCTCATATTTTTATTTTCTTCTTCATCTCCTCCTTTGAAGAAAAGTTTCTTGGACTTTGATGTGAGAACATGGCTTTCTGCCTTCCTGACTTTTAAAGTGGCATGTAATTCAAAACCACAGTTCTTTACTTGTCCAAACAGCAGGGTGAGGCCCCTGTAGTATAACTGGGAGGTTTATATCTTAGGCCAGGAAGTCAGCACATGGGGCCAGCAGGCACAGGGTCTAGGGTGCCAGCTCTACCTGCCTGTCTCTACCACCCACCAACTTGCCCGGCTTCGGTTTCTTGAAACTTAACAGGGGTTGAAATAATATCTTGCATTCAAAATGGGACTATAGAGTTGTTTTAAATACATAGAGCACTTGTGCTTTGCAAGCACGTAATAAAGGTTAGCTATTACCATACTCATGATCACACTGGAGTAGCACTATAATTATCTCTGAAGCAAAGAAGGGCCTTCTTTGTGTGGACTTACTTCTTGATCACGTTTTAGCTTTTCCTAAGAATTTCATGAGATTTACACCAATCTGTCTCTCTTTGGCTTGTATTGCTAGGTGGCCCCTTGGCCTTTGCTCATTATCCCCCGAGCCCGCTTTGCTTTATCCACTTGATAAACTCCGTCAAGACTCAGCTCACCTTCACTTAGGAAACTGTGGATATTTTTATCAGGTGATTACGTTATGCCAGGCCCAGTGCTCTGTGTCTAGCGAAAGCAGACCTGGGAACAGATCATTATGACCTGGGTGGCCTCCCTGACTCTATGAAGGAGGCACCACACCCCTATTCTCTTTTTCCCAAGTAGAACTAGGTCCCTCCTTTGTGTACTCCTTTAATAGTGACGATAACAGTTCATAGCTCTTATATTTCTTTTTATCTGCTAGACTGTAAATTCCTTCAGGGCAAGGAATCTGTCTTACCCCTTTTTGAGTAACCAGCACCTAGGACTGTGCCTGTACCTAAATGGTGCCCAGTAAATGTTTTCAGAATGAGTGAGCACGTATTTTAGGGCTTACAGCCTCCTAGAGATTATTTGCCATGTCTTTGTTTTATTTACTGCTCAAATATATTTTGAGTGCTTGCTATATGCCAAGCAGTCTTATAAGTGCTTGGGATACAGTTTATTATACATTTCACTGAGGGAGGAGACAGTAGACAAATAATACTTATCCTACCTATTCTAAGGTAGGATGTCCATTGGCTCAAGGTACTATGGAGAAATGTAAAGCTGGGAAAAGTGTGTGTATGTACAGGGCCTTGGGTACGTACGTTGGGGAGGTCTTCCCTGAGAAGGTGATGTTGGGGCCAAGGCCTGAAGGAAGTGAGGAAACCTCATTAAAGGCAGAGGAGGAGAAACTGCAAATGCCCTGAGGAGGAGGTACCTGGTCCCTGTGAGGTCAGGGGTGTCTGGAGTTGAAGGGGAGAGGGCAAGGAAGAGAAGTGAGGTAAGGGAGCGGCCAGATTGTGCAGAGCCTTGCAGGCCATTGTAAACACTTTGGTGTTTTGCTCTGAGAAGGGAAACTGTTGGAGGGTTTTCAACCAAGGAGGAATTTGTTCTGCTGAACATTTTAACAGGGTCACTCTGCCTGGTGTGTTTGGAATAATCTGTGGGGAGGTAAGGGCAGGCACAAACACAAGGTAGAAAGCTATTGCAGTAATCCAGGTGGGAGTTCTTGGTGGCTTAAACTAAGGTGGTAGTAGTGAGAGTAATGAGGAGAGTCCACATTCTGGAATTTTAAAAGACTTTAATTTTAAAAAATTTCAAACAGAGAAAAACAATATTTTAGTGAACTCCATGTATTCATTACCCACATCCAATAATTATCAGCATTTCAACATATTTGCTTTATGTGTATGTATTTTTTACTGAACCCATTTCAAAAAAAGTAAATTACAGGTATTGGGAGATTTTATACTTTGGCATGAATCTCCAGAAAATAAGGATGTTCTCCTACATAAACAGAATACTGTTGTCATGCTAAACTAATACATAACTCATATTCAAATTGCCCAGTTATCTTCCTCTCAATGTCTTTTATATTTGTATTCCTTTCCAGATAGAATCCAATCAAGATTTATATATTACATTTGGTAGTTAAGCCTCTTAAAACTTTCTCTTTCATTTTAACTTTTTAATTTTGAAATAATTTTACAGAGAAGTATCAAGAATAAAGAAACCCTATATAAACTCCACCCAGATTCACCACTGTTAACATCATGCCACATACTTGCTCTGATACTCTTTGTGTTTCTATCTGTGCATGTACATGTGCTCACACACATGCGTATACACGCACAAGGACATGTTTTCATGAGTGATTTGGGTGGAAGATTCAGATCAGGCTTTATTTTGAACAGAGAGTAAATAGAATTTTCTGAGAGATTGGTTCTGTGGTGTGAGAGAAAGGGAGGAGTGGAGAATGACACTTGGATTTTCTAACCTTGGGCCATTAGAAGGAGTTGTTGAGGAAGAGCCAGCAGGAGCAGACTTGGGAAGAAGGCCAGAGCTTGACTTTGGTCATATTAAGCTTGAGGTGTCTGTTAGATATCTACACAGAGGGGTGCGTAGGCAGTTGGATAGACAAATAGGGGATTCAGAGAGGAGGTGTGGGCTGCAGATACAAACTGGGTAATAGTCCCTGAACAGATAGCACGGAAAGCCCTGAGAGTGTGAGACCTCCGAGAGAGTGAGGGTGAGTAGAGAACGGCCCGTGTTAGAGATCACAGAATTGAGGAGCTAACCGAAGCAGGGCCGAGTGGGAAGCCCAGAGAAGAAGGTGTTCATGGTCAGCTGTGAGGAACACTACTGATGGGTGACATAACAACACAGAAGTCACTGGTGTGTGTCAAGAGCAGTTTGGGTAGAGTGATGGGGTGAAACCAAAATCTAAGAGGTCTTGAGAGAAAATGGAGGCAAGAAATCAAAATGTGGGAACTCTCGGCACGTTTGTTGTAAGAAGGAGGTTCAGAAAAAGAGGGTGGGAATTGGAGGAGGAATGCAAGGTTAAGGACTTTGTTTTTTTAAACAAGGGAAAAATGATGGCATGTTGGTGTGCTGGCGGGAAGATCCAGCAAAGAGGGAAAAGTCGGTGATGTGAGGAAGGAGAGAGTGACAGGATCTGTATCCTTGCCTGGGCAAGAGGGGCTGGGACGTGGTGCTCAAGTCTAGGAGGTGCCGCAGAGAGGAGCACAGACAGTTCCTCGGTGGAAACAGGAGGGCAGCCTGCGTGCCAGGGCAGGGACACAAGGAGGCTCAGTCGTGTAAGTCTGTCCAGATTGCTTCCATCGTCCCAAACAGGAATTGGGCATCCCCAGGAGGAGGAGGTATTGGAATTTTGAGGAGAAAGTGTGAAAGAATTCTCTGGAGGTGTGTTTAATTTCTCTGCATGGGGTATCTTTATCTGTGTGTGGGTGGCAGGCAGTGAGGGCGAACGACATCAGTAGATGCCTTGCCTAGGAATATGGGGTGTAGGTGACAGTAAGGTGTGGTCACCCACAGCTCACCCTTTCCCAATTCAAATAGCCAAGGAATTGGGACAAGCTTTCACAGTGTGAGGAGTGACTGCTTGAATGGAAAACGAGGTTGAAAGCACTTTTGGGAGGTTTGGAGCCCTGACTCAGATACTTGGTGCAGGCATTTATCAGACCAGACTGTGGAGCTGATATCCACCAGTAAGCATTATTTGTTCTTTATCATTTCCACATTCATTGTTTTGCAGAGAGGGAGGGCAAGTCCCTCATGTCCTTGAGTCAGTCTGTAACTTCTGAAGATACTGAGGGTACAAAACCTACCCATAGAGCCTACTTTGCATATGATTACCTTGAAGGAAAATGTTGCCAGGTTAATGAAGCACTATTGTGTCTTCTAGTTCATTATCCAGTGAGCTGCTGAGGTAGTAAATTCTTAGTAAATTGGATGCTGTTCCATTCCAAACTCCCTTCTCTCCTAAGAAATTCTAAACCACATACTGAAGATTCTTAAGCTGCCACATGGATTTCTCTTATGCTTTGGATGATTTGATGCATTAGACACTTTTATTTAATTTATTCTTTTAATTTTAAGAAACACATCCAGATGTGCCTGCAGCCAACCAGCCAGTTTTCTAAAGCTGCATATTAATAAGAGAGAGGAGAGAAAAGAAAGAAGGAAAAAAAAAGCGAGCAGCATGTTTTCATTTCTTACCCAGTTTTTTCATATTATACTTTACACATTGTATCCTCATTAGGTGTTTTAGATCTAGGTTTCTCACTTTGAAAATAAGATTTTCATTAGGAAGACACCAGATAAGTGAATCAAAAACTGTAAGGGATGCATTTTTGTAAAATCCTTTGAGTATAAAATTTTGGTACTTAAAAAATAATCTTAGGCCTCTGATAATTATCTCAAAATTTTCCTCTAAAATTATTAAATGTTTAATTAAATGTAATCTATGATTTAATGGCTGAACTCAAATCATAGATTTATATATAAATACGATAAAGTTTTAATCTTAACAGGAAGAATTCTTTCAGTTATTTTAAACTTTTTATTATAAAAATTTTGACATGCCCAAAAGAAGAGACAATAGTATAATGAATTCCCATGTATCCATCATATAGCTTCAACAATGGTATACATTCTGCCATCTTCTTATTATAATAATTCTCTTTTATTGAAATGAGATTTCACAATGTTGCCCAGACTGGTCTCGAACTCCTGGGCTCAGACTCCCAAGTAACTGGAACTACAGGTTCTTGACTTGATTCCATTTTCTCTATTAGTTTTGAAATTATAGACCCCATTTTTAATTATTTTAATGGTTACCCTAGAAATTACCGTAGGTATACCTAAGTTATCAAAATCCGGTATTGGTCCATTTTTTACCCTCCTCCCAGAAAATCGGAGATGTGTAGAGTATTTCATGTCCATGTACCCACTTCTGACTATGTTATTTTTGTCATGCCTCTTATTATGTTTTTAAAGACATTATTAACCTTAAAAACCATCATAGAGACAATGTTCTTTTAGATTTACATACACATTTACCATTTTCTTGTTTTTCATTCCTTTTTGTACCTAGACCTCCTGTTTGGAGTCTTCGATTTTGTCTGAAGATCCTTGAGGCTTGCTGAAATCTCTTGGTTTTTTTGGTCAGAAAATGAATTTATTTCTCCTTCTTTCTTTAACATTTTTTCTTTTGAGTACAGAATACTAGATTCCTAGTAATTTGTTTTCAGCATGTTGGTGATACCATCCCACTGTCTTCTTACTTACATGGTTGCTACAGAGAAGTTGATGGTCAGTTTGTCATTCTTTTGAAGATAATGCCCTTTTCCCCCTATATGCTTCAAGATTTTCCCCTTAGCCTTTGTCTTTCTGTCTTTATGCATAAATGCAATATTTTTTAAAAAAATTAATTGTCTCAAGATTCTGTGGGCTTCTTAAACCTATGGATTTCTATCTTCATCAGTCTTGGAAAATTCTCAGCCATTATCTCTTCAAATATTGCCTCTTCCTTACCCTATTTTCCTCTTCTGTAAATACAATTAAATATACTTTAGACCATCTCACTCCCCTCATGTGTGTGAACTTCTCCTCCATGTTGTCCATTTTTGTTTTGTTTTCTTTCTTTGGCTGTAGTAGAGACATCATGTGACCTATCTTTCAGATCGTAAATTCTTTTTTAGTTGTTTCTAATGTATTTCCTTCTCCTTCTAATTTTTCATTTGGCTACTGTATTTTCTATTCATGGAAGTTCTATTTGGTCTTCTAAAAACCTGCTTGGTCAGTTTTTATAGTTTCCTGTTCTTTGCAGATCTTTTTTACCTGGTCTTTTATTTCTTTACATAGAGTAAGCATAGTTGTTTTATTATCTGTATTTGATAGTTTCGATATTTGTGAGTCTGTGTTTGATTCTGATTCACAAGTATCTGTTTTTCCTTGTGTGCTTAATTTTGTGCTACTCTTTGTTCTTAAAAATATTGGGAAGAGGGGATTTTTAAGGCCCAGGAAGAAGATGCTTTGCTCAGAGAGTTAATGCCTGTGCTCCTGTCAGACATTGCCAGATACTGCCACCACAGGGTCACCTTGGAGCAAGTCTGTGGTTTCCCATGATTCCCAGGCACCTAGGCCAGCTGTTTAGGCCTGTAACCACCTAGGTGAAACCCAGGTTTACTTGTGATGGCAGATGCCCTTGGGGCAAAAGGAATTGTGGTATTCTACTTGGATCTCTGGGTTCCCAGTTTCCCTGAAATTTTTACTTTGAGAGCTTCTTACTATCTTGTCACCTCTGCTACTTTTAAGGATTTTTTTAAAATTGAGTTTAGTTGTTTTTAATAGATAGCAAGGGGTTGGTCTGAATAGACTAGCCTGCTATGTCTGGAAAAGGAAATATTAATAAGACCTTAAAATCTAATAAGTGTCATCTAGTACTGGAAAACAGTGATGTGTGCCCTCTGTCCACATAAAGTTTCAAATGTGGTAGATGAAGGATTTTGAAAGCTAGAATTTTCATACACTTTTATGTGATATATCATTTTAATATTGACGTGAAGTTAAACAAGGTCAGTTTGGCCTTGTGTCCAGCGTGACTTCTCAACTTTAACTGCAGCAATTTTCCAATACTGCTTTAGTGCCTAGATTCACGGTGAGCCAGTGAAATGGCCAGTGAATTCACAGTGAGCCAATGAAATGGCCATCTTTGCCAAGCACCCACAGTGTACAATTATGCCATAGAGGCCTTTCAAAGACATGAGAGATACAGATTAGCCTACATTGATGTTGGGTACATATTAGGTAATAACTGACAAAGAGATTATTGCCTAATATTTCCAGAAAACAATATAGGCAAGGCTTGTTCTTTCAAAGTAATAGACAGACAAATGTAAATTTAATCAGATTTAGCTGGTTTGGAGAAATGCTGCTTAGATGCAGTACGGATTGATCAATTTGGTGTGTTAAACAGAAAATCTCTCTCAGAGATGGGAATCTTGAGTAAAGTTTTAAACCTTAGAAATATACGTCAGTGACAGTGTGATATGTGAATAGGTAAGATGAAGAGGGAGTTGGGACAGGTACAAACAAGTAGTGTGTGGGGACTGGCAAGCATGTGCTTTTGTTGAGGATAGAAACTCTATTAGGAAAGCAATTGGGAAATGAATCAGCTGAGAAGGTGAGAGGGAAGAAAACACCATGGTTGTGACATTCAAGAAAGAGTCCCATCTGATTTGGATGGAGCAAAGCCCAGCTGCAGTTAGTGTTTTTGCCAGCCACAGAATCTGTTGAGCTTTTCTTGTGTCTTTCTCACTTACTTTCTCTTTTGACTTTGAGAAGAGGGTTGCAGATACAACCCTCTGGGTTAACTAGATACAAGGAGCTGAGGCCTCTTGGGTAGCCTTGCTGGGTGTTAGACCAAACCAGTCATCAGGCCTTCAGAGAATAGTTAAAAAATGCCAACCCTTGATATCATCAGGGTTGTTTGAACTATGGCAAGAAGATAATGAGCATGGAGCAGGACCTTTGGAGGACTGGGCTGTCTAGAATTTGTAGTTACTTGAAAGGCTACAAGGTCAATTTATTCATGTAATTTTATTTGCCTTCCCACTCTGATGTATCATTATTTGTCACCCATGGGTATGGAATGATAGAATTATCATTGGATAAAATGAATGCTGACTCTGTGCTGGGTACTTTCCTAGGCCTGTAAATATTCTCTGTTGTGAATTATTTTAATGGTCTTTTGCCATCATGATCTGGCCTTCTGCCATCATGATAGCATATAATATTTATTGAATGCTTATTATGTACCAGGATCACTCCCTAAGTCATCTTATTTAATCCCCACGACACTCTCATTGATGGTTTTACCCTAATCTAGAAAGGTTAAGCAGTTTGCTCACGATACATAATGAGAGGACTCTGTGTGACTGACCCTAACGTCTATGCTTCTTTCTCTGCATAACCACTGAGCTTGTGACTTTAAAAGTAAATTTTAATGGCTTTGAATTCGTAAGTAATCTCCTAAGTAATCAAAGCTGCCTTTAAGGTTCACTTTCTCTAAAGATGTGGGCTTTGCTCATTCCTCTTTTATGGCTGAGTCACAGACATAATGGATATACTAATGAGCTGCAATGAGACTCTGTCTTTAAAACAAAAACATGTTTTAGATCTCTCAATTCCCATGTTTCTGGTGTTGCGTGATACCTGTCTATGGAAAATAACAGTTGGTTTTTCAGTGGTATCTATCCACACAGATAAACTTCATAGTGGAGTCCGTATGCATGGTATGTGTGAGTGAGAAAGACAGACAGACACAATGATATCATTACTAACATATCCATGACCAAATTGTAGGCACATATGTACACAACTTCTGCGGGTCTCACTGAAACTAAATTTGGCCACATTTCCTAATTTCTTTTTACACGATTTCCCCATTTCACTGTGGACCTTTCCTATAACATCAGTTTGTCCCAACGACTGTCAAAATAGATAATGGTATGATACTAATCACTTGGTTTGCTAACACTATTTGAATTAGAATCTATTCACATACTTCAAGGCATTCTTTCATTGAAATTGAGAGGTGATAATTGGCAATTTGATTTGGAGAATTTGGGGCTAAGTCTTTCCTTTCTTCTACCCTAGCCATTGACACACAAAAAACAGCTGCAATAAATTATTTTTGTTTGTTTGATTTTTGTTTTATGATGTATAATAAAGTGGTTAAGAACAAGGCTTGTATCATTTTCCTGTAAAATGGCTGGAGGAAGTAGAAAGTATGTAAGTAAATATTATCTCTAGATTTATGGCCACATTCATCGTCAATTTTGAAACTCACTCAGAAGAGACTGGCAGAAAGCATTACCAGGACTTCACCTCCCATGTTAAGAATTTAACAAAAATAAATGCCAAATCCATCTCTGCTGTGCTACAAGAGTCTATTGAGTCTTCCAGTTGAAATGGTAATGAGCATGCAAGTGGTTTGTGTTCCCTGACCTGTGTCAGGAGATACACGACTCGCTGATTCTCTGGGGCCCAGCCATTAATTACAGTGGAGATACACGCTCACAGGCTGCTGAGTAAACAGCACCTGCCTGGGTCCAGGTGGTGAGATTAAAAACAGATTCTTGGTCACTGTCCTTATTATGGTGTTATTTTATTTATTCACTCATTCATTCACTCATTCATCTAACAATATTCATTCAGCACCTACCACATGCTGCGCAGTCGGTACAGGACACAGTAATTTGACCAGACACAGTGCCAGCTCCCATGGAGCTCTCGTTCTGCATTCTTCTCCCGTCCTTGTCTCTCTCCTGAAAAGTACGGCCTCGTGGTTAAGCACTCAGGCTCTGAAGACCTGGACTAAAGTCCTCTGCTTACTAGATGCGTGACTTTGGCCAAGCCAAGTTTGCCTCAGTAAGATTCCCTTTCTCCATGTGTAACGAGTGGAAGGTGGATCTTGCATGGAAAGGGCTTTTCACAGTGCCTGTGGTGTGGCAAATGCCCCACAGATGTCACCTGTCACCACTGAAGTTTTGGTAATTGTTAATGATTGTATTCTGACCCAGGTTTGAGGCAAAAGGAAAAATGTTTGAAATAAATTGGAAGAATATGGATCTTGGGTGTGCCAGAGGGAAGAACCAGAAGCTCCTAAAGATACATTTCAAACCCACCAGGAAAATGGGGAAAAAGGCTAAGTTTTGGCAAATCTTGGGCTGTATGCCTATCTGTTTAATATCTTTCTACTTCCAGGCATGATTTTAACTTGATTTCTTTAAGGTCAACTGTTGGACAGCTAGGGAGGGAGACAAACAGAGATTTACCCCGAATCTTTCACTATATTAAGTGTAGCTATGCCGGGGCCAGGGAACCCAAAAGGGGGAAACAGATGGTTCTTTGTAGAAAACAGCCGTTATTGGGTAATCCTCTCAAATAGTAAGCCTGCAGGAAAAGCTGTAGAAAGGCATTTAGATCCTTCAATATAAATTATCTTCAGTGGCATACTTGCTAGTTGCAGGTTAAGATACTAAAAAAAAGGAAGCTTACGATGTATACAACTATCTTTTAGATTTTCAAAGATAGATACTTTGAATTAAAGAAAATCAGGACTAAAACATTTCTTTCCTTTGTTTATTATAAAACATACTGCATGTTAAAAGCTTGAGAGAATTGCAAATCATTATTTTGCCCAAGTATATATTGTTTTTCCCCATATACTTGTACCATGCGGGAAGTTTCAGAAGATTATCTGATCTTCAAAAATAGCAAAGACCATGTTCATTGGAATAACCCAACCACAGACACAGACAAAATGATTATTCGGGTGTGTTCTAGTTTTTCATTTTAAGGTCCATAGTTTCATATGTTGCCATTGGTCTTAAAAGTTCTGAAATTTAGGTTTGAATTCTGGCTATCCTCATAGTTAGTACATGTCCCCAAAGAAATCACTTAATTTTTTGAGCATACTTTTTAACTTGAAAAATGGGAATAATGTTACATATCTCACATGTCCACACGTCCTTCTGGTGGATCTCACGTTCTCAGGTCTCACTCTGAGTAAAAGAGACAAGAACATGAATCCAGGGTCCAGTACTCAATACTTCTGTGATGCCAGAGGAGGCATTTCACACATCTGATCCTCAGTTTTTCTCATTCATCAAATGAAGAAAACAATACAAACTCACAATTAAATTACTCATAGGTATGGCACGCAATACGGATAATGGCATAGAGTAAGCTTTCTGTAGTCCTGGTTATTTTAATTTTTTTATTTTAGCATAGTATGGGGGTACAAATTTTAAGGTTACATATAATGCCCTTGCCCTCCCTTCCCTCTCAAGTCTGAGCTTCAAGCGTGACCATCCCCGAAATGGTGCACATCTCACTCATTATGTATGTATACACCTGTCTCCTCCTTCCCCCTCCCACCTGCCTAATACCGGATAAATGTAACTCCTTTGTGTCCACTTAGGTGCTGAACAGTTAATACCAATTTGCTGGTGAGTACATGTGGTGCTTGTTTTTCCATTCTTGAGATACTTCACTTAGTAGAATGGGTTCCAGCTGTATCCAGGAATATATAAGAGGTGCTATATCACCATTGTTTCTTAAAGCTGAATAGTACCCCATGGTATACATATACCACATTTTATTAATCCACTCATGTATTGATGGGCACTTGAGTTATTTCCACAGCTTTGCAATTGTGAATTGTGCTGCTATAAACATTCAAGTGCAGGTGTCTTTATTGTAGATTATCCTTTGTTCTTTTGGGTAGATGCCGAGTAATGGGATTGCTGGATCAAATAGATCTACTTGTATTGCTTTAAGGTATCTCTATATTGCTTTCCACAGAGGCTGAATTAGTTTCAGTCCCACCAGCAGTGTAGGAGTGTTCCTATCTCTCCGTATCCACGCCAACATCTATTGTTTGGGGACTTTTTGATAAAGGCCATTCTTACTGGAGATAAGTGATATATCATTGTGGTTTTTATTTGCATTTCCCTGATGATTAGAGATGTTGAGCATTTTTTCATATGTTTGTTGGCCATTATTCTGTCTTCTTTTGAAAAGTTTCTCTTCATGTCCTTTGCCCACTTTTTGTTAGGGTTGTTTGATTTTTTCCTTGCTGATTTTCCTGAGTTCTAAATAGATTCTAGTTATCAGCCTTTTATCGGATGTGTAGCTTGCAAAATTTTTCTCCCATTCTGTGAGTTGTCTATTTGCTCTCGTGACAGTTTCTTTGGCTGTGCAGAAGCTTTTTAATTTGATCAGGTCCCATTTATTTATTCCTGTTGATACTGTGATTGCCTTTGGGGTCTTCTTCATCAATTCTTTGCCTAAGCCAATGTCTAGAAGAATATGTCCAACGTTTTCCTCTAGAATTCTAATAGTTTCACACCTTAGGTTTAAGTCTGTTACCCAGTGTGAGTTGATTTTTGTAAAAGTTGAAAGGTGTGGATTCTGTTTCAGTCTTCTACATGTGGCTATCCAGTTTTCCCAGCACCATTTATTGAATAAGGATTCTTTTCCTCAGTGTATATTTTTGTCTGTGTTGTCAAAGATTAGATGGTTATATGAGGATAGTTTTATATCTGGGTTCTCTATTCTGTTCCACTGGTCAATGTCCCTCTTCTTGTGCCAGTGCAAAGCTGTTTTAATTACTATAGCCTTGTAGTATAGTTTGAAGTCTGGTAAATTGATGTCTCCCATTTTGTTTTTATTGCCTAGGATTGATTTTGCTATACAGGTTCTTCTCTGGTTCCATACAAAGAGTAAAATTATTATTTCTATGTCTGTGAAAAATGATGATGGTATTATAATAGGGATTGCATTGACTGTGTAGGTCACTTTGGGTAGTATAGACATTTTAACAATGTTGATTCTGCCGACCCATGAGCATGGTATATTCTTCCACCTGTTTACATCCTCTGCTATTTCCTTCTTCAGTGTTTCATAGTTCTCCCTGTAGAGGTCTTTTACCTCCTTAGTTAAATATATTCCTAGGTACTTTATTTTCTTTGAGTCTTTGATTTCGTTCTCGCTTTTACTGTTTTTGGCGTATATGAATGCCTCTGATTTCTGTGTATT
>VBSM01001562.1:15929744-15958139 GCA_008086735.1 Cheirogaleus medius
AGGATCATATGGTCTTTGTTTTTGCTTCTGTTTATATGGTGAATTACATTTAGATTTGCGTATGTTGAACCATCCCTGCATCCTTGGGACGAATCCCACTTGGTTGTGATGGATTATTTTCTTGACAAGCACCTGGATTCGGTTGGCTAGGATTTTGTTCAGAATCTTTGCATCTATATTCATAAGGGATATTGGTCCGTAGCTTTCTTTTTTTGTTGCATCCTTTCCTGGTTTTGGTATCAGTGTTATGTTCGCTTCATAGAATGTGTTGGGGAGGATTCCATCCTTCTCGATGTTGTGGAATATTTTCTGCAGGATAGGCACCAGTTCTTCTTTGTAGGTGTGGTAAAATTTGGGTGAGAAACTATCTGGTCCAGGACTTTTCTTTTTAGGAAGGTTTTTGATTGCTGTTTCTATTTCAGTACTTGATATTGGTCTGTTCAGGAATTCTATTTCTTCCTGGTTGAGCCTAGGGAGGCTGTATGTTTCTAAGAAATTGTCCATTTCCTCCACATTTTCCAGTTTGTGTGCATAGAGGTTTTTGTAGTATTCACAAATTATATCTTGTATCTCCGTGGCGTCCGTTGTAATTTCTCCTTTATTGTTCCTGATGGAGCTTATTAGAGATTTTTCTTTTCTGCTTTTCGTTAGCCTAGCCAAAGGTGTGTCAGTCTTGTTTATTTTTTCAAAGAACCAACTTTTTGTTTTATTAATCTTCCATATAGTTTCCATATAGTTTTGATTTGATCTTAATGATTTCACTTCATCTGCTGGGTTTGGGGTTGGTCTGTTCTTCTTTTTCCAGCTCTTTGAGATGATTCATTAGGTTGTGTATTTGTGATCTTTTCAACTTTTGGATATAGGCATTTATGGAAATAAACTTTCCTCTTAGGACTGCTTTAGCTGTGTCCCACAGGTTTTGATAACTTGTGTCTCCTTTGTCATTTAGGTCAAAGAATCTTTTGAATTCCATCTTGATTTCCTTGTATATGAAGTGATTATTCAGCAGAAGTTTGTTTAGTTTCCATGACTTTGTTTAGAAATGAGAGTTCCTGTTAGGGTTGATTTCTACATTTATTCCATTGTGATCTGAAAAGATACATGGTATAATTTCTATTTTTCTAAATTGTTTGAGACATGCTTTGTGTCCCTGGATATGGTCAATCTTAGAGAATGACCCATGAGCTGATGAGAAGAACATATATTCAGTGGTTTGGGGGTAGAATGTCCTGTAAATGTCAGTCAGACCCATTTGTTCTAGAGACCTGTTTAAGTCCATTATTTCTTTGTTGATTTTCTGTTTGGAGGATCTGTCCTGTGCTGTCAGTGGGGTGTAAATTCTCCGTCTATTATGGTGTTGTTGTTTATCCATTTGTTTAGATCAAGTAGAGTTTGCTTTATGAATTTGGGTGCACCTAGGTTGGGTGCATATATATTTGGAATTGTTATGTCTTATTGTTGATCTGTACCCTTCACCATTATATAGTGACCTTCTTTGTCTTTTATTACTTTTGTTGATTTAAAAACTAAGTTATGTGTAATAAGCACTGCCACGCCAGCTTTCTTTTGGCTTCCGTTTGCTTGAAATATTGATCTCCACCCCTTTACCTTTAGTCTAACTGCATTCTTGCAGGTTAGATGTGTTTCCTGAAGGCAGCAGATACTTGGCTTGTATTTTTGTATCCATTCGGCCAGCCTATGTCTCTTGAGTGGGGATTTCAAGCCATTCACATTGATTGAGATAACTGATAGGTGGGGCAGATTTCTGTTCATTCTGTTGGGTTGAACTTTGTTGCTTTGTTTTCTCTCTTGAGCCATTGTGGTATCTGGGCTTTGATCTTTAGCTTTTGAGTAGATTTACATTCATGAGTGTTTATTGTGCTGATCCGTGGGTAACACTGTTTTGAGTACTTCTTGGAGGGTTGGTCTTGTCTTGGTGAATTCCCTCAGTCTTTGCTTCTCTGAGAATGGTCTTGATTTCTCCTTCATATACAAAACTTAGTTTTGCAGGGAATAAGATTCTAGGTTGAGCATTATTCTGTTTCAGAAGAGTGAGAATGGGGCCCAAGTCTCTCCTTGCTTGTAAAGTTTCAGTAGAGAAGTCTGGCGTTATTCAGATTGGCTTTCCTTTGTATGTTACTTGCTTCTTTCGTCTTACAGCTCGTAGAAGAGCCTCTTTAGTTGATATTTTGATCAGTCTGATGACTGCATGTCGTGAGGTCTTCCTGTTTGCATTGAATCTCCCAGCCTGGGTCCTTTGAGCTTCTTGAACTTGAATATCGAGATTTTTACCAAGGCCTGGGCAATTTTCCTCTATTATGTCTTCAAATAGCTTATCCAACCTTTGAGTGGTTTCTTCTTCCCCTTCGGGTAACCCTATAACCCTCACATTAGGTTTCTTCACATCATCTCACATGTCTTGTAGGCTTTGCTCTTTTCTCTTGTTTCTCTGCTCTATCTCTGTGACTGATTTATTTAATTGGAGGGTGTTATCTTCAATCTCTGAGATTCTTTCTTCTGTTTGATCTACCCTTTTCTTGACGCTTTCCACTGTGTTTTGTAGTTCCCTGAATTGATTCTTCATTTCCAGGAATTGGGTTAGAGTTTTCTTCATTGTTTCAATTTCTTCAGTGAATTTTTGTTCCATATCCTGGAATCTTTTTGCATTTTCCTTGTATTGGTTATCCAGTTTTTCTTGTAAGTCGTTGAATTTTCTTATGATCCATGCTCGAAATTCTTCTTCTGTCATTTCAGTGGTCTGATTTGGGTTGTTGTCCATTTCTAGGGGCTTGGGTTCCTCTTTGGTGGTGTGCTGTCTGTTTGGGTCTTTATATTTCCAGAGTTCCTTCGATGATTTCTTCCCATCTGGATCAGTTGTTGCTTCTTACTTTTAGGTTTTTGTTCGGATAATGACATGCCCTGTTTAGTCTCTGAGCCAGTAGGTGGTGTTTGTGGGTGACATTCGACCACACCCTGTACGATGAGTCAGTAGATGCTGTAAAAGGGTGTGCAGAATGTCCTCCCTGTCAGTAGGTGGCGCTTGCTCGGAGGAGCAGGCTACACTGCTGTTTTTGGATCCTGTAACCAGCTCTTGTTCCTCTGGAGAGGCACTGTAGTGCCTCAGGTGGTGGGTGGGGCCCTAGGATTTCCAGGTGTGTCCTTATTCTCCACTTCAGTGAGGACTTGTCTGGGAGTGAGCCTGGGCGGAGCTGGGTTGGGTAAGCCTGCCCTCGAGCACCACAAGTGCTGTTAGCAGGGGTCAAAGTCCTGTTCTCTGTTTCAGGAAAAGTTGTCAGGGAGGGGCTGGAATGGCCCCACTCAGTCAGAAAGTCTGCGTGTGGGGGTGGGGCTGTCTGAGACTTGCAGTCTGGAGCAGGCCTCGCTCCTTTCCACCCTCCCCAACTCCGTGGCTTCTCCTTGGCCTCCGCGAGCAGGCCAGATGTCACGCCCCTGGGTCTCCCCTGGCTGTGATGCGGACCGGGCAGTTCCCTGCCCTGGGTCACCGCTTGGGCTGGGCACACGGCCCCCCTTTGGGAGCAGGGTTGCCCTCAAGCACGCCGATCCGCCCCTGAAGGCACACACACCTTAATAGGCTCCTTCCCAATATCCCTTCTGTGCCCCGGGCAATGCGAGACCTGGCTGCGCGGGATCTGGTCCGCAGGTCTGACCTTTGGGCCCCGGAGTTCAATCCCTGACCCCACCAGGGAGAGGAGTGCCAGTCCTAATTCCCCCACGGGGAGCCCAAGCTGGGTCGATGTCTCTCAGCCTCAGGGTCTGCCCCATTCTGCTGGAATCACCGGGCCAGCAGCACCTGGGAGGGCTGGCGGGTAGGGAGCTCCGTGTCTGAGTACCCCTCAGTCAGCTGTAGGGCCCCAAAAGGGAAGGTCCCGTTCCCTGGAGATGCCTCTGGCTGGTGGCTATATTGTCTCTCTCGGCAGCTGCGGTAGGGACGGGGAGGGGAGAGTGCAGCAATATGGCGCCTGCCGCGCAATCGGGTCTGTGCGCACGGAGGGGCCCCGAGGGAGTTGGGAGCCTGGTGCTGCGTCTGCTACAGGCTTACTGCTCTCTGGCGGCGGCCATCTCTGGACTGGTGTCCACAGGTCTCTCCAACCGCTGGGGAGCCCGCCAGCAGTCCGAGATGCAAGGGAGGGGAAGTTAACCGCTCCACCTACCCTTGCCGCTGGTCTCCAGACTGCTCGCTCCAGAGGTCTCTCCTTCCAGTTCTCCTCCGCAACCTCCTCCCATGGAGTCTCTCCTAGTCTCCGGTACCCCTCCTTCCGACCCCCGTCCGATGTATGGTCGTCTGCTTGCTTCTTTCTTCTGATATCTTCTAGAAGCTATCTTTTCTGCCGAGACACTGTCTGGCGGTGTTTCTCGTCCGCCATCTTGCTCCGCCCTCTCCTATTATTTTTTTATTTAATCCTTCCCTATCCACCTGTCTGTCCATTCCTGCACTCCTTAGGGCCATCTAGAATCTAGTTCCACATGCTGCCTCCTCTCTATCTTCTAGGTACCCTTTGTTGCGCATCCCTGCTTGTTTCTGTTTCCCCTTCTTAGCTCTGCTGTTTTCCTCTCCTCCCCGTGTAAATCCTGCCTACCTTTCAAAGCCCAGTCCGAGTGCTGTTATTACTATGAGCCCTTTTGACTATTCTTTCTCACACGAATCTCTCCAGAAGTTTGTCCCTGAACCCCTGTGGTACTAATAATTAGCACTACCCATTTTAGCAATTGGTTACTATTTAGAATTATTCTCTATTTGTTTCATGTATCCTTCTTTTTTCCTGTACAGAGTCTTGCTCTGTTGCCTGGGCTACAGTGCCATGGCATTAGCCTAGCTCACAGCAACCTTAAACTCCTGGACTCAAGCAATCTCCTGCCTCAGCCTCTGGAATAGCTGAAACTACAGGCACACATCACCACACCCAGCTAATTTTTTCTATTTTTAGTAGAGAGAGGGTCTTACTCTTGCTCAGGCTGGTCTCGAACTCCTGAGCTCAAGTGATCCTCTTGCCTCAGCCTCCCAGAGTGCTAGGATTATAGGTGTGAGCCACTGTGCCCGGCCTGTTTCATGTATCTTAAGTGTTTGTTTTCTCCCCAGCTCGACTGCTTATGTCTGCAGACTATGCTCAGTGCGTATATGGTGGTTTGCTGATTGACTCAAGGTAGCTCTATGGAATACATTTCCTTTCTTTGAGGATAAGAGAGGTGCCTAGTGCTGTTTATGGGCTGTGAGGATGCACAGGTAGCAGCTTGCAGCTGACCCTCAAGTTCAGCGAGGCCTTAATGAAAGTGACCATTGCCCTCTATTGCAGTTTAACCTGCTGTCTTGCAGAGACAGAAAGCACCTTTACTGTCAAACCATTTCATGATTGCATTTTAAAAAAGTTTGCAGGACTCAGTTTTAAAGGCTCTTACCAGGGAAAGCATGACACAGGGGACAAGGAGTAAATGTATTTATGTGCAGTGCTTCAGAATAATTCCACTCCCGACTACTAACTGTCAGATGGTGAGATGTCTAGGAGAATATTTTCAATCTGAAAAGAGGAATTATTGTTTAGTCTGAGATTTTAGCCTGCACTTTCCTTTCATGTGGTTTCTGCTTCAGAGTTCTTAGACCAAGGTTAGATTGAATGTTGAGATGCTTTGGGGAGTGTAAAAATCAACAAATGAAAGAAAAAGGTCTAAGTGCCATAATTGCATTCATTCATTCATTTCTCTCTTTACTCCTTTTCTTTATCCTGTATCTCCTTACATGGGTACAATACCAATCTTAATTGACTGATTTGAGTGACAGCATTAAAATGTAAACTTAGATTTAATGTAAGGCTGATGCTACTTCTTATGAAGAGCCTCTCTCATTTAACATTATCATTATACATTCAGATATATTGCAGCAAATGAATTTTAATGGGTTGAATTGATATCATTTTCACCTTTCCTTTAAAGAGACATCAAAAAACATTTCCTAATGTTTGACTCATATGAATATTGCATTATAATTGGCAAAACAGTTATGCCGCTGTTTACATAGTTATGTAAGATTCCTGGAGGAGATTAAAGAGCAGAATTTTATGTTTTTTCTTTTTGGCAGACTTTATTGTTTAATGTAAGTAGACTTAAGTGGGCTTCATATTTTCTTCCAGATGTAAAAGAAAGATGCACAAATTAGCAAGACTTTTAAAATCATCGTCGTTAAAGCTGCCAAAACTCAATATTTGTTGACAGGTCTATTAACCATGCATCTGGATGCTAGTCCTGAGCCACAAGGAGAAGAAATTCAGTGGGTTGTAAAATGGGTGGCTTTGGTTTTTTATCTCATTGAAGGCACTCAGTTCATTGCCGATCACGGGATCATGTGAAATGGGACCTTAATAGGGTGAAGACTAGATTATGTGGGGGGAGTTTGTATTCTTGGTGCAGTTTTTACCTGACTACCCCGTCTCCTTCCAGAAATTGTTCAGCGAAATATAGGTGGATGACCTTGGCAGAACATACCATGAGCGGGAAAATGTGAGATTAAAAGAACAACTCTTATTTAGTACAGTGGCTTTTTTCTTGCCTTCATCCATTGAATTATTATTTTACAGCCCCATTCCTCTGTTAGTGCCCAAAATTTGGAGTTAAGAGCAAATGCTGTGGGATTTAGTGCAACTGTTTTTTGTTTGTTCTAATAGGAAATTTGAGTGAAGAATTCTTTCATTATAGCAAAAGTGCTAAGCTAAATACTCTGCCTGGTCTTTTTAAAATACAAGGCTCTGTTGATGATGTCTTTCGTGTTTCTTGAACTTTAGTAGCTGCGTGTTGAAGTCAGTATTCTGACTAATTTGTAACTCATTTTCACACTAGTGGGAGCTTAGCTTGTACTTTTTTCAGTTGCCAAATACCATTATGGGTGACGGTAGGGTGCCCTCAGATATAAGGCAGGTCCCCAGTTTCCCAATGATAAAAAATATTCCGGGGCCACCTTGAATACATAAATTTTTGGAAATGAAATAACTAACATGTGTATTAATAACATTCATTATTATGTTTGTTTAGAAATATTTTTCCTATTCACTTTCATAAGATAATTTATTCAAAGCCTGCATTTGCATCCTTGATATCATGTCTTTGACATCACTGGAGAACACACTTCAAAGTCATCTAGGACAATATGTCAGGGCCTGTTCTCTTCACTCCTATGTAATTGCATGAACTTTAATGCATTTGGTATCCATGTAAGAAGTTATTTCTATAAATTTTGTTCCAGGCCCTAGCTCTCTTTGCCTATCTTTCAGACTTTTTTTTTTTTTGCCCTCTATATATAGGTATATAGCTCCAAGAGGTAACTATTTTCTATCCTATCTTTAAGAGGGATCTTTAAAAGGCTTGTTTATAATGACATCTAACAACACTTATGAAGTTATGACCCTAGGGTTAATGACTGTTTTTATTAAATTTCTTTGCTTCCTTAAAATAGCTGATTCCATCAGCTGACTTTTCTAAGCATTCCAAACTAGCATTGATGAAGTTGTTTCCGATTTGAGTGTCTTCATTCAAAGAATACTTCTTTGTTCAAAATGAAATGCTTGCAAGAGTATTCTGTAAATAAGAGACTATGTAAGGACTTGAATATATGGCAACCTCTCTTTTTGGAGGAAGAGAAAAAAAAATCTTCAGTTTATATGTGGCATAGTAATTAACCAAAGAATTTTCTTTCTTCCCCCCCCCTCATATCTACTGGCAAAATTGTTTATTTTCTTGGTAGACATTCCTATATATTTTTTGAAAGTAAAAAAATAAAAAATAGTGGCAAGGGTCAAAAAATTGTGGGTTACTAGAAGATAGGGAGTTTAAATAGGCTAATGATTAATCACATGATATTTGTAAACCCTTACCTAGTATAATGCCATTATAGAAACTTAAACCACAGGATTAATAAAAAATAAGTCTCAATTCCCCAAACAGTAGAGAAAGAAAAGCTAATGATTTTGCTTATAAGATTTTCATTAATCTTTATTTCTCCAATATAGAGCTATCCCTTGATCTTTTGTATCTTAATTTCCATTCAAAGTGGTGTTAGGTATTACAGTGGTATAACACAGAACAATTAATATGCAATCTGAACATTTTCTCTGTAGAATTTGGTGAGTTTGGGAAGAACGGTTATAGGAGAAGAATCTTACTGGAACATGATCACAACTGATTCACCTCTCTTGAGACCCTTTCCAGCCTCTCTAGCAAGAGAAACACACGTCAGAAGAGGCCAAGGAGAGTCAGTGGGCAGGTTGTCATGAACAGCACTTGACCTTTGTAGATAGAGCTCTGTAATTTTCAAGGAACATTCGTGAGCATTATTTGATTCCATCTTCACAACAACTCTGAGATGTAGACTAGAGAATTAGAGGGATTGCCTTCTCTTCCTCAACCTTCTCCTCCTTTTCTTCCTCCTCTGTTTTCTTTTTAACACTGAAGGAAACTGAAGCCCTGAGAGGTTTAGCACATGGACTCAGCTTACCTTGTAAGAGGATGGAAAAACATGAGCCAAGCTGCTTCTCTGGGTAGAGGAAAAATACTAGTACAGTTGTGCTGGGTGTTTTTCCATCCTCCATCCTCTCAAATCCTATTTCTCACTCCAGTTCTTTCTAGGGACATGTGAAACATAGTTATGAATGTAGTTTAGAGATGATTATCCTAGAAATGCTTCCCATGAGTTGTTTCTTTTTGAAGAAGGGCAGTAAATTCTTATCCTTTCTGTATTTTCTTCTTGGCGTTCTTACTCATGCTAAAAATGGGAATGCAGGTACCTTTAAGAACAAAGGAAATATCAGTATAGTTTAAAATGAATATTTTCAGAGTAAATTCAACTGTAAGCTTCCAGGGTTTAAAACCTCATCCTGAAAGGCTTCTGAATTTAAGTAGGTTAGTAAAATACCAACCCCTGCCGCCCCGCACAATTATTTTATATTAAAACGTTTTTTTCTTGAGATAATTTCAGGGAAGAGATGATTTGCTGACATTCATTTGAGATCTGTGTAACATTGTTTGAGATCTTTAGATAGGTTCTATATATGCTTGAGTTTTTATATGGATGTGTGTGTATGTGAATAGCTTGAGGATCATTTGAACCCTTCTAGATCATAAAGTACTTAAGGTTGTAAAAGAATATTGCGTTGAGCCTCACATGTAGAACCTGACTGATAGTGTTGGGTAAATTTAATTAAATATCACAAATATATATTGAATTCTGAATATAAGCAGAGAGTGGAGCTGGTAATATAGAGATGAACTCTTCACCTTCAAAGAGGTCAACATGCTGGTAGCAGGCATAAGACAAGAATGAAAATGATTCACGTGCAAAAGAGAATGAATAAATGCAAAAAGAAATATAAACTCTGAGTCCTTCAAGGGTTACAAAAGAGGGAGTGTGCATGTCAGGCTGGCAAAATGAGAATGAGCTCCACAGTTTGGGAGTGCCCCTGGAGTAAGCACAATATTTTGATGGCAATATATGGAAAAAAGGTATCCCAGTGATAGAAACAGCAAGAACGAAGGCACAGAAGCAGAAAAATACATGCTGTATTTGGGCAACAAGGACTGAGTTCAGAATGGCAGGAAGAAAATGGAGTAGGTGGTTGTGGACATTACACTTTCCAAAGAGTAATGAATATATTTGTGACCATTAGGCGAATTTTTACTTTCTGGGGGATTAGGAAGAAAACTCCTTGCCCTCAAAGGTGTTTTCAAGGAAGGAAAGAAGGAAGCTAGCTGGTATGTTAATTCCACTATGTCAAACTTGTTTGGACAAAGAGATGTCTTTATTGTGTCTTGATACTTCTGCTTTTATCAGAGCCTTCTTGCTATCAAGGGCGCAGTATGCAGGAGGGACACAGTAACCTCCTCTGCACAGCTCTTGCTGTCTTTCCCAGCAGCCCACCCTCTACTGTCCTTCAAAGGTATCCTTTCAGCCTCCTTACAGATTAATCTAGCAAGAGTTTTAATACTTGATAATGCTTTCATTTGTGATTTGACCCAGGGATATTTGCATTTTATAGCCAATAATTCCTTTTCCAAGGTTTTTTGTTGTTGTTGTTTCTAGTAGTGTAATTTTCAGATACTGGCAACATTCTGTTGGGGAGTCTGGACCAAAATGGCTTTGAAGTCAAATTGATCTGGGATAGAATCTGGCTTCTCTCCTATAAACCTGAGAGTGGTTTGGCTGAAGATACAGTCATGGTGATACAGTGATGCTTTCCTCCTTGGGTTATTACAGTGTTTGTAACTTGCCTTCTGGCTTTAGTACATCCTAGTTTCTCTTCCACCTGCTCCTTTCCCTTCTCTCCATAAACATAGATGGCAGTGGTATCTGCTTAGCCGTGGGCAAACTTATCCAGCCTCTCATTCTGCAGTTAGGAAGCTACCATACTTCTCTTAAAGTAAGAGAGAAGTCCCTCAAAGTCTGTATTGTTGCCTCGGGTCCTTTTCATATGTTCCCTCTGCCTTGAAGTGTTTTTATGATGTAGCCACTTGGCATCTCACTCCTCTGAAACCTGAAGCCACCTTCATGATATTAATATTTATCTCATATGGTTATTTGTCCATTTATTCCATCTCACTTCTTGACTGGAGGGTCTAGACTGTACATTCCTTAAGGGCATCTTTCCTTCCTATGGTATCTAACACAATGCCTTGCACTCATTAAATCTTAGGATTGGATTAAATTGATCTAATGCTTTTGTAATGCTATTATATACACAGTAGCCAAATCTAGTTCCTACTTTTCTATGGCATTGGGCAAAGTTAACCATCACCCCATTTCTATTTGCCAATGTACCAAAAAATATCTTCAGTGTGTCGAGAAGCATTACAACCAAACAGACCTCACAGTTGATCTCCAGTACCCTCCAGAGCAAATGTGGAATTATTACCATGGCATCTGCACCTCCTTCATCAGTTTCCTCACACTCCCCGCCACTCAGTACTTATTACACCTCAGCCTACGCCCTATGATTCAACCAGGCAAATTGGCTAGATATACTCCCTTTCACAAAGGTGGATAAAAAATATACATTGTCAGCTGACATAACAGGTGGCTTTCTTTTACCACCTAGAATTCCGTAAAAAAATGTTGGCACAGACTCCCACATAAGGTCACGGGAAACAATTTTGAACCAGCCATAGTGCAATTGTGACTCTCTGTACAACAGATCTATTTCTCTCCTTGATGCTAATTCATGATTTAAATTAAAGTTAATTTACATTTATTGATCGTATTGCATGTTCATCTCCTGGTTGCTGTGGACCTCTGCCTCCTGAAGACTATGACCAATGATGAATTGGGATTAACCAGTTTTTTAGTACTAATGTTCTCAGAGTCCAGCATGTCATTTTATAGAGGAGGAAATTGAAACTTCTCAGATAGACATCAATTTCTTGGCCTTATCTTGGTACTTTTAAAAAACAAATTTAATTCATAGGTCTTATATAATATTTGTATGCAAGGTTGAGCTTGCAAATGCAGGAGTAGAATATTTTTAAATGACTTCCAGAAAAGGAAGCACAGATGAAATAAAATTTACTGCCCTTCTAAACTACAAAATTATAAATACCTAATATTAAATGTCAAGTCAATGAGGTTGATTTAGACAGGGTTCTGGGAGGCAGTTTGCTGGATACATATTTTAGTATTAACAATAAGAGAGAGATGAGGTGGTGCTTGCAAATAGCAAGGGTATTGCACAATATAGCATTGGCCAATTTGTTTTCTTTTCCTCATTTAGAAAATATAAGGGGATTGATTTTCACAGTCTTATTTCAGATCAAGTGACATATTAAAAATCTGTTTAGCAAAAATTAAGGAACATAGAAGTATTTAGAAAATATATCTCTGAATGCAACCAAGAAAGAAGATACATGAATTATCTGCTATATAGGACTTTATTCTCTATAATTTCAGTATCTTCATGAAATGTGAAAGTGCTAAAATGATATTGGCCCACTGATAGAAGCAATAGCTTTAGTTCAATCCAAGTCATTATAGTTTAATAAATAAAAAAATCGCCCAGATCAACCAACGTGTGTGGATAGACTTTTTACAAAGGAACGTGTTGTCCAATAACATTTTTGAGCACCCAGAATTATGCAGTGGTAGTATTCAGAGAGTTTAATAATTTCGGTAAATGTTGTTTGCTCCTGTGGAAAGAGAAGAATAACAAGTCTCTACAAGTCTCTATGCTTGCATTGTGGTCAATGGCATAAACTAACTTGAATCCATTAATCTCGTGAGTGGACATCAAAGACAGGGAGATATCTGATCTAGTAAAGTTCAGGGTGGTGGTTATTTTTGCATGTGTAAAGGAATGGGGTTTGGAGTTTGACCTGGGTAGTCATTCTTTGGGACTTGGCCAGTATTTTATTCCTAGCCCCAGCCTCTCAGTCCTGAACAGGTCACCATTCAAAAAACAGTTCTCAATAATGCCATAATATCAGGAAAATTCTTTTGGGCACTGAGTCATCTCCAAATCAGCATTAAACATGTTGCAGCTAACGTATTTCATGAACGTGATGCTTTGTGAAATGGATAGATTGTCTATCTTTATGTAGTTCATCCCACCCCGCCACTTCAGTATTTCCATGTGGTGAGCCAGTGACAATGATCTTCCATTCTGTTGAGGGAGACACAGGCCCAGAGGACCTCACTTCTCATCACTCAGCTGTTGCTCCTTGGGGTGGGGTTTGCCCTTTAAATATCCAGGTAATATTTGTAGCACCACGATATTTATGCTGAGTATCTTATCATTTTGAGAAAAGAGAAGTGAAATGTGCTTACAGTGCTTTTGGGGGATGGGAAGAGTTTGGACCCTCCTTCCATATTTGAACATTTCCGTTTTCATCAGCCCCACTGAATCACCCTGAATGACTGACTAGATGGCTAATTGTGTTCTCTTGGTAAGGGAAGGATTTGAAAGAGTTGCTACGTACCCCAGTGAATATTTGTAACATTTATGGGCAATACAAGAAATGATTATCAGTAGGCATGTAGGGAGATACGCATGTGGGCATTGATTCTGAAACAATTTTGAAAGAAAATCAAAGAATGATTTAGCTAAATAGTGCCTTGATTTTCCAAGAGATTTTAATTTTTATGGATGTGCCAGATTTCACCAACGCTCATTTTGTTACACCCTGGCTGTAGCCTTCCCAGCAGCCATGCCAAGGCCCTTTAACATCTTTCAGCTGTGCCCTGGGCCGCTGGGAGGGCCCTTTCTCTTGCAGCTGCCAGTGGGAAGCCTGATTGTGAGTATAGCGTCTGTGATACGATGTCTTTAAAAGCAAAGCTAGGCTGCGATTGTTGGCATGGCACCCAGAATACCAGGGCTGTTAGGAGACTGAGGTGGTAGAGGCCAGACTGAGGAGCCTTCTGAGGAACCCCTGCTCCAGGACCAGGTAATTTTAAGAAATGATATGAGGCAGGTGAGCCTGGTCTGTGGATTGGTTATGTTCCTTCTAGTCCGTAGTCTGTATCTGAGTCTGTCTGAGATCCATCGTGAAACAAGCCTCTTTGGTTTATTTGCGCAGTGGAAGTATAGAGAACTGTTATTAGGTACGGTTTGATATGAAAGTGAACACTTCTTGGAAGGTAAAATGTGTTTGAGGCAGTCATTCTCAGTCTGTCAGAGAAGGCAAAGATTTGAATAGTTTCACATTCCTTGGAACTGTTCTTAATCAAGGTATGCTTGATTTTAGTCCTTTTCCTTCAACCCTATTTCTCTTCTAACTTGAAAGCTAGAAGCAGTTTCTGCTGTGCGCTTTGGCTATTTGAAAGGTGTTGTCTTTCAAAGACACAGCTTTGTGAAGGTCTAATTCTGCACTGCCCTAGGAAAGTGTGTTTGAAAAGATTGGTAGCATGGAGTGTGTGTGAGGCAGATTGAAACTGAGCCGTTGTGCATGTGTGTTTGGAGAATATGTTGGGCAGGAGTTGGTAAACTAGGGACAGTCATCCAAGTCTGGCTGGCCGCTGTTTTTCACACCACCTATGAGATAAGAACGGTTGTTGGGTTTTTAAATGGTTGTGTAAGTACTTACATCATAGTATCCCTGTTTTTTGCCTCTTGGCCCACAAATCCTAAAATATTGAGTAACTGGCCTTGCAGAAAAAGTTTGCTAACCTTTGGTCTAGACGCAGGCATCCTCAAACTACGGCCCGCGGGCCACACGCGGGTGTTTTTGCCCGTTTGTTTTTTAACTCCAAAATAAGATATGTGCAGTGTGCATAGGAATTTGTTCATAGTTTTTTTAAAACTATAGTCCAGCCCTCCAACCGTCTGAGGGACAGTGAACTGGCCCCCTGTTTAAAAAGTTTGAGGACCTGTGGTAGAGAAGGATGTTATAGCATCTCTCCTGATTTTAAGAAATAATCATACCCTTACCCTTTTGTTCACTCTTTTATTCTTCCCAGTAATCAAAACTAGTATATCTTAATAGAAATGTCTCATTCTTGCATTCTTTTCAGAGGTTAATGAAGGAGCTCCAAAAGGTTTGCTGCAACATAGTAAAAAATCAACCAGTAGTGATTACATGTATTTTGGAGGCATTCAAGGAGAGAATCACAGAATACCCTCCCCAGATGAAGGGGTTTAGCCCTGGGCTAGCATGGAATGGAACATTCCGTAAGCGTTTGCTTCCATCATGAAATATCTTGGGCACTAGTTCTCTCTTCTCTGATGCGTTTTCTGTCATTTTGAATGCATGCATCAGAGAGAGAACCTCAGTTGTGAGCCGATTTCCCTGTGGAGCAATCAGAGCAACTATAGACAGCCATGGTAGGAGACCTGCTTTCAGCGAGAGCAGCTGGAGCAGAACCAGGGCACAGAGGCAGTGCTTGTTTGTTTATACAGGTTTATCGAGGTATAATTTACATATTACAAAATTAACCCGTTTTGAGGGTACAACTCCCATGGTTTTTAGTAAATCTAGGGTCATAAGCATTGCCATCCAGTTTTAGAACATTTCCATCACCCTAAAGATAACTTGTGCCCATTTGCTGTCACTGCCTTTTACTCCCAAACCCGGGCAACCACTGATCTGTTTTCTGTCTCGATAGATTTGCCTTTTCTGGACATTTCATATAAATGGAATCATCCAATGTGTGGTCTTTATGGCCTTCTTTCACTTAGCATGGTGTGTTTGCGTTTCATACATCTTACGGCATGTGTCAGTTCTCCGTTGAGTACCTCATTTTGCTTATCCACTCACTATTGAGTGAACATTTGGATTGTTTTAGCATTTTGGCTATTATGAATAATGCTGTTAACGTTCACGTGCAAGTCTTTGTGCGGACATATGTTTTAATTTCTCGTGGGTAGATACCTAAAAGAAGAACTGGGGCCAGGTGCAGTGGCTCACACCTGTAATCCCAGCACTTTGGGAGGCTGAGGTGGGAAGATCGCTTGAGATCAGGAATTTAAGACCAACCTGGGCAACATAGCAAAACCCTGTCTCTATAAAAAATTAGCCAGACATGGTGGTGTGTGCCTGTAATCCCAGCTACTTGGGAGGCTGAGACAGGAGGATCACTTGAGCCCAGGAGTTAATTGGAGGCTGCAGTGAACTACCATCATGCCACTGCACTCCAGCCTGGAAAGCGAGTTTCTTCCCCCCACCCCCCCTTTTTTTAAAGGAGTTGCTTACTGGGTCATATGATAAATTCATGTTTAATTTTCTAAGAAATTATCAAACTTTCTAAAGTTTGGAAATGGCTGCACCATTTCATATTCCCACCAGCAGTGTATTCAGGTTCCAGTTTCTCTACATCTTTAAAAACAATTATTGTCTCTTTGATTAAAGCCATTCTAGTGGGTGTGAAGTGGTACCTCATTGTAGATTTAATTTTTATTTCCATCATGAGTAAAAATGTTGAGTATCTTTTCATGTGATTATTGGCCATTTGTATATTTTCTTTGATAGAATGTCTATACAGATCTTTTGGCCATTTAAGAATTGGCTTTATCTTATTATTGAGTTTTAAGAGTTTTTTATATATTCTGGATACAAATCCTTTATCAGATATGACTTGTGAACATTTTCTCCTGGTCTGTGGCTTATCTTTTATTTTCTTAATGGTGTCTTTTGAAGGGCAATGCATTTTGAAACATGGATTATAAATTCATAACATGGAAGTAATTTTTTCTCATGTTAATTATTTTGTTCCATAGCTGAAGTTTGTAGGAAGTTTGTAGGAGCTCGTGGAACTCCTCCAATGAGTCAGTGGTACAGTTGGCGATAGCATCACCTCTCTTTAGATAGTTTTTAATACTTTGGATACCCACACAATGCTAGAGCTCTATGCAACTCCCAGCTTACCTGCTACCTGTATCTGTTTACTTCAGTTTCCACTTAGAGTGTGGCTGTCAAAGGTGACTTCAAGGACATCAGTAAAGGAGAAGTTTTCTTGGATGGTTGGTTCCATCGTGAGGATAGCCTGAGAATTTCATCTTCTCAGAACCACCAAGGCCAAGGAATGAGAATGTTCCTTTTCCGTCCCCACATCCTTTTTAAAATCCTGTTTTGTTTTATTTTATGTTATAAAAAGGATGGCTAGGAACATAGGAAAAAATGTTGAACATAAGATCTATAAAAGCCTCAAAGCGGTTGGGCAGCACCATTAGAAGATGGGGCAGTATTGCATACTGGTTAAGGGCACGGACTCTGCCATTTACAAGACGGGGAGCTCAGGCAGGTTGCTCGATCTTTCCTTGTCTCCTTCCTTATCTCTAAACTGGGAGTTACGATAGCATCTACCTTGCAAAGTTGTTGTGAAGAGTAATGAATTAGAACATATAAAGTGCTTAGAGGCATGTCTGCTGGTAATTACTTGGTGTTACCTATTTTTATTGTTGTTAAATGATAGGTAGAGTGCTGTTGTACAAAAAGCACAGGCTTTAACATCAGACACTCTGGGTAACATCTTGAGTTTAGTTCCCAGCTCCTGTATTTACTAGCTGCTGACCCCAGACTACCTACATTGAAGTGTTGCTGTGATGGGTAAAATGGGATTACATATGCGAGTGTACTTAACAGTAGCTGGAAGATAGTAGGTAGTCAATAAAGATTTTTTGTTGTTTGTTTGGTTTTGGTGGTAAGGAGGCATGATTGACAATGCAAAAGAATCCTGTAAACCTTCTGCGGGAGAGCATCTCAGGAGCTGGAGGAAGAAGGGAAATCTTGCAGAGAAGTGAGGAGTGTTGGCTCTTGAAGGGAAATTGGTTTTGGACAGATGAACGGTAGTAAAGGCAGCAGCAAGCCCAGTGCTGATATTTCAGGAGACACACACTTTGGGCTAGTGGGGACCAAGACAAGAGTCTAAAGGTGGGATTTGATCATTGAAAGCCTTGAATGCTAGACTCAATTCGTAAGTGTCTTCAGAGTTCTTTTGAGAACCTCAATCTGACCATAAATGGGCAGAATCTTGGAGTCAGAAACCACTTCCAGGAACACTGCAGGTTTTAATTATTTACTCTGTTAGAAAGAAGTCCTAAATAATCTCTAGGCTTGGTTCCGAGAAAATCTGCATGCCATTCTTTCACTAAAGACACATTTGCTCTCTGCCTATCTCCTTTCTTGGCAGTGCTATCCTGGTTAATCTGAGGTTCTGCTTGAAAGCTTTCATAGTACCAGGAAATAATGTTACTGTAAATCATGCAACGGAGCAATGAATGTGTATTTGTTATACATTCCAGATACGTACAGCCAGTATATTCCAGATACGTACAAGTGATTACACAGAACCACTTGAGAATCGATTTGCTATATGATTGTATATCTCTCTGCCTTGAATTACATAGTATATATGTTCTAGGAAAATTGTAAATTTTATTTTTGTAATTTGAATTTTTTTTTCATTAACATATGCCATCATTTCTGAGATGCTTTGAGGGACCAATTTGCTATAGTAACTCTAGCTGTAAATTTCTTACTGATGCCTCCCCACGTCCCCCGCCCACCCACCCACTCTCCATGCCTTTCCTCCCTTCTTTTATGTATTTTCAAATGTAAAAAAATTTTATGATCAAAACTTTGGCAATGTGATATATATTTTTGTAATAACATTTCCTTTTTATCATTCCTTGAAGTGTGAACCTTGATATACTTTTGTTTTTGTATGAAAAGGAAAGAGAAATATAAGACTGTAGTTCATTCTTGATAAATGTTTATGTCAGGAGTTCTTTAGCCCCAAGTCCTTTTGAGGTTCAGAAGGGTACCAGAAAGGGGTCTGCCACCCTCAGCTCCTATCTCCATGAGCTCTTCTTCCACTTATGGGGAGCGGGGACCTCCATACTTCTCATGGCAGTCCCCCTCCCTTTGTTTTGGGAGCCACTGAAGCTTTGCCCATTTCTCCAGCTCTGTGTTGCTCTCAGGTCTTTGAGAATTTACATGTCGGGGAGCTACTTTGCTCATTGGAACTTTCTCTTAGGTTTGTGTTCTGCCTCATCCTCTGCCTCCGTACCCAACTGCCCCCTCCCCCAGCTCACCCAGAGAAGGGACAGGGTGTGACGCCATCCCTGTGTAAACGATTTCCAGATCTGACATGGAAAGACCGAGGTCTTCAGGCATTTTGCCGTGGTGACACTAGGGCAGGATGCTTGAGAACAGAGGTTACTCTCTAGATACTGTCACAAGCTGGGAGTGCAGGCAGAAGATGTGCCTGACTTCTTAGAATAGGTAAGGCCTCCCTAGATTGCAGCTGTCACCCATGCACAGGAGACAGCTTGGTAGATTGTCAGCTCCTTGAGGGAGGGACTGTGACTTACTCATATTTATATCCGCAGCACCTAGGAATATGTCTCGGCATTTAGTAAATCCTCAGTAATGAATGGCCATCTGGTTGTTAGCATAATTACAAACAGAATTTCTTTGATTTGACTTTTCCATTTTTACTGGGTGGGCATTTTCTGAGAAATGAGCAAAAGTTCATTAAATTACTAGAAAACAAGAATGCATTTTTACCCATGAAAATTCCATTCCTCAGGAAAGCAGACAGTTCCATTCTGGCTATATTAACTATATTCGTATAGCTTAGAGAATAACAGGAGTAAAATATCCCACCCATCTCTGCCACATATTGTAGTTAGCAGTACTATTAAAGAGCTTAAAGCATAGGTTGTGAACTCGTGGCCCCAACTTGAATCCATACTACAGGATTTAACCTGTATGCTGTTTCATTTTTAATAGAATTAATCGCCAGCATTTAAGAAAATCTTGTTTCATATAAAAGACCTAAAATATCAGATTGCCAGCTTTCTCTGAAAAATGGGAAAAATCTGGCAACATTTGAGTTCGCATTCCTTCTTGACATTTGACTGGTCCTTATTTCAATGGGGTAGTGACAGACCTCAGCATGGTCTGTCACCATGCCAGTGTGGAAACTGAGTGGCAATAGTCATTCATCCCAGTACTGAGGGAGCCAAGTCTAAGCAGCTCCTCATTTGCCAAACCTGCCTGGTTCCTGTAGGGATTTAAGTTTGCAACTCCTTAGTTAAGAGACTCAGTTTAAAGGTTTTATATGATGACCTTGAAGTGTAGATATCTAATTTCATGGCTATAAAATATCAGAATACAAAGGGGTTTAAAAACTCATGAATAAACACAAACTCATTTTCTTAATCTGTATATCTTCAGTGGTTGATTTATCCACGTATCATGTCTTATTTATAACACCACATTGCCATGGAAATTCACTGCTGTACTTTTTACTTCCCAGCCCTACTAAATATTACTCTTAACATTTTCAGAGTTGCTTGTGCATGTACAGATTTAGTGTAGTAGCAATCTTAAGTGGTTTTGTAACATTAAATATTAAATAACTTCAAAACTGTAAACAAGGGGAAAAAGCCAAATCCTGACACAGATTTAATAATAATAAAAAAGCAACAGAGAGACTTCATTTATATGACCTACTGCTTAACCACTTTATAAGAATGAAAACCTTTTCTGTGCTTTTTTCTTTTTCAAATCTAATAGGAGATGTCTGTCCTAGAGTCATATTCTAGTTTGGTAGTTGCTCTGTCTGGCCCTTGGCACTGGCCCATACAATTAATCATAAAACTTCATTCAGAAATCATTTATTGGGTACATGTCATATGCCAGCTGTATAAAAATAGTAATGATAGTTCCTGAGCACTTGCCATGTGTTGAACGCTATGTACTTTGTAAGTATTGCCTCATTTCATCGTCATTCTAACCCTTTGAAGTAGGTGGTTTTATCTTCATTTTGCAGGTGAGGAGAAAGAAACTCAGGGAACACCCAAGATCAAAGAGATTGAAAATTGTGGATATAGTCTTCTAGCCCAGGCTGTTTGAACATAGCTTCCTGAGAGCTAGTCCTGGGTAGAAAATTTAAGACAAAGATATTTCACTCCAAGCTGAAAAATTCCAACTGGTTGTTGGTTACTTAAAGAAAAACTATATGTTTTTTAATGTTAGAACAGTATCTTATGGGGATAAACACTTCTCCTGCCTTGGGAAGTGAAGACCAGATAAAACTTCAGAAAGATCATGCAAGGTTGAGTTGGATAAAGAAGAAAACTCAGGGTCATGTTAAGGGTTTTTTGGTTTTGTTTTTTTTTCCAAAAGGCATCAACAGGTGATGGAACAGGAATGAGATTTGTCCAGCCACCCTAAAGAGGTGATCCCAGGCTAGGCTAGGGCAGCAGTTGATTAGCTTTACCCAGCTAAGGAAAGTGTGGGGACACAGAGCTATTATCTAAGTCTCCCATTGTAGGGGGCAGTGTGAGATGTCGGTTGACTGAGAATATTAAAACGTGGGGGATTAGGAGTGTCAGCTTCTGGAACTGGTGAGACTTCCTCTTTGGTGACAATACCTTAAGCCATCTATCTGAGCAGCACTTTGTAAGATCCCCAACTCCTCTTGTTCTGGTTTTACATTTTGTGAGCAACCTCCTGATTATACTTTGGATGTCTCTGTAGATTTGCCTGTAGGAAGGGAAACTCTTATTCCTGCCAAAGTAAATATTCTGGACTTTTGTGACTCTTCTCTTCCTCATGATTAATCACTTGACAGCCTAGCTTAAATGTCTGGTTGTGGTGCTCAGATAATGCTAACCTACCTCTTCAAGAAGGATGAAGACAAGGTGTGCTGGGCCAGGGAAGAAGGCATAGAGCAAAAGGAAGTACAAGAAAGGATTATTTCCAAAGTAGAACTTTGAGATGTGATGACTGAGGGGATAAGGAGGTTGAAGGACAAGGAAGACGCAAGGATAGGACATTGGGCAAATAATAGTGTTCTTGACTGAGTTGGAAGGAAGGAGCAGTGGGTTTCTGAGGGAAAGATAGCAAGTGTGTGGGGTTGTTTTTTGTTTTTTCTGTTTTTGTTTGTTTGTTTGTTTGAGCTTGAGGTGCTTGCATTGGTGGAGAGGTCTGACATTTGGGTATCCACGGCTATGGAGCTGGTTAAGAGCAGCGACTGCACAGTGTACAGAGAGTGGTGGATGAGTTCACCTACAGGGAGCATATGGAGTGAGAAGGAGGCCTAGAGTGGAACCCCATGTGACATGGCATTGACAGAACAAGGGCAGTCTGTGCAAGAGACAAAAGAGGCAGAGAGTTGGGACAAAAAGGGAAAGGGCAAAGCAGTAGTCATTCATGCAAAGCAGAATGGCCAGTTGTGTCAAATGTTGCAGGATTGAAATAGAAGGTTTAAGTAACAAGACTTGAAGAGACTTGAACTTGCCCAGGATCACCCCGAGAGCATCAGAGGATGACCACAATGTTTGCTGCAGGGCAGTCTCATGTTTACCCCATTGTAGCATGATGCTCATTTAAAGCAGGCAGCCTAGTCTCACTGTCTTCCCATGCTCATAGTGAAAAGAGAGGGCCCTAGTTATTTAGAGCATGTTGTGCTGCAGTATGAATATAGCTGGTGTGTGGGCAATTCGCAACTTCTTCCAATCAGCAAGCAGCTCATATGACATCGGCCAGTCAGCCAAGAACTTCACTGTGTGTGTTGTAACTGAGTTTGATTTTGTGAGATGGCTTATTCTCTTATGCAGGAGTGCGGGTTGACTGACATTTGTTGGAAAAATCTCAGTGATGACAGATTGTTAGGCTGATTATATCCCTTGTTATGAAGGAGCAAGAAGGAAGGAGCAAGAGCGTCATTCTCTCAAATAGAAAATATGAATTATTGGTCAGAAGTCTGCACGGCTACATTTGTTTCCCGTCAGAAGATCTTTACATACATGAGTTTAAATTTCATACATATGTACATGCAAACATACATGTATATACACATACTTAATATATAGTATGTGTGAACATATCTATATATACCCATGCATATATGTACACAAACATTTATACCTATACATACTCATACATATTATTCATAAACAACTTAAAACTCTAGAAGCTGAGACATGATTTTCAATGTCTGCATGGCAAGACTGGTATGTTAGGGCCAGTAAATTAAGAATGAGCCTAGTCATCCAACCAGGATCCATTCTTATTCATCTTTCTTTAAAAAGAAATTTTTATTTTTTCCTTCTCATTGAATTCTATCAACTTTGAGAAATAGGTATCTTAGTCCCCATTTTCAGATGAAGAAACTAAAGAAATATTTTGCTACGGTTATAGGCATGAGTTTAGGGACAAGTGATGGTCTCCACCCATATCCCTGTGAAGTTCTGCTCATTCTTACATGTTGTTATGAAACATGCGGTAGAACTTGCAGCAGATGATTCACACCATACACATCATAGAGAAGGGAAATTGATTTCCTTCTTATAGTCAAATGTACATACATTTTGAATACTTTAGTGCTGGTAATTCTCATTTTCTTCTTTCCCTGCAATCACAGTGTCAGTGCTGACCAAGTGACTTTTTGTCTTTAGTCTGCTTTTCAGATAAGAAAAAAAATTACACAGAGACTATGAAAGCACTTCGTTCAAGGGACGTATGACACTGGTTTGACTCTAGATGATAATATTTGGCTGCTTTTGCCTTAACCGCACACTTAAGAATCCTGACATTTGCAAGTGCATGCTCCAAAGTCATATTGACCAGGTTTATTTTTGGCAACAAGGGATCACTATTGGTTGTGTTCCTATTTTTATCCTTATCTTAGACCATGGGTAGGGAACCTGCAGCCTTCTAGGTTCTTAAGTGCAGCTTTTTTTACTGAGTCTAAATTTTTCAGTACAAATCCTTTTATTTTTATTAATACATTTTTTGTTCATCTTTTATATTTTTATTTTATCTTTAAAACGAACATACTTAAAATACCAAAGAATGAAATAAATTTCAACAAAATAATCCTCCCAGATTGACTGGCACAGTTAAATATTAGTAAGCCATAAGGGCTAAATTGCTACACTCATGATTTAGTTCTAACTTCCCTGCCTGACTAGTGCCACTACTGCATGAGGCTGGTTGGCAAGAGTTTATGGGGGTTGAGTATGCCAGTCTGTTATCAGCTTTTGACAGCGGTGCACTGTGTTTCTGTTTGAAGTGGAATTTGTGAATAGTTGTTCAGCTTGATGGCATTTTTTAATTCTACCAGCTTAATAGCCCATCATGTCAAAGAAGACCAAGAGAACGCTGAAGGAAGAAAACAGGTTTTTAATGAGGATTGGGAATTGCAATATTGTCTTGTTTCTGTTAAAGATAAGGTGATTTACTTGCTTTGTGATACTGCAATATCAACATTAAAGAAATTCAATGCTCATCAGCATTGTAACACTCATAAGGACACCGAATATTTTAAATTAGAGGCAGAGGCACAAAAGGTTGCATTGCTGAAAATAAAAGATGAAAAGCAAAAGCAAAGACAATTCTTTCAAGCAGCAATAAGACCTGGAAATAATGCCACTGAAGCAACTTATAAAGTAGCTTATATACTCAGGAAAAAAGGGGGAAGCCATTTGGTGATGTAGAAATTGTGAAAGAATGCATTGTCAAAGTTGTAGGATGCTTTAAACCCTGATAATGTTTCAAAGTACAAACAACTGCCTCTTTCAAGGAGAACCATAACTGTTCAGCAGCATGAATTAGCCTTCAACTTTACAGAACAGCTTCATGCAATACTTCAAAAGGAATATATATGTTATTCAATCGCTTTGGATGAATCAACTAATACTACTGACTCAGTCAGTGTAAGTTTTATACTTCATTTGGGTCATAACAGAGATTTTCTTTGCTACAGAGAGTTACTCGCTTTGGGCACTCCTGCAAACGGAACACGGGGAATAGATATCTTCAACAACTTTCAAGATAAATGTCGAGAAGTTGGACTGAGTTTGGTAAATTTAGTGAGTGTATGTACAGACAGTGCACCTTCCATGACAGGAAAACATGAAGGGTTTATTGCACAGATAAAAAAAAAAGTATTAACAGATGAAGATGCTCTCATTTCTTTTCATTGTATCTTGCATCAGCAAAATCTCTGTGCTAAAGCTACTATTTCAAGTGGCACTTTGCAATAAGTTATAAATATTGTTAACTATATTTGTGCAAACGCAACATGGCATGGTCGGTTTCGTAACATGCTAAAGGTATGTTATGATAAGGTATTCAGTGTGGATTTGCCATATCATTTTAAAGTGCCTTGGCTATCGCAGGAACAGGTGTTAGCCAAAATTTTATCTCTGCAAGAACAGATAGATAAATTTTATGAAAAACATAATCAGCAATGTGAATTATTAAAAGAAGACTTGTATAGGAATTCAGCATTTCAGTGTGATATCATGTCAAATCAAAACAACTTGAATATTTCTTTGCATGGTAAAACTGAGTCTAAATATGATATATGGCAAAAAATTCAAGCATTTTGAAAAAAGCTATCTTTTTTTCAAAATACTTCTTCAAAAGGAAATTTCAGATGAACATTTTCCCCAGTTAGCAAAGGTCATTGATGAGCAGGATGATATGTGAAAATCATTTCAAGAAGATGCAGCTTCAAGAAGATTCACTGGAGAATACAATGAAAGGTTCGCTGATTTTGAGAATCATAACATCACACTCAAATTAGCATTTCAGCCTCACCTATTTGATGTCACCAAGGCACCTAAAGAACTACAGATGGAATTGATTGAGCTCTCAGTAGATGACATTTTAAAGTCATTGTTTGATGCTAAGAAAGATCCAGTGATATATGGAAAAATGCAGTAGAATACCCACACTTTCGGCAAGATGCCTGAAAAATGCTCTCTTGATTTCAACCACTTATTGCTGTGAATCTACATTCTCTTACCTAACCCAGATCAAGATGCCTGTAAGGTCACAAATGACTGATACCTACCTAGAGGATCAACTGGAACTGCGGACCTCCATGTTGTAACCAAATATTCAAATGCTTTCCAATAAAAAGCAGACACAACAAAGTCATAAAAGGTTACTTAACTTTAAAATTAACAAGTAGTTTTCATTTTTTGAAATTATTAAGTAAATTAGATTTTTATAAAATAGTGTACATTTTTAAGTATATCTAATTGAAGTTTCTTGAATGTAGCCTTGATTACAGCTAAATTAATGTGGCCATCCAACATGAAAAGGTTTCCCACCCCTGCCCTAGACAATTGTTAGTTGGAAAATGCTCACTTGCCTTTTTCTTATATCTACAAATCATGGCTGTTCAAATGAGTATAAATTGACTTTAAGCTGTTAACTATAAGTTTAGTCTATATTCAGGGGAATTCTAGGAGTAACAGGAAGTACTTTATGGATAGAATGACCTAACAGAAGTGTAATTTATAGACACTGATTTTTTTTTTTTTTTGGCAGATGTATTTTGAATAGATTAATAGGAGCCTGGGGCTGATGTTGGAAAGATATTGGGAAGGGACAAATGCCAGTGATGCTGAATTCTACCTTGCTGGGTGCTTCACAAGGGTAGTCATCTTGGAGAGAAAAGGATGGGTGCCATTAAAGAACTGAAGGAAAGAATCAATGTGATCTGTCAACGAGCCTGTGAACAAAGCATAAAAAATCAAAATCAAAGTTAAATCTGTGAAACTAAGCATAGTAGATTTAAAACTAAGTATATACATATAATATCCGAGACACTTTCAGTGGCCACTTTTGCTGCGAAAGCATGAACAGAATGACAGGAAAATAGTAACATTGATTATGATGCTTAGAAAAGGATGCTTGGAGTGATGGCATAAAGAACAAGCCATATGTAGTTTCTAAGTGTGAGAAGGAAAAGACATAGTCATTCAGTGTTTTTAGTGAGTGTAATTCTTATAGTGTCTTTAAATAATGAAACTTTATAATATAAGCACAGAGACTGATATATCAAAAACCCATTTAGTTCTGTCTCATCCTGTTTTAAAGGACTAAAATCAGCTGAAGCTCCCTGGATACCTCTTGTCTGTTCTCTACCCTTCAAAAGTAATACCTAGCCTGAAGTTGATGTGTATATTTCCTTCTTTGGTGGAGAGGGGCTTCATATATATGTATACGTATATATTTTTGGCATATAAGAAATATATGGCATTGTTTTGCATGTTATCTGACTTGACATAGTGCTTAATATATCTTTTGAATTGGTGATTTAATGAAGACTGTTCTGTTCAAATTAAATTCACTTTTAACCTGAGAGTGAAAAGTGAAATAGGTTTGACTTACCTCCAACCTCAATGACTTTGCATTGATAATTCTGTTTCTTCTCAAACAGAAACAGCTGAGCCTTCAGCAAATGAGGAAAACTATTTGGAGTCACAAAGTTAATTATTGATGGAGGTAGAAATAGTTCCAGGAAATGTTTGCCTTGAGGCCAGAACTCAAGTGTTCATAACTGGTCCATGGGATGAGTAACATCTTTTCCTCTAGCTGTGGTGTTTCTCTGGATTCCTAAACTAATGAAAATTTGAAAGCTACGCTGCTAAATTTATTAATAGATTTTTATATCAGAGTTTCCAAAAAGGAATCTTTAATCTCCACCTTTATTTCCTTCTTTAAGATATATGGAATGTTTTTCAAACTCGAGTCAATTTACATTCTCCCTAGTTAGTGAACATGTCTATTATTTATACTCAAGTAATAAAGTCATTGCCCCAGTTGAAAAAGAGACCACTGACCTGAAGGTCATGTTACATCTTTTAAGAAAATATTTTTGAAATCAGTCAATTAACTAAGACTTCAGGTCTCTTACACTTTAAATGACAGTATCAGTTTGAACTCATGGAAACAGAATAGAATAGTGGTGACCAGTGGCAGGGAGATCTTGGTGGGGGATATTGGTCAAAAGGTACAAACATTCAGTTATAAGATGAATATGTTCCAAGGATCTAATTTGCAGTGTGGTAAGGTGACTCATGTTTAAAAATAACTTTATTGTGGTAATCATTTTGCCAAGTATGTTTGTATCAAATCATCACATTGTACACCTTAAGATCATACAATTTTATGTTTCAATTATACCTCAATAAAGCTGGAAAAAATGGTATCATAAAGATAACTGATCTTTGGAGGGAAGCTCTTTGGCTAAAAGCCTGTGGAACAAGAAAGAAATGTGTGTCTGCATCATTAATATGCATCAATGTGTCTGATGGCTTTGTTAGACTTACTAAATGTGAAATAATTGAAGGGCCTTATTTTGTTCTATAGATCAAAAATCCAGGAAATCACCCAAACAAAAGTCTGAAACCAGTGACTTTTTAAGAAACTTAGGTATTGGTTTAATTTGTAAAAATCAGTGTTTATACACTAGAGAACATTATACTGCCTTCTCAGAGAATAAGCATCATGTTGGATATCTGTTGAGTTTTTTGACAGTTATTCATTTCCCATCTTGACTTAAAGGCCACAAGGCCCCAAGATGTAGATGAAGACCTGGTGTGAAAAATGGGGAGACCTGTTTTCTTTCACAAAGTTACCTATAAGTGTGGGGAAGTTGTACAATTCTGTGGACCCAAGCATCCTCATGTGTAGAACAAGGTAGTAGATGGGCACACAGGGCTCCTACTTAGCTGTTAAGAACAATCTCTTGTTCATGAAAATAAGAAGTGGATGATTGGATACCTCCAATTTATGTGTACAAAAATATATTGATGTTACCATAAAACCCAGAAAACTAAATCCTTGCCTTTAGTGAGCTGTTTTCCTGCTAGCATAAGCAGCATGCATTCACAGCACCGACTCTGAATAGGATTCCAAGTCATTTCACTTGGAGAAATGAAGAGAAGAAAACAAAGTCTTATTTGCCCTCCTGCCTTAGCATAGAAAAGGAGTTGAAACCAAGATGTCAGAGTAATTCCATTGATTTTTGTGTAATGCTACAGGAGAAAGAGCTATAGAGTTGTCGCGCGCCCCTCGCCAGCAAGGACCACGCAACACTTGGAGTTCTTGTGTTGTGCTTTATTGGGGTTCCCTCTTACTCTTACATTCTGCGGAAGACCCAGC
>VBSM01001562.1:15958239-16088441 GCA_008086735.1 Cheirogaleus medius
GCACCCGGAACTAGGCGCCATCTTGTAATGGCGGAACACCGCGCCCCACATAGAGTGATGTTTACAGTAAAAAAAAAAAAAGTTTTATGTATTAAAATAGTCATTGTTTATTAACAGTACTAAAGATCATGGTCTCTGGAGTCAAATTACCCAAACTTAAATCCCAAATTCACCACTTGCTAACTATGTCTTTCGGAAAGTTACTGAAATTCTGTCTTACCATAAGAAGGGAGTGATACTAATATGGTGTATCCATAGGTGTATGGTGTATTCCATAGGGGTCTTAGAAGATGTTAATGAGTTAAATATATGTAAGACTCTTGTGGATGGTACCAGCCATAAAGTAAATGCTCAGGAAATGATGGATATTGTTTTATAAGGGTAATGACCCCCAAAGAAAACCTATAAGTAAAAAGGACTTCAAGAAGATGATTATTTCTATCAAGCTTGAAACCACAATTATTAATACTTCATGTCAAAATTTTGTGGAAGGAATATGTCAGAAATAATACAGTAGAAACCTCTCTGGAGGGTTTTTATAAATCTAGTTGTACTTGACTGGAGAAGTGATAAAATACTTGTAGCTTTGTTTACATCTTATGAAGACCATCAGCTGTGGCTTTCGTAGTAAAATAGACACTTAATCTACTTTGTGCTTAGAAGTAAAATGATTATGTATTTTACAGTATCAATAAAACAAAGTCTGTATTAATCCTAAATATTCTGCTTGCTTATCCAACTGCACAATTTCACTTCATTTGTAATAATTTGCAAGATATAGCACAATAATTTGTATTAAATGTCAAAACTTATAAAAGAAATTTTAATGTCATAGCACTACTTCATGTATTTGATAAGAAATGAGTTCATTCTGTTTGTTTAGATGATGGAAGAGCTGAAGTGAGCAGCGCCTCAATTAATTCAATTTCAAAATCAAAAGAACCATATGCTAATTTTTGTGTTCTAGCAATGTATCCTAGTTTTGTCCCCAATACCAGAATTTTTCATTACTTAGACCATTCCAGAGTTGACTATTTTTGATTCCAGATTCCTACTGATTATTTTAAAAATGGCGCTGGCAATGTTTGTCATCTCTCTCCCCATTCTTGTTCATATTTGCACAGTTTCTGGAAGGAGTTGATAAATCATTTGAAGGACTATTTTGGTTAAAATGAACTTAAATGAAAGGAACACTTATACCCTTAAATTCAGTTGTCAGTTTAGGAGCTCTTCTTTGCAGGGTACTGTTTGCTGTCAGAAATGCAAACACAAATAAGACCCAATCTTACCCACTTGGAACTCGCAAGCAATTCACAAGTTTTGGGCTATAACCAAAGATAAAAAGAGGTGATAAAGTACACCATGTCAGGGAACTACAGTGCTTTCAATGTTGCAACATTCAGAAAAGGTGGCTTCATGGAACAACTGGCATTTGACATAAATCCTGAAGGAGGGATAGCATTTCAGCAGGTAGATAGATGAGTGTGTAGGACGGAGAAGGGCCCTGTGGGGAATTACTGTTGACTTTAGTTGATAAGCTTTATTTTAGCTACCCTGGTATTGGGAAAATGCACTAATGCACTCCCGTATTCCCAGATTTGCAAGCAGTCAATCGCTATTCATCAGGGTAGAGATTGTTCTCAATATGTGGCATCCATTAACATCCAACAGCTTAGAAACACCATTTTAGCTGAATATGTTGTCTTCAATTTTCAGGTGTATAAAATCAGGAAGAGGCAGCATAGCCTAATGGTTAGGAGCTTGGATGCTGGGACCAAACTGCCTGGCTTCCAATCCTGACCCTCCTTTATTAGCTGTGTGTGGCCTTCCACAAGTAATTAAACCAATCTTTGCTTGTTTCCTCATGGGGGGAAAAAATAGGGATGATGATAGTGTCTACCTTGTAATGTGGAGTAGTTTCATTATATGACTTCCTGTTTGTAAAGTGCTTAGAAGAGCTTGTGGCATAGAGGAAGCACTCCATAAATGTTGTAAATAAAGTGGTCCCTATGCCTGCTGTGCTGTCCCTGGAATCGCGTGCTGAGTTGAGTGCAGGGGGCAGCTGCTCCGGATGTTTTTCCCTGCTCTTTCTGTAGTCTAGGATCCCTGTGCCCTTTGGATGTCACCTGGTAGCAAGACATGAGACCTCAATGCTCTGATTCCCTGCTTTTATGGCACATTTTATTAGTCTTGATTTTAACAGAGAGCCCCGTTCAGCCTTGTTGTATAAGGACAATAAACCAGATTCAGCGGGTGGTAGTTTTTATTAGCTTCCTATTCTAATTTCCAGGTTTGATGGATATAAAAGGCCTCCATATCCAAACAAATGTAGTGGAACACATTGACTTCTCTAGGCAAAGAAAGTATGCTCTAATTCTGCAGAATTTGAGAAAGGGCTTTAGTTAGCACTAGGTTTGTGTCCTGGTTTTGCCACGTGCTACTTGCGTGGCCTTGGACAAGCTAATCCCTAGGATTCTGTTTTCAGTAGAGGTCTCTCAGAGTTGTGTCCTCCTCTGGAGTCTTTCTGGGATTCTGTGGTCCTTCTGAGCATCCTCCATGCATAGTTTAGGATTCAGCTCCTGGTTCTGCTAACCAAGCTAACACCTCTCCCCTTCTGCCTTCAAGGCCCCCAAATGGGGTCATTGTCCTTGCTTCTGTTTTCTGAGTCATTGGGAGTTTATGCTTTACCTGACAAAATCTCTCTTTTGCTAGTTTATTGGTACATTCATAAAGGCACAGAGATAAATTTGTGTTTATCATTTTCAACCCAGAATTCATCTTTGTTTTTAAAGAAACATTCTTGACTATATATCCCTTGTTATCAAAGCAATGTCTTTTGAAATTTCCCTGTAAGAATGAGTTTAATACTTCCCTTCTCTGTTCCCTGTTTTCATTAATATGAGGATTCAGCCTTTGACTATTACTTAAATATTTTATATTATTCCTTAACAACATTTAATTTGGTGATTAAATTTAGGGCAATTATTATGTTGCTAACTATAGTCGTTTTATTCTAAAAGTATGCTTTTGAATTCTAAATTTTTGTTTGTATCTTGGTGAGTTGGATTTGGCCTAAGTAATTTTTTAGTAAAGGTTAATGAGTAATGTATTCTCAGAGCCTTTGAATATATGAGAATATCTTTCATATTCCTCCTTAAATGAAAGAGTTTGGCTGGCATTAGCTCTCTTTGATTGGGTATTTCCTTTCTCCTGGCATTTGGTAATACAGAAAAGAAATTTAAGGCCAACGGGGCATTGTTCCATTTGTGGTGACGTGTTTTCATTTGTTTTTTGTGTGTTGACTTGTTTTCATGCCTGAATACTGAAGGATTTTATCTTTTTTTTACTGTAATTCTAGGATTCAAAATTTTTTTCAGAATGTGGTTTTGAATTGATACTGTTTGGAATACAATTTAGTTGTCTTTTTTCCCAGTTCAGGTTTGTTTTTTTCTACTTGTGTCTTTGATTATTATTTCCATTTCAGTTCCTTTGTTTTCTCAGAAATGACTATAATTTGTTTTTTATGGTACTCAAGATCTAGGATCTTTTTTTATTTATAGGTTCTTTTGCCTGGCCTTATGGTATGTTTACCCTCTGCATAATATTTTACATTGTATGTATCTATATTCCCCCCAATGTGGATAAATGACAGCTGCACTTCATTTTTAGAATGCATGTAATGCTTCATTTCACCTATAGTCTCTTTCTTACCCTATGGTCTTTTATTAATATACGACTTTCTGCTTTTGTTTTTAGGGTTCTTCTTATGTTATATTGACAATGCCAAATACTTTCCTAAAAATTACTTCTGATTCCTCTAGAAAGTCATTTTTAAGAGATAGTTCTTCCTCTAAATCTTTATTTAGCATACTCCTTTCTTCCCATATTCAGTACTACTTAGTACTAGTTATCCATGCTGACAGTTAGCTGTTGTTTTCATTCCAGAATTTCAAAATATTCATCTAGACCTACTCACAGAGAAGATGTATGGATTGCCCTTGGCCCCACTCTCTGTCCTTCTGTTTGTTAGTAAAAGTCCTCTTTTATATCTCTGATCTTGTAGCAGGCTAATGTTTATAAAAGGCTCTAACCCATTTTCAACGGTCTAGAAGAGTTTCATATAAAGCAGCTATCTCCAGTGCCTTGTTCTGTTACTTTGTACGTGAGTTATGTAACAACTCCACCCTCATCTGCTTTTTGGCAACTGAAACTGCCAGGGTGCAAAGTACTTCCCCTTCTTCCTAGTTTTCTTCTTAGAAGTAGAAATCACTAACTTATGGGCTGGGGGATTCTCCTGCTGCCTCAAAAAGCGTTATCATTTATGACAAAGAGCTGCCTAGGTTTCTGACTGATACATATTTTTGCATTTCTATACAAGATGGCAGAAAGTGGAGACAGGGAGATATGCAGATATTTCCCTACATCCTCCAAGGCTTGTCCCTTGTTTCTCACCACTACAAATCACATGTGTTAAATCTAATTTTATTCTTTCTCTGTTGTAAGAATTCTTCCCTGATTTTAGCAATAGGTTGAAGGTTTATCTTCTTTTTCATGGTTGTGCATGTACCTTTATCTCTTTTTGCAGATATTTTAGTGAAAGGTTGGAAGAGGCCCAATCAGGGCTGGTAGCTGGCATTTAAAACTGTAACATGAAACCCCACAAACACAAAAAAGTACCTTTTCATATTGCAAAATGCTTAAATTTTGCTTCCTGCAGATATTTTGTGGAAATAAACTGCCTTGTAAATATTCATCACAAGTTGTTATTCAAATGATGGAGGCACCAGTGTTCCTGTAATAGAACCTATGTCTTATGAAAACTGGGTCATTTTAGTGATGAAATAAAATGTAGATACATAAGTGATAGATGGTAGGAATTCCAATGACTTCTATAAAATTATTATGTATAAAAACTGCCTGATCACTGCCTACTAAGAAGAGTATTCAAGCTGAAACAGCTGTTATAAATTATTTATTTATTTATATTTTTTGACTCTGTACTTCAGTGGATGCAAATAAATCATTTAATCTAGGAGATGCAAATTCAGTTGCCTCCAGGGACCAGAAAAGTAAGGCAAATGCATGCAGTAGGCTAGTTTGCTACAGTAGGGAGTCAGAGGGACTAGGAAAAAGTGGAGATTACTAGTACTACTGAATCATTGCATCATCATTATAGTGTATACGCACTCTCCCATTATAGAGATGGAACTGAGGTCAAGAGATCTTAACAGATTGCCCAAAGTTGGGAGAATCTATGTGTCTTAATTAGAACTGGCTATATAATTTGCAGGGTCCAGTGCAAAATAAAATGCTGGCCCCCTTGTTCAATAATTAAGAATTTCAGGATAGCAACAGCAAAGCATTAAATCAAGCATGGGACCCTGTGTGATCACCCATGAAGCCATCCCTGGTTTTAACTTCTGATCTAGAATTTGTACATCCCAACAGAAACACACCAACACTCTTACCTATAACCACCAAGAAATTGATAATGGAGATGATGAGGTTAAAATTAAGTTTTTGATTTTGATACTACAATAAATGAATCATATATACTTACAAAAGGCTTTTTTGAATGACCTCAAGAATGCTATTAGTAAAATCCAGCCAGCTTTTAAAGGCATAGATATTCATACTCAGAAAGTACAAGGAATAAAATTAGAAATTGAGTACTAGAGTAAGTTTTTAAAATAATATATGTACACACATCTCATTTTAAAAGACTGAAAATATTTCAATCATTTAGAATCAAAAGAAAATTTAAAATTTTTTACTCGTTAAAAGTGAAAGTCTAACAGCTAGACCAACAGTTTGGAATTGTATAAATGTGTCATTTAAAGGTATAATTTGGCTTTTCTATATTCCTTCCTTTATCATGAAGATGTCGATAAATAGTTGTGAAAAGACAAAAAATGTCTTACCTAATTTAAAAAATGTTGAGGTTGATATTTTTGAAACAAATGTGAATGTCAGTTAAGTCATTTACTTAGTTTTGATTTGTTTGATTCAGATATTATCTTATACCCTCATATTGTTGAACCATATCCCTTCATGAATGATTAACAAGATGAAATTCACATGTTGGGGAAAGAAAAGATGAGCAAAGGGGAAAATATAATAATTAACTGAATGGAAAATTAAGTTATAAATGTAAGGAATATATAAAATATTTGCTGTAAACCATGTAGCACACCAGTATATGTGTTTAGCTAGTACTGAAATTCCTAATTAAGTTTAATTCCTGGTTGGAAGGAGGGCAAATTTAATGAACTCCCCCCCCAATATATTTTAGAATATACTGGGAATATATTAACTGAATGTCATAGAATTTTTTTTTACCTCTACAGGTGGAAATTTTCATTTTACCTTTATGTGTTTATCTATGGAGTCCGATTCCTGAAAAAGGTAGGATCTCTCAAATTATTCTATATAATTCTTCTGTAACTGTAAGCCTATATCCCATTTTTGTGTGACCACACTAATATTTTAAATAATCATAACAGGCTTTCTAAGAATTACTTGTGCATTTTCACTTGACTTACAAAAATATTTTGGAGTTTGTTCTTTATAGTAAATCATTTTTAGGCATTTATCTAAAATACTTTTGAAAACAATTTGTGTTTTAAGTGAAAGACATTGCTAAGTCTCATGTTCACTCTAGTGGATTATTTATTTTTTGGCATTAGGAACCTTATAAAATCCATCTGATGCTTTGAAAGAAGTTCGTTTCTACATCACACAACTTTGAAAACATCGGTTATTGTGATGTGTATCATTACTGTAGTCTTCACTAGTGGAAGTTATAACCAGCATAGTTATTAACAGGACAACACCAACTGCTGGTGGAAAATTAGTTCCTTTCATAGATTGTTTCCTCTCCTATTTTTTACTATGTCCTGCATGAATAGAGGCATCTTAATCTATGAAAGTAATTCTTTGTGGCTGCCATAGCCTTTTCCCAGGTTATTTCAATTCTTATTGGTACTAACAAGTTAGGCTCCTTAAATTCAAGGCTTATCTTCACATAGTCATGTACATATTAAAACAGTGATTTGGCATAAAATGGAGAATTATTATTTTTTTGAGACAGAGTCTCACTCTGTTGCCTGGGCTAGAGTGCCATGGCGTCAGCCTAGCTCACAGCAACCTCAAACTCCTGGGCTCAAGCAATCCTTCTGCCTCAGCCTCCCAAGTAGATGGGACTGTAGGCATGTGCTACCATGCCTGGCTAATTGTTTCTGTTTTTGGTAGAGACAGTGTCTTGCTCTTGCTCAGACTGATCTCGAACTCCTGAGCTCAAATGAACTGCCCGCCTTGGCCTCCCAGAGTGCTAGGATTGCAGGCATGAGCCACTGCGCCTGGCCAATAATTATTCTTAAAAGTACTTTATAGTACTAACCTCCAAAGTGTTATCAGTGTTATCTTCATTTATTACAAAAATTTTTCTAAAAGACAGCATATGCCAAATGGCCTGCCTTACTAATAAATGTTGTAAATATTGACACAAAAATTTTAAATGTTTTTATTTTTAAAGCCTGAGTTATCAGATATTGTCTGCTTGTGTAAATTCTATTATGAATAGTGATTGTTTCCCTAAATTATATTTTTTCTAGAGGAAATTTTTTTACTTGCCTTTTACTTTGGTAACTGCACTTCTTAATTTCTACTTTCTAAGACCATATGGCCCAGAGGCCATTTGAATATACTTAAAAGGATAAACTTCACTCTGTAGGCTTTCTAAGTATGAAGAAATTCTCAACTGGGGTACATAAACATGGTAGAGACTGCTTATTTTGGAACCTTTCTGTGCTAATTTTCAAATTTACTTGTCTAGAAAAAAGTAGAATGGCTGTAGAGCTTTTACGCTTACAACTTTACTACCTTGGAAGAGGAAGTAGCTTTGAATGGGATTTCAGGGAAAGTTGAGTTGCTACGGTCGAGGTTTGGAGTTCACGTCTGATTCTGTTGGCGAGGGGCTGTGATGGTGGGAAAGGAAAGATGGTGAGAGCCAGGAGCACTATTTTTTGCCCTTTTACCTGGCTCTGCTAGATACAGCCTCCTTTAGCTCTCATACAGCAAGCGTGGCTATCTGTCATCAGAACAGGAGGCACTTTGGAACTGAGCTCTGGTTCACTCTGTCCCTAAACAAACGGAATTATACTAGTTTCCTTTCAGCTGCCTGTGGTTATAACAAATGCTTTAAAAGGGGGGAAAATGCTTTAAAAGGGGAAAAGACATCGTTCTTGTTGAATTAATTCGTATGGGGATGTCTTGCTTTAATGCTATCCAAGCAGCACTCAGTTTTGGATGGGCTGTGTGGTTTAGTCATGATCATAATGTGAGATAGAAATGTGTACATGGAATCCATCTGACTGAAAGAGCTTTGGAGGACTTCATAAGCCACCTTGTCCAACCGTCTTATTTCACAGCTGAGGAAACAGACATCCAAAGAGGGTAGATGGCCTTCTGAAGGTCGCACAGTTAGTGTTTATTAAAGGCTGAACCTGAAATGAAACACACACTGCTGTCTCTTATTCCAGTGCTTTCTCCACTTTGCCAGCCTGCCCTAACCCCAGCATGATTTCCAGATGACTTCCTTCTTTGGTTAAGTTAGCAAACTTGACCTAGCCAAGTCATTATTCCTATTTATAGAACTTTAAATACTTTCCTTAATGTATATTTTTAACATATTTTTATTAACTTTCTTGGAATGGACAATATATTTGCCCATCTAAACTGAGACAAAATTATTATGGATGCAACATCAGAAATAATCAAGACAAGGTAATTAAAATTTTTATAAACCCTAAATGTCTTAAAATACACACACATTTCCATCAGTATAGCTAAACTTGTCTTTGTGTTCAGATTTTTTAAAAAAGTATAGTAGAAAAATTCTCATATAATACCAGAGTAATGAACCAATTTTAAGAGGTTAGTGGCCACAGCTGCCTCTTAATTTCCAGTGTCAAAAATGTGGATTATTACACAGGCTGTTAGAAAAATGCCTGGACATCTTACACTTTCAGTTTTCGTCTGCCTTTAGGTCAAACAAACCTGTTATGTCTCATATTCTAGGCCGGTTTAAGTGCCATTTTTACCCTAAAAGAATAGGGAAATAGTCACCATAAGGCATTGACCTTACAAATATGTTAGTGAACTATTAAGTAAAGTTATTGCTAGGTTGGTAGGAAATATTTAAATAGTTTAAAGTAAGCCTGACTCAATAGTCTGCTCTTATAATTGCTGTACACATGTGACCCTGCCCATGAATATAATTGGCAGAGACAAGTATTTCTATAAAAAGAAGACCCAGAATTAAGGTGCTCTGAAGTCCTAGCATATAGTGTATTTATACAAATCAACACGTTTTTCTAGGTCCTGAAAGAAACTACATATCAAGCCTTAAAAAAACAATCATAAAACTCTCATTTACTATTACTTTTTTTCCCCCCTCATTTGTGGATGGAAGTTTCTGTTGAGTGGAATTCTTTGAACATTTTTTCTTGGAGTTCCTTAGTTTTCGAAGAATCTAGTGTCGCAGGAAAGCAATATAGATATTTGTGCAACTGGGATTTGGATGCATAATTTTTTCTTATAATCTACATTTTAGGCTTTCCCAACTTTTTGACCATATGGTGCATTTTGTATCACAATCCATTTTGCACACATGCATGCGTATAATTAAAAGAAAAGTTACAGAAGTTAGGCATAGGTATATCTTGAGTATCAGTGAGGGGCCCATTAGGAGACAGAAACCACAGGAGTTATTTTAGGAGTGACTGTAATATAAGGAATCATTAACCAGAGGGAGCTGCTAAGGCCGTGTTACTCAAAGTAAATTGATCTGCTGACTGTTTACCACCAGTCTGCAATGCACCCTGAAGCTCGCGCCTGAATATAAATCAACGCACTGCTGCTTTTTGAGAAAGTCTATCTACGAAGAAAAGTTAACTGAATTAAACAGTGCACTCAGTGATATAGTGAATTTACACTCTGGCGTAAGCTCCTGATGTCATTGTGGACCAGCGGCAGATGTTTCAAGGACGGGCCCTCATCTCTTAGTGCTGCGTGGAGATCATGGAGGTAGTGACAGCAGGGAGACGCTACCCCTGTGAGGACCAGCAGGTTCCAGGGAGAAGCCGGAGTTGTCAGAACTAGATGCTGGAAGGAAGATCCATGGAGCTGTGTACAACTTCTGAGCAGGGGACATCGACCAGCTGGTGTTGGTAAGATGGGGGTTGGCTCTGGGAATGTGGAAAAGCTGCAAACTGGAACCAGCTGCTGTGACTTGAAGGAACTGCTGCTGCTGCTGGGATGAAGACACATTGCAGGGTGGAGGGGGGTAGGCGACGACAAGAACTGGAAGCAAAACAGAAAGGAACAAGTCCCATCTTCCTCTTGCAGCCTCCCAGCCTCCCTCAAGTGCTTCCAAGAGGCTGAACTTGGCAAGCGCTAGCTCCTTAGAGCCAGCAGCAGAGCCTGCTCTGAGGCTGACAGCACATCTCACGAACTAGCCCAACTGTGCCCTATTGTTGCGTTCTGCAGCGTGCTCTGATAACTTGTAACTAACTTTATTACATGTCTTAAACAGGCAAGTTGCCACCTATCAGGTATCACGTTGACTTCATGACTAACTACTGGTGAAAACTTGTAGTTGAAAAGCGCCTTGCCAGACTGAGCCCTTTGCCTGTACTTTCTGAATCCAACTAAGGCACAGCCTTTTGCTGTCGATACGGTGTACTTTTCAAAGTCCAACACACAAAGCCATGAAGTGTTCCACTGGTGACATCCTTCGAGATTCTCTTTTGTTAACTGGTTAGCTTGGAACCTTTCAGAAATGGAAACAGGATTGTCATCCTTTTGCCTATTTTGGGGGTGAAAATAAAATTTGTCCAGCCATCAGATTGTGTGTCTATTTTAAATTTTGTTCTTTGTGTCATTTAAAAATTCTTGAAATTGCTTGGACTCTGTTGCTTGTTTAAGGAGGCTTGACATTTATTTTTACCTATGAAAATGACCCCCATCAAATACTTCTGTAAGAAGTGCACAGGACAGAAAATACTAACGTTGGGAAGGGACCCTAAAGATCAACTATCCCAAATTTCTCATTTCAGAAGGATGAATTGACTTGCCTGAGGCAATACTAGAAACACGTCTTAGGGTCTTGAGACTTTCTAGGTCAACTTTCAAAAAGCTAGCGATTCAAGTAATAATTTTTTTATTAGTAAGTTCACCTTACTCATTAAGAAATAAAGGTCACATCAGTATAGGAGAACATTAAGTTAGAAGTCAAGACTGAGGTTTGTCTCGGCTCTGCCAGTTATGTTTATTGGGTCTTTTGCTCTCTAAAACCTCTTTTGTCCATCTGTAAAATGGTGAAATGATCTTGCCCTGCCTCAGCTTGTGTGTGTAGGCATGCTTTGGAAGCTATAAAGTATTTTGAAAATATAAGGCATCACACTAATTATTACTGATCGAGAGGTGGGCTCCGCTGGGAATATGTATGCCTATGTCTGTTACAATCCCTTAACGTGAAGTTTTGAAATACTATGCTGCTGCTGTATCCTAGTCAGTAAGACTCCTTGTTATGATCATGCTTTGACACTTGCAAATTGGTAAACATACATTCTGGAGCAAAATTGATCTTGAATAATTTTAGGAACTTCTTCAGTGCTGTTTCATATTTCATTTTCCTTCCCCCCTTCTACCCACATCTACCCTCTTGCATATTTTCTGATTGCCTCATACTCTGTTTTCCTTCTGTATGGGTATGTGGCTGTATTCTATCTGAGGAGGGCATTCTGAGGCCAGTGAGAAACCAAGGATATTGTGACATAGTGAAGGTCCTACAGAGAGAGTCAGAAGGCCTGTGTTTGAGATCTAATTCTGCCATTAATCAGCTTTGCAACTTTAAGCAATTCTCTTAATCTCTCTTGGGTTTAATTGCTTCATCTCTAAAATCTGTAATATGGACTAACATAACACCTTTCAGTTCATATCCCATAATTTGTGAAGAATTTGAAACTGCTGATAATTATAGTAAACTAGTACAACATGCTTGGAAGGCATAATGGTGATACAGAATAATCTTAAAAATCTTATGTTTGACCTGGCAATTCAAATCCTACGAATTTATCCCAAGGAAAGAATTACAAAGAAGCACAAAATATGGATATGCAAAGTTATTTCATTTCTTACAATTTAATATATATGAGTATATATACACATAAAATAGCAAATCCAAAGCAGAATTTAAAAGTCTTAATGTCTCATGTTAGAAGAATCACTTCATTAAATTATCAAAGTGGTAAAATTTCATGTAGTATCTTAAAAAAGATGAGACTGTATAGTCTCACTAAAATGTTTAGAGCTTTAATGACAAGTAAAACAAGTCTGTACATTTGTCTGTGATAGTTATATATATAAATGATAGCTGTAGGTAAAAATGAAGATTCCTTTTAGAAATAGAAATTTCGATAATTTTTTTCAAAATGTCTTTAATATTAATACTTTCTTCTCTAATAAGTTAACCCTAAGGTATAGGAATTAGAATGGAAGTGACTATGCATAGATTTCAGTATATCTGGGTTGTAAGAGCATGAATTTGTGAATTTTAAAGAAGAGAAAATAAAAACTAAAAGTTCAATTCCATTTGAATGACAAAGAAATAGAAAAGTTTGGTCTAAAAAATCCAACTGTTCATGTTTGTCTCGTTCTCACTGCCCTGGCCTCTGAATATTTTCTTAAAGGTTTCCTTTACTTGATTGCATGGCCCAGAATATCCAGGAATGGCACTCTCATAGACTTTCTAAGGACATTTTGTAGTCTCCTGTGTGATTCTGGTAAGATGCAAACTTTCTTTCCATAGAAGGTTTACACGCCCTACATTAGGAAATAACTTGGAATTCTTCATTATGTATAGCACTTAAAAACAAACAAACTTTTCTCATTAGGTGCAGTGTCACGTGCCTGTAATCCCAGCTATTCAGGAGGTGGAGGTGGGAGGATCATTTTAAGCCCGTTTCAAGGTAGCCTGGGCAACGTAGCAAGACCCCATCTCTTTTTTTAAAAAAACGAAATTAAAAAAAACCTTATAATGAAAGTTCCACCTCTTTTGGAGTGGGACAATGACTTGTAGACACTATTGGCTTAGTGCATAGCCAGGATGAAATTTTGAATACTGATAGTAATCAGTCATAGTAATAGCTATGCTGCATTAAGCACTCAATTTGGGTCAGGCCTTATGTTGACCACTTAACATTCATTTCTTATGTATTGTATAATACAACTCCTCTTCCTTATAGGTGAAGAAACCGAGATTTACAAAGGATCAGTAATTTGCCTGAGGTCACATAGCCAGTCAGTGGGAGGGCTGAGATCCAAATCCAAGTACTACTGGCTTCGTGCTCCAATTGTAACCAGCCGTCATTACTGACCGTACAGATCTACTAGTCAGATCAGGATTGACCAGTTAACATGAAAAAGCTAAGGCTCTTTCTTATAACTCTTACATGTGTTAAGACCGCTGAGTTAAACTTAGTAATTATGAAAAGGCCCAAATTAAGTACCACATTTGGCTTTATTTATTTACCATTTCCAATTAAAGTCATAGTGGCAAAGCTGAAAATCTATGGTTACTGTGTTCTTAATGTTCTTGGATCTCGTCAGAAATCTCTCCTAATTTTCAGACTGGGTATATAAATACTTTTTTACACAAACTGATTATCAGTACACAGCCCATTTTTATTTTCTCCTGTGATATATTTACTTTCTACAATGTGATTAGTAAACCATCAATATACTATTCATATTGAGAATCTGGCTGGACAAAGATTAATGTTTGAGGTGATATCCCATTTCCCTGATTTGATCATTATACATTGTATACAGGTATCAAAATATCACACATACCCCCAAAATAGGTATAACTATTGTATATCAATTAAAGACAAACTGAATAAAATTCACTTAAGGAATTTAAGAAAAAGCTGGTTGGGACAACTTCATATTTTGTATATTTTGGGAAATATGCTTTTAGGTGAAATTGTTCTTCATCTAGGATAAATTAAAACTTCTTGAGATGATAAAGGTATTTCATCAGCACTGAGATTATAGCTTCTTGTTTAGTGATATGCAGTATTTTGATTTGGGTTTTATGAAATTTTCTCTAAAGGGCATTGAGAAGTCCACTCCGCAGCTTGTCTTTGCATCGTGTTCAGGCTGTGTCTTGAGAGAGTGACATTTCACACTGACAGCTTTCTCCAGGCAGTGAGGTGGAAGGGCTTTGAAACTTCATGGAGGTGAAATGGGATTTTGTGGGGGGAAAAGGGGGCTGCTTGATTCCCAAGTGCTCGTGGTAACTGCTGCCTTCCTGAGTGATGCTTGTTACAGCTATACAAGGGTTTCTGGATTTGGTGCTTTATCAAACGATGATTCTATTCAGTTCGCTTAATAACATATCAACTTTGTAAAAACTCTGGAAATGAAAAAAAAATGAACCCCTATTTCAGAGGCACCCAAAAGAACACTCATTTAAATATAATGTTCATTATCAAACCATCCCCTAAAGGCATAGACTTTCCACTTCTCAAAAGTTTCCAGCTGAATGTGACTGTGAGAAACATTGGTCCGCGTTTGTATGCTGTCACAAAGCTACCATTACAGCTTCCTTTGGCTTGAGCAGTGCCTGAGAACTGAATTCCATTAGTATTCATCCCCTCTTTCCTCGGGAAATGGAAAACTGGTAACTCACAGAAGAGTGCGGGTAATTTGATGTGAAATATTGATCCGTGTCTCAAAATCTGTACCTGTGCTCTCACTCTGCATTAGCTGAATCATCATCAGGGACCTCTCTGACACTCAGAGAAAAATCATCCACCGAATTCAAGGAAAACATTATTTTATTCGAGTGTATTTTTATAAAATCTGAGAGCTAATGGCTTTCACATACAGGGGTCACCCTATTAAATTAAAACATTTTCCCCATCAGCAGCAATAATGCAACAAACCAGATGTTCTTTGCTTAAAGACAACAGCTTTCTAGGGGAGGTAATGAGATGTTCTAGTTAAGAAACTGGTGTTCTTTCTCAGCAGGGAAGGGCCTAGTCTTGTCTGGATGTGTTTAGGGTGGGGACAGGGTACTTAGGACAAGGACTTGACGTGGCGCAGAGCAGCAGGCATTCCTGTCTACCAGCTCATGCTCTGATTATAGCTCTGCATGTGGTTCTGGAGAAACTCTAGCTGGGGGAGCATCTGGTACTGGGTCTGCTGTCAGGTGGGACAAATGGCTCAGTGTTTGTGTCTTGCTTTTTGCCTCCCTTCGCATTTGTTAACACACACGAGCATAGGCCTGCTTGGCAGGCACCTGTGCTGTCATTGTCTTGAACTTATTAAGCAAAAGTCTGGTGGTAACAGTCACCTCGGAATGACTATTCCAAAGCACAGAGAAGATGTTTTTTTTAGGCAAAGTTAATCTATATTGATAGGGGTAATTTTACTTAAGGGAGTGGGGCCACAGAGAGCCTGCTGGAGTGAGTGGTGGAAAGTTCTTAATATGGGCGGAGTGTAAACATAGACATACACAGATATATATTGAATTTTTATGCCCTTAGGTTTGTGCTCTTTACCTTATTTAAGTTATACAAAACCAAAAAAAACTTAATCATGGTTTCTGATAATCCTGTAGCTGCCGTATAAAGCAGTCCCTGCATGTTGTGAAGTAGAAATGTTGGACGCAAGGCATTTGAGGATGAAAAACTATGATTGAAAAGGTGTTTCAGTCATAGCTGCTTCTAAGAGCTTCTGTTCATTACTGATGGGTAATACTGATCTCTGTTCATTTGTTTGTTCTTTCATCCAGTATCTGTTGAGCACCTATTGTATGACAGCAGTTATTCTAGGCACCTGGATAAAACAGTTGGCAAGACAGCCTGAGTCCCTAACCTCATGGAACTGATGATACCACTGCTTGTCTTTTCCTTGGTGTCATCAGTAGCATGGGAATTTCACTCTATTTAGCTGACATCCAACATCGATGCACAAGGCATAGTGTCAGATGTAGGAAGGCATGGTTCCTGCCTTTAAGGACCTTATAATCTAGCAGAGGAGTTAAGATTTGTCTAAAAATACTTTTGATGTGAGGCTTCGTGATCACTGGAATTTGCATTATGGAGACTGGGCTCTATGGCCAAAGTGGGCTTATTAGTTCTCCTGCATGCTCCATTATAAAAGACACCTGGGGTTTGTGTGGAAAGGGCATCTTTCCTCTTCCTCCTCCCCGACCCTGATCTGTGGTCTCCCAGCTTGTGAACTTATGGTTCTACCTCTTCCCTGTGTCTTCTCTGTCCCTCCCCTTCTTCCTGTACATACCCAGGGTGGTGAGTGAGTGGAGTTGGGGACCAAAGACGATGGTAGAGAGTTGTTTCAGTTCTTTGCCCCACCTCCTGACCCCATCCAGGTATGGATTGCTGTGAAATTACATCGTTACACACCTGTAGTTTGGGGTCCTGCCAACCTAGTTTATAAGAATTTCTTTTCTTGTGGTCCTAGGCAGGAAAATGATTTCTCACTTACCTTTTGCTTGTTAACCAGCTCTTTGACGTCAGAGAATGGACTCTTCACGTTGATTTCTATGTAGTACAAGAAGTTTTCATAAACATAATGATTTGTCATCAAAGACTGGCAAGATTCTGATTATTGAACACTACCACAAAAAATGCACAGTGCTATAGATCATTTATCATAATTTAATGTAGCCCTTTAGATGAGAGTATAAAAATTAAAAATAAAGGTTAGGTTTTGATACTGGTTGATTATTATGATCATCTCGTATCAAGATATGACATCCATTCCCTCAAGCTGCTTGTGATATGAAATCTGAGTTTTTAAAAAAACAGGTATTATAGATAATATTATGTGAAAGTTGTACCTAATGGCCATTTTTAGCAATCATGTTGGAAATGCTATTCTTTTCCTTGTTTAACTTCCTCCTGGCATACATTTGGATTAAAAAAAAAAAAAAAACTTGCCCTTAATATGACACTGGAAGTTTTATCCTCCTGTCTCTAATATGGCAATTCTAGGCCAAAAACGTCATAGGAGCACAGAATGAACCCCCTTCTGAATACAAAAGAGAAATTGGCATTGTGAGGAAAAGTGCTAATCTGTGGTTCCATTTATTTAAAATCTATTTTGCGTGCTAAGGAAAAGTATTTCATTTAGTAGCTGGCTCCAGTGACTGCATTCATATTTTACTTTGCTAGTTCAAACATTTAAGCACAGATGAAATAGACTTTAGATTAGTAATAGCTTCTCATGCTGTTATTTTAAAGACTTGTTTGCTGTTTGTGCTGCAGTATATTCAGGATGTGCCTGCTGTTTTTCACATTGTGTTCTCATAGCATTTGCTTCAAAGAGATGTTCTGTTAGTTTATTTCATCCTTTAAAAATGCCCAACATCCTATTTATTATGAAGCTCAAAGGGAAAATGAAAATGTAGTGGTGTTTCTCAAACTTGAACATGGCTCAGATTCTCCTGGGGGATTTGTTAAATCAGATTGCTGGGCCTTGCCCCAGGGCTTCTGATTCAGTAGATCTTGATGGAACCTGGAAATTTGCATTTGCAATAAGCATCAAGGTGGTGATGCTGGTCCTGGAACCTCACTGGGAGAACTACTGTGTTGTAACGTGTTGCCCAGAAAGGCTAAGTACTCACTGTGTGTATTAGTTTTCTATGGCTGCTGTAACAAACTACTACAGAGTGGCTTAAAACACATTTATTTTCTTAAGATTCTGGAGGTCAGAAGTCCAAAATCCATTTCACTGGGCTAAAGGTACCAGTGGAGCTTCAGGAGGCTCTGAGGGGAAAATTTATTTCCTCACCTTTTTTGGCTGCCTGTATTCCTTGACTTGTGGCCCCTTCTTCCTTCTTCAAAATGCATTACTCCAATCTCTACTTCTGTCATCATACTGCCTTCTCTTTTGTAGTCAGATCTCCTTCTGTCTCCATATAAACCAGGATGATTTCTCCACTTCAAAGTCCTTAATCACATCTGCATAGTTTCCTATGCCATATAAGCTAACACTCACAAGTTCTAGGACTTGTATGTATCTAGGACTTGTGTGTATCTTTGGGAGTCATTACTGAGCCTGCCATCCCATGCCACTCCCCTGCTTGTCTCTCCCGATTGCTCAGAAGACATTCCCTGGTATATCCAGAGGGAAATGCCGTTTAGAACACTTAAAATTGAAGCCATTTCTCATGAAACTGGAGATGATTTGCAGGTGGTAACACACCTGCTTCTACAATAAATGTTCATGTTTTCCTGTTATCTCAAAACACCATGGAGAAAAGGTTAAATTTTATAACAATTTTGATTTTTTTTTAAGAACTCATATGGCATAAAAGTTTTTCTATGGAAGGATCCACATATTCCTTATCCTTAAAGAGCTTACAGGTTGATAGAAGATACGACTTGTTTACAAGTGTATTTGATCTCAGCCAGCACGTACTAAGTACTGCAGTGGTGGTACCAGTGGACCTCCAGGATCAAAGAAGGGGGACGTGGTGCTGAGGACGAACAACGCTGATGAAGATGAACAAAGGTGGGGAAGGGGAAGAACAGAAAGTGGTAAGGCTGGAACTTAGAGGGTTGTGGTTGATGACAGAGGGAGAGGGGAGGCAGCAAGTATGATGATGAAGAGAGGCAGGTGGGGCAGATGCCAGAGGCTGGGATTGCCAGGTCAAGAATCCAGCTTCTGTTTGGTGGGGAAAGAATAGCAAAGTGACTGAGGATTGAACTAGAGCTGGGGAGAGGCCAGTGGCCTGCAGTGTGGAATGAATTAGAAGTAGCAAAACCTGGAGGCACGGACCCCCTGTGTTAGCCACTGCAACAGCCATGCTAGCCATTGTCCTTGGCATTGGCCCACTTGCAGGTGAAAACAGGCTCTTATGTAGCAGTCATGGTCTTTATGTGAGATACGCTCGAAAAAGATGGCAGAAGGCCAACTGCAGAGAAACCGTCTTCACAACAAGCAGGAAATGGCTTATCAGGCACTGAAGAGGTAAGGCTGAACTTTAGAAGAGAGAAAAGAGGAGACAGGCAGGATGTTCTCAGTATATTAAAAATAACTTATGAAGGGGGAGAAAAGAAAAAGTGAAAGTTTTAAAAAGATTTCTCCTGGTTTCCCACTCCCACCCCTGCCACCGCCACCCCTCTCCCCACCCCAAGAATGAGTATTTATTACCTGGCAAAAACTGGGGCCATTTTCCTTGTAATTTCTTCCCACTGGGGTGAGAAAGTACTTTTTCATTTAGAGTCTCTAACTTAGCAGGAGGGGAAAAAGTACTCAAGGGACATTCACATTTCAGTGAAGATAATGAATACCTTTTTTAAAGAGAGGAGACAAAAAACTGTTCCTTAGTTTGCTTTTAAAAAGTTTTCTGCTTAGTATATAATATAAATAATTTTAAAATATACTTTAGTTCTGTGGTATTATTTAGAGGAGAGAGGGCAGCTGATTTCAGAGAAAGAGGAAGAAGAGTCTTTAGGCACCGTAGCCACATGCTTCCTCGCCTACTGCCTTCAGCTGTGCTGGGCTGAGTCCTCCTAGTGTCATATTTCATGGATCTTCTCCTGGCCCTCTGAGGTTTGTGTTATCACTCCAGTTAAAAGAGAAGAAAACAATCTCAGAGAGGCTGAGTAACTTTAAGTGACAGCCCCGGGTCTTCTTCACACACATTCATTGCTGTTAAATGCACCATCCCCGTGTTCAATCGAATCCTAAAAAGCAAACCTATTCCATGATGTTATGTCTTAATATGGATAATTTATGGTGGCAAGATGGGAGACAAATGATAAAATAAGAGTAGTTTTAGCTGTACAAGTGTTTAATTTCTACTAAAATTATATAGCCATAGGGTTTCCAGAAATCCTATTTTTATATTTTTTTAACCAAGAAAAGCTTTTACTGTACTTAGAAAGTAGAACATTTCACTTTGTAATGGGAAATGTTTGTGGTTTCCCCATGGTAGCAACTCTGTTTTGCCTGTAGGAGACCTAATGGTTATCACCCCTTCCTAACTTGGCTAACTCCTATGATTACATAAGGCTTTGTTCAAGTTTCCTCCTCTTTTCTCTTTCTTTCCCACCCCTCCTCCCTCTGGGCTAGCCTAAGTCCCTGCCCTGCCCCACCCACAACACCATGTGCCCCGTAATGGACTCTGAAAAGCTCTGTTACTATACTTGTCACATGATTCCCTGTCTGCTTCCCCAAACTTACTCTAAGCACCTCAAGGATAGTTCCTGAAAATAAATACTCCATAAATAGTTGTTGAACTAGATCTGCTTTTGTCCATAAGGTAGCTGAGATTAAACTGATGGCATGTCATGTTAAGTAAGATATATCGAGAATTGAGACAAATTTCAAAAATATAGAAGGGGGAAAAAATAAGTAGGAAAGTGAAACTTGTTTTTAAAAAGGAGCTGCTGTTCCGCATAGTAATGCCACATCTGTAGTTGCTTACTTGCTCCAGGTTTAACTCCGTCATTGGGGGAATAGATAGTAAACGCCGAAGAAACACGTCTGTCTGGGTAGGGTATGGTATATCCTGGTTATCCATTTTCTTTCCTGAAAACATGGGAGTTGGTGTCTCATGAGAGCAGGGGAAGGACAGGATCACAAATGCCAAAGAGTCCAATAGTCCCAATAGACAGCTGGAAAGAAAGGTGGCCCCCACTCTGTAGCTCTCTGTCCCTTCTCCACTGAATCATTGACAGAGCTTGTTACTTTACTACTACAGCCCTCCCTCCTGCTCTGAGCACGGAGAGTGGCTCATCAATTAAGTCCTGTACATTCCTTTGCCCCTACCAACAATTATTAATTCCTTTCTTTAAATGAAATAGCCCGACTCCTGAAGCCTTTAAATCACCACCAAATTAATTCATAGAGAGATGCCGGTACAATTTAAATCCCCCCTTGTCTATTTATTACACTCCAGAAGTATTATCTGGTTGCTTTTATCTATTTCATCTGAGTTGCAGTGATTTTTTTTTTTTTTAAATGAGGATTTGCCAGTCCATGGGACATTAGTATAGCCTTTCAATTATTATTAAAATCTCTTTCACAGTATTTCTGTACAACTTTGAATATGCATTTTGTTTTTCCTGCTGCCATATCAAGCCATCTTTATAAAAGCATCAATAATTACTTGTTTTATACCCCATTTTTAACAGTGTCACTCTTCTTGAACAATATACAGGTAAACATTTTTTCTTTCCGGATTGTGAAATCTTGTCACTTGGTAAAGGGGCAGGAGGAAGGCATAGCTTGAAGAAATTGGTGAAAGAAAGGGAAGTCAGGATATTGAGGATAGAAAATTGCTATTTATAAATGAATGAAGAGGCCTTGAGAGGCAATCTGTGCTGCAATTTTTCTTAAATGGTGGTAATTGGATTTGCTAACTACCGTATATTACAGCATTACTGAGGTCACTAAAGAGAAGGAGTTTGCCCTGTGATACTTTGCAGTGGTGTATGTTACAGTGGTGCAGTTTCGTGTAGCAATTTACTTAGGTTTCTATATCCTGTGGAAGTAGCAGTTTCTCCTCCTTTTCTTGCTAGTCACTAAAGGATAGTGGGTTAGGGCCAAACCATTGGAAAAGAAACTCTTTTCCAATGTGGTCATTTATGTTTGTGTTAACAATCTCTTCCATAGCCTTTGGGACAACTATACATTAATTCTAAAGAGAAGGAAAAATAACAAAAGATTTTTAAAGTGACTTTAATCTGAGTCAGGCCTCAACATCTAAGCCCTCGTCCCATTTCCAAATATGTATCTTTTTGAAAGAGTGGCTAATATCTGTTATCAGGCAATTCATGGAATAAAACTCTGCTATAATAGTGATTGATAATTTCTTAGCTGGTAACGCATTAGCTGTGTGGTATGTTGTTTACAAATCGTTTTCAAACACTATCTCTCTTTTTTTTTGGAGGAGACAGCTTCACGACAGTCCTTATATAATTAGACCTTGTGTAAGACCTGTTTAAAAGAAAAAATTTGCAAGTACTTGTAAATTGCAATCACATCTGCCGATGGGCTGTGATGACTCTAATCAAATAATGGAACTTAGTTCAAGGAAGCCAGTAGTTAGGGTCACTAGTGGATCTATGGCCAGAAGCTTCATTAATTTGATAATTTTCACTCTCTGCTGCCAGTTGACCTCTGGATTTTTGCCACTCTTCAGATTAATAATCGTAGCATTGCTTCTAAAAATGGAATACAAGCTAATGATAGGAGCAGGTTTATTAATAAGTCTAAATTTAATTTCAAGAGCTAAATGCTCAGTTACTAATTTATTGCTTGATCATAGGGATTAGGCCATGTAGCCATTGTCTGAGCTTGGTTCGCTTGTTTTCAATCTGAAAACTCAAGTATGTTCAATAAACCACAAAATTTATTAATGATCTCTAAGTCCTAAGCTCTTACCTGCTAAATAAATAGGTAAGTTTAAAAAAAACCCAAAAAACTAAGGAGGTACTACAAAAGGAAAAAAATAATGAGTTGCTAGGGTTTTTTTTAACCTTCTATTACTTGTATTTCAAGTTTAATTATACTTGAGCATTTGCACATAGGCAAAATAATGGGTGAGGCAACAAGAGAAAACTAATTTGTTGTTATATAGCAATAAAAATATCCTTGGAATTCTGGCTCTTTTCCCACCTTAAGCACATGAGGAGCCTCTTGGGTCCATCTTAAGGGAATCACACTCTTCCTCTTGCTCACAAACACACAGACACTTTCATTCAGTTTCATTCCTTGTAAAAGTCAATGAAGAGCCATGTTGGAAAGATGATTAAAACACCTGTTTTAATTCTGTGGCAAAGTACAGATTATATTCTTTATCCATAGACACCTTTGTCTAACAATCAGCCTTTACACGTGTTGTATATTCAGATACATGCAGTGGGTAATATGCATGTGAAGTCTGGCTTCTCTGGGGGTGACTAGGTGATAGTGTTATCAGGTGGTCGGAAGTAAGGTAAATGTAAAGGAAAGTTTCGGGGTGTTTTTTTTAAACTATATTGTCATGAGTCTTAAAATCATTTAGAGGTTTGCAAGTCCCTCAGAAGGAAAGTGGAATACATGGACGTTGTGTTTGTAAATGACTGTGTTTCCAATGAAACCCTGAAGGGCAGAGATTTAAGCCCAGGCTTCACCCCAGTGGGCTCTCCATTGCCATTTCCAGGGGCAGCTCCAATTTTCTTAATGCGAGACATTCTTCAAGTAGATGGCTCTGACGCAGTAATGGCCACCCTGATGACATCAGGGAACTATTCATAAAATAAGGACATTTAGGTGCAGGTGGAATGTTTTTCCTACAGCACAAAGAAAGATTTTAGTTTTCTTTTGAGAGAGAAGATTTAAATGCCTTATATTAAAATTACGTGGCCTGAGGACATTTTGTGGTATACTATGCTTGTTTAATTATCCTAGATATTTGTGAGTTATTGTTTTCAGTTATCTCTTACGTTTATCCACTCCACATGACTGTTTTTAAATCCTCATCCCTATGACTTGGCTCCCCTCGTTTTTATTGCTTATCTAGGACATCTCTTCCGTGGACTACTGCAGCAGAGAAATGGTATCTGCTGCCAGCAAAGCTAACAACTGTGACGGGGAAATTCTGCCAAAACCAATAACAAATTGGAACTTACAAATCCCTGTCTTAGCAATATGCCCTGGGACATGGAAAATATTTCTCTTTAATAAATAGTTAGAAAATCATCTGCTTGAAAGTTGTTGTCAGATGGCCCCTTTTGGCACCATCTTTATGTTGGAAAGAAAAGATATCGGGATGAGATGTTGCGGATTGCTAGCCGTTCTGTAACGTCTCTCTCAATGTATAATCTTCCTAATGAATATTAATGTTGAAACCTTTGGTTTTGGGTTACTTAAGCGCTTAAACTCAGATTCTTCATGCATCTCAGGAATCAAAGACATTGGCATTTAGGAAAAGAAATTACAAGTAGATATAGTAATACCATGTACAATGTCATATAAAATGGTTTAGATTTTGTTTTTAGTTATTGGAATAAGGTCAAGGTTTAGTTACTGGAATAAGTCAAGGCTATAGGTAGTTGGGGTCATGAAGGCCTGTAAGCTGACTGGACATCTTAAAAATATGTGCTGTAATTCACAGGGCAAGACCTATAGGAGCAGATAGATGAATCACGGTGGCCACACCAGTGTGAAACCAGCTCTGAGTATGTTCTAGCCATCAGTTAGTAGTAGAACTTTGTGGAAAAGTATGTTTTATGTCATGACATTTCAAGTCCTGTTACTTGAATGTAAATGATGGCCCCAGTGCTTATCTTGTGTGTTTATAGAACACTTTACTTTTACAAAGCACAGGCAGTACATTCTTATTGATAATCTCAAGAACTCTGTAGAGTAGATGAGGTATCTGAAGGCCAGGGAGTTTGATTTGACCAAGGTCCCTTTTGCATACATCCCGAGCACAAGTGGGACTTTGACTTAAGCCTTTTCATCTTAAGTTAGTTGTTAAGGGCTGCTGGACTGCAGCCATGTACATAACACTCTATGAATAAGGACAGTACTTATAATACCAGAAAAACAAATAACCTAATTAAAAAATGGGCAAAGGACCTAAACAGACATTTCTCCAAAGAAGGCATAAAAATGGCCAACAGACATATGAAAAGGCGCTCAACATCACTAATAATCAGGGAAATGCAAATTAAAACTATCATGAGATAATCACTGCATGCCCATTAGGGTGGTTATTATAAAAAAAAAAAAAAGAAATAACAAATTTGGTAAGGGTATGGAGAAAAGGGAACCCTAGTACACTTTGTGAGAATGTAGATTGGTACAGCCATTCTAGAAAATGGTATGGAGATCCATGAAGAAATTAAAAATAGAACTTCCATATGACCCAGCAATCCCTCTTCTGGGTATATTCCTAAAGGAGATGAAATCATCACCTTTTAAAGATATCTGCACTCTCATGTTCATTGCAACATTATTCACTATAGCCAAGGTATGGAAACAACTTCAGTGTCCAGTGGATGAATGTATAAAGTGTGCATATATACGTAACAGAATATTATTTATCCTTAAAAAGGAGATCATCCTGTCATTTGCTGTGACATAGATGGAACTTGGGGACATTATGCTAAGTGAATACTGCATGATCTCACTTATATGTGAAATCTAAAAAACAACAAAAAAAGTCAAATATACAAGATAGAGAATAAACCAATGGTTCCCCAAGGTCGGACGGATATGGGGAGAGGTTGGTCAAAGGATACGAAGTATCAGACATGTAACATGAACAAGCCCAGAGATCCAATGTACAATAGGAGAGCTATAGTTAGTAATAGTGTATTAGGGATTTTTATTAAGTAGATTTTAGCTATTCTTGTCATGCACACAAAGAAGGAACTATGAGATGATTGAATGTTAATCTGTTTCATTACAGTAGCCATTTTATTATCTGTATGTATCCCATAACATGTTGTAAAACTCAAATATATACAATAAAACGTATTAAAAGTAAACAAGGACAGTATGCATTTTGGCTTCCAAGAGGAAAGCCTACATCTTTGTTTGTGGGCTTCTTGTTAATTTTTAGTCTTACCAAGGCTGATGGACCTTTCCTCCTCAAATGGTCCCAGAGGGTTGTTAGGAAGAGAGATTCTGCCTTGATGGTGGCAGCTGCTTATTCCAAAGCAGCCACTGACCCAAAGATAAGGAACAAGCATTCCTTTACAAGAGGTCGATGTGTTGTTATCTAGAAGGGGCCTAAACCTTGCCAGAAAGTAAGGCTGTTCTATAATAAGCCTTTTTAATTTTTTGGTGGAAGTTTTATAACTTTTAACTGATGTGGTATGTGGCATAATGCAACCCAGTAGTTAAGAATGTGAGCCAGGCCAGTTTGCAGGGCTTAAGTCTCGGTTCTGCCATTTACTAGTGTGACGTGTTGCAAGTTACATATCTGTGCTTCGGCTTCCTTAATCTGTAACATTAGATAATTGGACTCAGCTTAGAGCTTTATTGTAAGAATTAAATGAGCAACATATAGTCTATAGTTTATACTCAGTATAAATAATAATATAAACAAGAAATTTGTACCATAAGTTTTCTCTTTTTTTAGGGTCCTCGAGGGAATTACAGGGAAGTAGATTTGGGCTGTCTCATGTAGTAGAGCTTTGAGGCCTTTCTTGCCTTTGTCTTGGTGTAATGGTACATATTCAGGGTAATTTTCTAAGAAATTTCCTGGCTTTGTTTCTGATTATTTACTTATTCACTTGAGATTGTGGGTGATTCTTTCTGGACTCTGCTCTGTGGCTGGGCTCTTGACTCTCCACAGAAGAGGGAAGGAACTCTTTGCTGGGGCATGGGAGTCTGCCCTGACCAGCATAGGCCACAGTCCCTAGCATTGGCACACTCACGGCCTGAGCAAACGTTCAGATGGGAGAAAAATCAAGACTGATTGTGTAAATAGCTAACATGGATTGTGTGTTTGCCTCTTTGGCACTCTGCTAAAGTTTGTATATATATTCAACTCATTTATTTCTTGCCAAACCCTAGAGGGCAGATAAGGAAACTGAAGCACAAAGAAGTCAAGTAATTTGCCCAAGTTGTTATAGCAAATTATGAGGGTTGGCACCATGGTTTGCACTTAGGCCATCTGGTTCCAGAGCCATGCTATTCACCAGGGAGTCCCAGTCTTTGGGATTGAACTGGCCCCTTCAGAAATGCTTTCGTGAATTCATTTGGTATGGTGGCATCCACTCCTGTTGAGGGTCATTATGAGAAGTCTTATAAAACCCGCCGCTGGATGTTATGAGAATAGTATCAGGATATTCTGTATCATTCAGTAGCCTCTTTGTGCAGACTCCTAAGAAAAGTTTCTCTCAGTTCTTAATAATCAGAATAGATAAATTCCCTGAACAAATTGCTCTGCTTTTCTTTCCTAGACATTGTAAACTTTCTTCTTTCGAGCTAACCATTAGAAAGCTGGCAATATTTGTAGCACTGGTTTGTCATTATGGCTTTGTCAACCTTGCTTTCAATTTATCAGTACCTTTGCTTTTCTTTTGATTTCATCCCACATTTTAAAGTCATCTTTAACTTCAAATTGTGCATGCATGTGGAAAAATATTCAAATGTGTAGAAAAGCATAAAAATGACAAATCTCCCCTCTCCCTGACATCAGTTCCTAACCCTAGGTTTTTCTTTTTAGAAATATAGGCCAGGCGCGGTGGCTCACGCCTGTAATCCTAGCACTCTGGGAGGCCGAGGTGGGCAGGCGGATCGCTCCAGGTCAGGAGTTCGAAACCAGCCTGAGCAAGAGCAAGACCTTGTCTCTACTAAAAATAGAAAGAAATTAATTGACCAACTAAAAATATATATACAAAAAATTAGCCGGGCATGGTGGCACATGTCTGTAGTCCCAGCTACTCGGGAGACTGAGGCAGGAGGATTGCTTAAGCCCAGGAGATTGAGGTTGCTGTGAGCTAGGCTGATGCCACGGCACTCACTCTAGCCTGGGCAACAGAGTGAGACTCTGTCTCAAAGAAAAAAAAAAGAAAGAAAGAAATATAAGTATTTCTTGTGTATGTGGAGATGCTTTATGCATAAACAACATATATGTACATTGTTTTAAATAATGGAATCATGCTAATATACATTGTGCAGCACATTACCTTATCTCATTTTAAAATTTCTGTTTTAACTAGAGAAATCATCATAAGATGTATAAATAAAAGAAAGGTTAATACTAACCCCGAACCGTTATTTCCCATCTCTCCAGTGTATCCAATGCTAACACTCCCCATGAGTGTTCCCAAGGAGCCTTATCTTAATTATAATGCCTGTTTTACCATATTGTCTGTTTTTTATCACCTGACCTGTGAACTCTTTGTCAACCTGGATTGTGGCTTGGTCATTATAGTGCCCCTCGTGCCTGATGCACGGACTAGTGCACAGTGGGTATCCAACATGCAGTTAAAGGCCATCACCCAAATGAAAGAACATATAGGTGAAGAAATTACTGCCATTTTCTTCATATAGAATATTCTTTTAAAAGGCTGAAATGGAGCCTGAGTATTGCACTATGACACAAAGTCAAAAAAACCCAGATTATTTCCTACTAAATAGAGGAGAAAATTCAGATAGATATGTGGAAATGCTCTGCTTTGAGTGAGCGTATCTCTCTGTGGCCATATCACAGCAAGGACACATGGATCCTTAAGTGACTGTGGCATATAAATGAAAATTCTGTATGTGTTTACACGGCTGGCTGGGAAATGTGCTCTGCGCAGCATTAAGCAGCCTCTGTGTGGGGGGCACTGGGTTGAGCTCTAAGAACACTGGAGTCAAGTTATACTTTTCGCCCTTAAGGCATCCACAAAGAAGGAGAGTCTGAAACCTAGCTTTCCCCCACCCCTCCGCCCTCCCCTCCTCCACAAATAAAGGAGATTTGAGAGAACCTTCTGACTGTATGTTATGATACAGCCTGGTTAGTTATCATCTAATGTGGTTTTGTTTTTTCCTGATTTCTAACAATCCCTCCTTTTTTTAAGGGCCCTGGTAATATTTACATCTGTACCTTGTCATGCGTTGTCACGGTGAGGCTTGGCTTGGCTTGGCTTTTCCCAAGGGGCAGGGTAGAAAAATATTTTTACACTGCATTCTAATCTCTGTAAGAAATACAAAACAAATATATGGTAAGAAAAAATTTGTTCATGATACACATTAACCGCTCTCTGTGACTTTTTAAAAATGTTCCCAGGAAGTAAAAAGAAAACCTTTTACTAGAATATCTTTCCTGTGAGAAAAGCAATAGCAATGCTGTCATTATCTTTGGATATCCATTTTCTCTAAAGATTTCACACTGTCTGTTGCTATCACATTGTCATTTTTCATTATTTGCTTTTTGCTTCAATTTGGTTCTGAATCCTTTTGAAAGAAAAACTTATCTATGCCTTTAAGGAAAAAGAAAAAGTAAGTTTGCACTATGGGGAGAAAATGTCTGACCTAGAAACAATTTCAAAAGTGACCGTCTCTCTCCTAGAGTCCATGCTTGGTATGCATTGAAATTTGACGTTTAAGTAGAGGTCATGATAATTAGAAATGGCTCCTGGTTTTACTATAGCAGAACAAAGAAGTATGCATTTTATGTCCAGACAATAAATCTATAGGGATTCCTATCTAGAGCGGCAGTGGGAGGGTGGGAGGTGGGGGGTCGTATGCACGCAGGGCAATCTGGGTCACTACTTAGCATTATCTGTGTCCCTAAAGGATGTACCTGTGACTCAAGAAGGGAAAAAGAGAAACCAAAACAAATCCAAGTATAGTTGTATCATAACAATGAACATGCTATAAAAAGGCTTATTTAAATTTGTTATCATTAATGTTCCTAATTATATTTTTAAATGAAATGAAGATTAGGAAACTATTTCAATTAAGCTTGTAAGATTACCTGCTTAGACTAGCAGCTAGAGAATTATGAGGTCCATTAATTATAAAGAATTTTCCAAGTACCAAATGTACCATTTGTAGACAGGCTATAATTAACAAGTTACGGGCAGTGAGTGGAAAGGAGCTCAGTGGTTCATATTTTTCATCTCTAACTGACAAAACCTTTCTCCCCACTTAAGATTATAGGAAGACACTTTACATTTCTTATCTTCTGCTTGTGTTTCCTCCAGTGATTCATTAGTAGTTCAAAGGGTTATTGTTTTCCTAGAGCCAGTTTAATCCTGACATTTTCACTCCTCAGATTTGGAATTAGATTTTTTTGTGTCTCTCATGCATTCAGGGCAAGCAATGTAAAGTTGTCAGGGATATTTAGCTGAGAATCACCAGCACCTTTGAAAGCTAGATGCCTTGTAGAGAGCCAAATACACAAAAGTAACAAGATATGGAAGCATTAATGCTGCCTGGATTCCCAGTGGAATGCTGTCTGCAGCTGTACTTACTGGAAGATGTTACATTGGTAGTGCATTCTGATGGTCAGAAGAGATTCTTTTTTGTATTATATTACTAAGAATCAAAGGATAATTTAGACTGTTTTTACCAAAAGATTTATAAAAGTTTACTGAATTACAGGTACATTGCTGTTTCTTTTAAATAAGGATATTCTGTTCTCTAATAAGACAGTTGGCAAAGCATCAGGGCAGACTATTACAGTAACTGAGTGCTCATTTATAATTATCTTCAGCTGAGATCCTTGAGCCCTGGGGTACCCGTTCAAGGCTGTCACTATTTTTTTTTTAATTCTATACAATTTCTCATTCTTATAAACCTGGCTTTTGTTTTTATTTTTGCAAATTGGTATTCCAACTTTTTTTTTTTATCACCTTTTAAAAAAGATGATTTTGGAGATAACACATTTCACATACTCTGCTATGTTTTATTTTAAATGCTTTCTGGATTTCACACAGTGGTTTCTTTGGTTGTATAATTGCACAGTTAAGTCAGATGGAGAGGAGGAATGCTGTAAAAGGAAGGAGCATTGCTGGCGAGGACTGGTGACAAGGCAGTGTCTGAAGGGAGCAGCTGTACTAACAAAGACCCTGGAAAGAAAGCTAGACCCAGAGAGCTGGGGTCCACCAGACCAGGCCCCCACAAGGCAGGGAACATGGGGGTCCTCAAACTTTTTAAACAGGGGGCCGGTTCACTGTCCCTCAGACCGTTGGAGGGCCAGACTATAGTTTAAAAAAAACTACGAACAAATTCCCATGCACACTGCACATATCTTATTTTGAAGTAAAAAAACAAACGGGCAAAAACACCCGCTTGTGGCCTGCGGGCCGTAGTTTGAGGACTCCTGGAAAGTCTTTGGCACCTCCTGCCAAATATGTTGCTGACATATAGTAGATACTTAATCGCTATTGAAATGAAGGTTCATATTTGCCATGAAGAGTAGACAGGCATAGCCAAAAGCATCAAAATAAGGCTGGGGATTTTTTTTTTTTTTTAAACTTAAACTGAGTGATAAATGAAAGCCTGGAATCGGATGAGAATGGACCATATTGTTGAGAACCAACATTGAGTTGCAGTTTCAATTTGAGTGAGTCTGCAGGTTTCCTTTTTCAGGCTCTCCTCTCTTAGATAGTCTCCTAAAACCATATTCCAATGCTGTGTATAAAAGACCTGAGAGCTAGGCATAAACTATGAAGACACTGTTTCCCAAGGACTCAAATCAGTTCTCATGTTGACAGTACTTCATAATATTAATAACACTTATCTTGTGTTTATATCACACTATATCATGCTAATTAAAAGGTAATTTACATATAAAGGTTCAACAATCTTTATTAGTTCTCAGCAAAAATAAGAGTATATGTCACAGAAAGCTGACAAAAATTTTCACATGTGACATGAATAGCGCTCCTCTGTTTTCTACCCTATAGCTTGCCATTGTTTTATTTTCTCTTTTTGTTATACATTGGAGAAGGTAAGCAATATATTTCTGGATTGAGATTGGCTGTGTTTAATAAATGGATGGTCCGTGCTGTCCTAGTAGCATTTAGAAAACCTCAAAGCAGGAAAACACTTGACCTTATCTGACAGTGCACTTTGTTTCTTGTCACACAATCGGGGATAAACAAGTAGCCACATCTCAGTTATGCTCATGAGGCTATTTTATTAATATAAGTAAAGCGGCTGTTGTGTTCTGGTGGCTTGAAAAGCACCCTAAGAAACTTATAAGTTTGTCCAGCCCAGCCCTGCCTCATGTCATACTCCTGTCTACCTTTACCAAACATGAGCTATCAATTCTGCACTTGTGATGTATTTTGCCACATGAAATAAAAGTTATCAGATACTTGAGTGTATTCGTTTCTTCTTTTCCTTGTATAAAGCTCCTTTACTTCTGTTAGCTATTTGGCAATGTTTTCATATCTTTTTTCTTATCTGGTCTTTGCAGATAAAAGGTACCACTGTATTATTTACCCAGCCCTGATAACTCAGGGTCATCATTGATCCCTTTCTATATTCCAGATAAGAAAAACAGAGTAAGCAAAGCTACAGTTAATTAGGAAAGTATTGGCGTTCTTATCAGTTTGATGTGCTATATCCAAGATAATAGGCTGGACCTTCCAATAGTTTTGTCTAGGGTGGCAGGTAGACAGGTAAACAGATATTTGCAGCAAAATGGGTACATATTATGAAATAAATATGCATAGGGGGACCTTCTATGCAGCTTGTTTGGGGGAAACTGAACAGGTATCTGCAACTTGAGCATAATGCTGGTGTTCGGTGGGGCGTTGTGGGCAAAGAGACAGGGATGTTAACAGACAAATTTGTAACGGTAGGTTGATGCCAGCTTGTAAATTATAAGTTGATTTCAGGTTGAAATCATAAGGAGCCTGGGCTTTATTGAGTAGTTGGTATGGAATCATCAAATATTTTTAAAATGCAGAAGAACAAGTGAGCCTGGATTTTCAACCTGTTTCCTAATTGTCTTCTGGACTTTGCATTGTATGCCACAAACATCTCAAAAGCTCTTCCAGGTCAAAACCAAGCTCATTACCTTCCCTTCCTCATTATTCTTCCTCTGGCCTTTCCCATCTTATTTATGGACCTCACCATCTGCAGCAGTCAACCAAGCCTGAGATCTTGAGGTTGTCTTCATCTCCTCTTTATCCCATGGCCAATGGGACAGCGTATCCCAATGAGTCCTCCTATGAATGGCACTCTAGTTCATCCCCTGCTCTCCATTTTCAATTCTAAACTTTTTATCAATTTAGCACCATTAAACTACACTAATTATTATTTAGTATACAGAGGTCAAGTATTTTACTTTATTGCTAGAGCACATGGGACTGAAATGCTACAAAATTCTTTTTATAAGCTTAGAGTTATATGTATGCAACATGCCTTTTAAGAATACTGGAAACAATGTCAGTGCATTAGAAATTCACAGGATGGGCACTATACACCATTGAAATCTCTCTCTCACTTTGTATGTCCCTCAGTGATCCTCTGTATAAGGATTAGGTTTGGAAGTATAGTTATCAATCATAGTGGCTTACACAAGAAAATGGCTTGTCTCACATCACAGAAGTCTGTTGTCTGATACAATGGCTCCATATGTCATTAAGGACATAGGGACTTTCTTTCTGCTCTACTAGACTAGTATGCAGCTTCCATCTTCTAGATTATTTCCTGGTGCAAAGTGGCTTCTGGGTCTCCAGCCATCAAATCAATGAAACAATCCTCCCAAAGAAAGAAAAGGTAGACAGGTAAAAAGTTGCTGTCCAGCTAAGTCATCTCTTATTAAGCAGCCTTTATAAACATCCCACATACCATTTCAACTTCATAGACCACAAATGAGTCCCAAGGCCCTACCTAGCTGCAAGAAGATTGAGAAAGGTCATCTTTGCTTTTTCAGAAGACGGTGTGCTCAATTTAGTTGGGGTTCTGTCATTAAGGAAGAAAAGGGAGAATGATGTTGGTGTAGGCAACTGAGACGGGGGACAGACAGCTCTGCTCAGGATAGATAAACCCACCCTCTTCGCGTTGTGTGAAATAAGCCTGTTACCACTGGTACTATTGGGTGTATCATGTCTCAGATACCTATGCTGTGAAGCTGTCATTCTAGAAAGTATCTTCATTAAGTAAACTCACCTTCCAACTTTCTACTCTCCTACTTGTCAAGTCCTGTGAAGTGTCAGACAGAAACTTAGAACCTGAGTGCTGTTCTTCACAGAAAGGTAGGAGCACGCCGAGCTGCTAAATTAGGTGGTGACAAACTGCTCTTCCATGAAGTTCCCCACTTGCCACGCTATGTATTATAGGTTTCAGCATCTTATCTCAGTGCAGTGGTTCTCAACCCTGCAGATCAGTCACCTGAAGAGTTCATTAAACATACACATAACTGGGCACCAATCCCCACAAAGGTTCTATTTGAATAGATGTAGAGTCTATTCCAGGAATCTGTAAATTTAAAAAATAAAAGTGATTCCAATATGCAACCTTAGTTGAAAATCATTGCCCTCATGAATTTATAGCATTTGATTACATGTTTCCCAGGAATAACAGCCACTGCATAAAGCCATATGCTCCGAGGTTATTCTGAGACATAATTAGGAGATTGTCATAAGAGGTCTGGATCAACATATGAGATTGTATCAGAAGAACAAATATAGTATAGAACAGCAGATTTTTTCAAAGACCAGAATGATTAGACACACCGGTCAAACATATTAAGTATTTTTCATATGGGTCTTTGATGTAAAAACACAACTTCCAGGTCCTGACGGAAGACTTACTTTGTTATCAAAATATGTTGTGATTGGGGTGATCTAAGGAATAAAATCAATGTCAAGAGTGAATATCAGTACCAAGTTGAGCCAGTGACGTAGTGATCACAAATACAAAGCAATCTCACACCTCCCGTAAGCTCTCCCCAGACCAGGCCAATAAAAGGAAACTGACCTGTTCCTCTCTCTGGAACACATTTTCACTTTGGGTAGCTTCCTTCTTTCCTTTCACTTTGTATGGTTTCTTTCTTTTCTGTAATAAACTGTTTATATGGGATTGCTTTGTATTTGTGATCACTCCGTCATTGGCTCAACTCAGTACCAGTATTCATTTTTTTTCTTTTTTCTGTTTTTAGTAATTCACTTTTATTACCTGTTACAAAAGAATTTATCACCAGAGCAAACAGACAACCTACAGAATGGGAGAAAATATTCTCATGCTACACATCCGATAAAGGGCTGATAACTAGAATCTGTATAGATGTCAGGAAAATCAGCAAGGAAAAAACCAAACAGTACTCATTCTTGATCTGGGAACCGAAGGCCAGGGGAACATCGAGATAGATCTAACAACTTCCATTCCTTTTCAGAAGGTTTGATAAAATCTTGTATGATAATCATCATGATCATCTTATAGAGAAGAGTATTGAAACAGAAAATCACATTATTTTTTAAGCTGACAAGATGTCAATTTAAATGAAGAAACATTTTAAGGGATTCATGCAGAAAAACAGCCAATTTGTCTTCATTTTTCCACTTTCATTTTCCAGCTTGTCAGAGAATGCCAGCCTTGTGAAAGATCTGAATTCCAATGACACCCTTATTCCCTCCCTCTTCCATCCCCCACCCCTGGCCACCTAGGGGCTCTTTCCAAGAACCATAAATAAAACTAGCAAAGACCACACCTAACTTATCACTCACAAAATGACATTCAGACTTATACATGTAGAAAGTAGCAGTGAAATTACTGCCAATTAAGTTAAATTTTCTTCTCTTCTCCCCTTATATATGCCTTCTCCTCCTCAGTGTGGATGATTTATTTTATTCACATATAAATAAAGATAGAAACTAGAAAATAATGTAATCAAAACAGAAAAGTAAAAGTTACAATGGCAGATGACTTCAGGTTTTTGCTCAAAAGTCACCACTTCAGCAAAGCCTTCCCTGTCTACTCTCAATATCATCTCCCCTGCACACTCTCTGACATTTCATATTCCCTCTTCCTGCTACATTCTCTCTCCTTAGCTTTCATCATATATAACAGATTTCTGCATTTTTGCTTATTTCTCTTGTTTATTGGTAGTTTCCTCCACTAAAAAATAAGTTCTATGAGAGCAATGATTTTCTATTTGTTTACTCCTAAATCCCTAGCACCTGGAATGCTGCCTGGCACAGAGCAGGTGCTGGATAAATGAATTTTATTGAATGAATAAAAGAGAACACATTAGGAACTTAATTGTCCCAGCATTCAGTTTGATTATTTTTATACCACTTGTTAAAGTGGTGTCATTTAAATAAATATAATCCAAAACTAAGGCAATACATGGTACAGCTGACCTTTCTAGTTCTATCTTGTTGTATTGGAGATTGTTGCAGATGCCAGTTTTCCCTGTGTGTAGACAAGTTTTGGTCACTTCCTGTTTAAACTAACTGTGATTTTCCTCTCCTTGGGTATCCTCTTAGTTTTTCTAGGGACAAAATTGCAATGAGTCTCATTAAAAAAAGCTTGATGTTACAATGAGTAGATTCATTTCTATCTTGGATTAAATTTTGTTCACTGGAACAGTAACTACATATACGACAGTCCTATTATATATACTGTTAGGTAAAAGATTATGTTATTTTTATAACCAATGACATATGAAAATGGGGCCATTATTTCAGGATTTATGTTCTAGAATCAGAAGCTCAATTGATGAATTCTCACTCACCTTATTATAAAACATGTATTTATTGACTTGGTGATTTGTAAAATTTAAATACTTCAAACTGAGTTATACCTCTAGAGTTGAAAATATTTTTATGGTGACAAAATCCCTTCAATTAGAGTATCATAGAAACTCTAATTGAAGGCCTAAAATAACATTGTTATTTAATTCAATGATGTACCTATTAAATAGTAATTACACTTTAGCTTGATAAGTTTTCTAGATAATATTTCCCAAAGATGATGGAATGGTTTGTATTTTCAGCACAATTACTAGTATTGGAGCAAGTACAATGTCATTGTCTTGTGGCTGTTTCCCATTTAAAATTTGCCTCAGACATACATTCTGAGTCATGTCCCTTAGAAGTATAAATTAAAGTCATGAAGTCATTTGTATAACTTAGCCTGGAGGCTGTTGGCTCTAGCTTGATTCAACTTCATGGCCATTTTCAGCATTGCCAATTTCTAGTACAATAATAACTTTGTTTTTCTCTTGTTTGCACAGGCAAATTCTGTAATTGATAGAATACGTGCCTGAAGAATCAGGTATTTGTCAAGTAATATGTGAAACCCCATGAGAGTACGAGCCAAACTACAAGAATGTAAACATTGATGGGTTAATATTGTAGATATCAATGAAGTCAGAAATTTAGGTGTTGGGGTAAACAAAGAAGCATTCCAAAAATACAACAGAAGTTAAAAAGGGACCTAGTTCTACTTGGTATATTTTATCTGCATAGATAGGTTGGTCAGTGATATGCTGTGGCTATTTGGCTGTCTAGTTTTTGTTTCTATGTAAATAGATATTTGAGATTAGGTTTTCAGTATCATGCCAGTTTCATTAATTACCCAGTCTTTCTGTCTCATTGATTTTAAGGGCTCACTTAATGCATTGAGAGGGAAGCTTTACCTTATATTCAGCAAACCTTTCCTGTATTGCTGGTTCAGCTTCTTGATATAGTTCACTTGCCTTAATCTATCTTGTATCTTGCAACTCCTTCCCCCCAAAAATGATTACACAATTTGGGAGGATTAGAAGCTGGGAAAACAGCAAGACTGGCTTGATTATAATCAGAAACTGATTATCAAAACTTAACTGCCTGAAGGTCAGTTCCTACTTTATAATTAACTCAACAGCTCAAAGGAAAATTTCTCTGTCCTAATTAGAAGATAAATAATATATAAGGATGTTCCACTCATTTAAAGGATATAGTTTGATCAGTTGTCTTATTATTATAGTATTGAGTAATGATAAACCAAGGGATTGTGATTCCCTTTTGAATTTTAATATGTGAAAGTAGCTTAAAAGGAGAGGTAATTATTTTCCTAAACTATCAATTTTTCATCAGTGTTTAATTCAGAAAATTTTAATATTTAATATTGAACATAATATAAAAGTTGAGCCTCACAGAAGACACATTGGGAAGCAGTTACTCACTTGATGAGTTTTATTCAAACATTACCAAATTGGGTAGAATGAACTTTTTATTGTCCTGATTACTAATAATGCTCTGATTGTGTTTAATAAGAATGACTTACTATGTCAGTGATTCAAAAAGTCTAAATTGCAGTAGATAATTAGGGTTCCTACAACAAGAAGAAAAGGAGAGAGAGATCTCCCCATGATACTGGATTTCCATTCTTGGAGTCAGATTCAGCACCATGGTCAGAGCATGACAAATCAGAATTTGTTTTTGGGGAGGAAAAATGATGATGACAAAAGAGGGTGGTGAAATTTAGGGCTTGAAGAGACCCTAGAAATTATTCAGTCCAACTCCTAGCTTCATGCATGAGTAGCCAGATGGGTGGCTTGTCTTACCCAGTGCCACACAGCTGGTTAATGACAGACTAACACCTGAGAGTAGGGCTCCTATGCCTTTCTGGTTCTCCCCTATTTCCTGCTCTTTAGTAATTGCAGGGATTCAGAAATAAAGGAACTTTTATCTCTCTACTTCTTAATAACCCCTGCCTTTCATAAAAATGGTGTTTTCTATTTATATAATGTTACAGATATTTTGCTGCTTTGCAGATGTCTGAATTTTGTATTTTACTGCAGCATTCTTAAATAATGATAGCATAATACAAGTTTTTTCTTTTAATATATTCACTCATATAAAATATGTTTTCCATGGCCATATATGGCCATTTCTAGACAGAAGATTACTGGCAGTTTCTCCTAGGATATGAGTTTAGGAAATATAGCACTGTTTATATTTAATATGCTTGGATTCATGATTCATATGATGTGACCTATTACTTGGAAGTTTTCAGATATATCGTGTTTCCCCGAAAATAAGACCTACCCATAAAATAAGCCCTAGCAGGATTTCTAAGCATTTGCACAATATAAGCCCTACCCCGAAAATAAGACCTAGTGATGGGCGTGGCTACGCAGCGTATCTGCACAACCCATGCATTTCGTTGAGGAGCGGTAAAGAAGACGAGCAGCCCTTCTCATCTCCCCCATGAGAGCTCTGTTGCTCGACATGAGAGATTGGGGCAAATGGTTCTAAAGAAAATAGAGTCGCAAGAAATTCAGGATGGAATTCGGGGTTTGGAGAGTTATGATGATGTTCCAGAAGAAGATGACTTAACTATATTTAAATAAATATAGATTGTTGTACCATCCTTAAAAAGAATAACACATCCCCTGAAAATAAGCCCTAGGGTGTCTTGAGGAAAAATAAATATAAGACCCTGTCTTATTTTCAGGGAAACACAGTAGTACACAGACATGGTGACAAGATAACAATTTTAAAAGACAAGTTAAATTTCATATGCAAGAAAAGTCAAGCCTAGAGTGCTCAATATTTTTAAAAGACAAGGAGGTAGATGGGCTTTTCAACCTTTTCTTATATATCAGGAAGATGATTTTTTTTTAAGTAGATAGACCTTAGCTCAAGGTAAATGCATTTCAAAAAATTGATAACTTGTGAAAATCCCGAAGGTCACTTAGGCTGTATTGTCTCAAAGGCCAATCCTTATTCTCTGCCACAGCTAAGGATTGTCTAATTAAATGCTCTTATTGCTAACCTCAACAGAAAGTCTTCCCCCACTCAACCTGATTTGACTCTATGGCTTTTGGATTCCCAGTACTTATTTTGGTTTTGGCTGGGAAGCTTGCGGGAGGGTATGCATCTGATACTCTTGACGTGACATTGCTCATGCTGAATATTGTTTACTCGGTGAATGTATTGAAAAGAACTCACATCTTGAGAACCAGGGCTGTCGCTGTATGTGTCTTGAATTGGTCAGGATGAAGCAGTACTACAGCAGAGAAACTCAGCAGCACGGTGGCTTAAAGGACAAAGAAGTTAATTTCTGCCTCACATAACAGCTCCAGTATGAGTGGCCTAGGTTAGCAGAGTGGCTCTGCACCACATGGTCTTCAGAGATGGATGCATTTCTTTTTGTTGACTTGCCATCCTTGGGGCAGTGGTTCTCAAAGTCTTTGGTTTCAGGACCCCTTTACTCTTGTAACAATTATACAGGATCTTAAATAGCTTTTGTTTATGTTATTGATGTTGTCACGTCTGTTAATATTTATTGTATTACAAATTAAAGCTGAGGACTTTTAAAACCTTATTTAAAAATAACAATAAATCCTTTACATGGTACAATAAATGACATTTGAAGAAAAATAACTATTTTCTAAAAAAAAGAGAGACTTTTGCAATTCTCTTTAATATATAATTTAATAGAAAAGAACTGAATTCTCCTTCTTGTTTCTACATTCAGTCTGTTGTGATGTGTTGCTTTGGCTGAAGAAAATCTCAACTTAACAAGATATGTAGTTGGGTGTAAGGTACCTTAATAGTGTTTTCCAGAACACTATAAATATTTCTTCTTTGGTACTACAGCAAAACTCAAGTGGTCATTTCATTAATGTCAGTCAACATTTTGAACACAGTTAAAATTAACATCCGTTAACCTATCTTTTCCTATGGCTGTTTCACCCACACATGATATTTTAACATTATGAATTGGTCATTTTTGAAATTACTAAGTTCACTGAATTATGGAGTTCTTCAAATGTTTACACAAGTCATTATAGAATATAAAAAATACACATTTGTTAATGTTTTCACCAATCTCCTCAGAAAAATTTTTAACCATTGGGAAGATGTTAGGCTCACAGTGGCCTATAAAAATACTAACAATGTTCACTTGAAGGCTTGAATTTTATCATTGGCAACAAATACTTTCATTTGATTTTTTTAAGTGTTCATTTTTGAGAAAATGTCTACAACGACTCAATTCAGAATAACCACACCTTGTCAGTGGTACTTCTGTATAAAAATGGTGTTTTGTGAAAAAGCGCCTAGTTCAGCCTGAACCCAAACGAGAATCGCACAAGTGCTTTCCCTCAGGACTCCTGTCATACGCTGGCATGCCTCAGTAGTGCGTGAAGCTGTTTTTCTTCAAATGTCATTTATGGTACTATGTAAAGGATTTATTGTTATTTTTAAGAACTGTTTTAAAAATTCCTCATGCGCACATCTCATTTCGTTACTCGGATGTGTACTCAAGGGTAGAGCTTTAACGAAGTTTATGATTTTTACTACTTCATCAAGGATAGTCTTGAGTGAAACTCTTTCTTTCTAATTGTGCCTGTCTAGCGGTGAAGAACAGAATGACTACAGTGCAGTATTGTGCCACTATCTAATTTCACACTATGGCTCTTGTACCATCTGTGCAAATATCAATATAGTGGAAAAGGTAAATGTCCTACTGTCTTACCGTTATTATGAAGATAGTTTTGACCTCATAGCCCCCTGGAAGGGTCTCTGGGACCCCCAGGAATCCGCAGATGGCGCTTTGCGAACTGCTGCTTGAGGTACCATCAGGCAGGGTGAGGCTAGCTCCTACCTTACATGGGCTTGCGCCGGCCAAAAAGGGGGGAGAGAAGGGGAGGAGGCTGAGAAGCAGCGTCCAGCTGGGCAGTCACACTTCCAGCTATAAGTCTGTTACCTTGGAACAGGCGTCCTCAAACTACAGCCCGTGGGCCACATGCGGGTGTTTTTGCCCGTTTGTTTTTTTACTTCAAAATAAGATATGTGCAGTGTGCATAGGAATTTGTTCATAGTTTTTTTTTAAACTATAGTCCGGCCCTCCAACGGTCTGAGGGACAGTGAACTGTCCCCCTGTTTAAAAAGTTTGAGGACCCCTGCCTTGGAACAAGGGAAGAACAAGATTTGAGCTCACAACTAACAAACCTTTGTGGGGAAAATAAACAGCCAATTTCCACTCACATTCCATCCTTTTAAGTTCATTGTTTTGCTTTTCACCTATGTCCTCTACGTGCATATCATTATGTTTCTCTCCACTCTGAATAAATGTTCACTATAGGAACAAAAAGACCTGTTTATACATGGTCATTGTACTTTTGTTACCAGCCCTCCATTCCTGGTGGGGGCTGGTGTCCTTGAGGAGGTGGCATGGCTCCAGGAGCCCTTGTGAATCCCTGCGTGGAACACAGAAGACTCTTCAGAGTCTTTATGGTAGTCACTAATTGGAACAACAATATACAGCTCAACTCCTTGGAATAATTTTTGTTTTCATATGGTTAAAAATAGGTTCTCCATGATCCAGCAATTCCACTACTGGGTATATATCCAAATGAAAGGATATATATATATGCCCAAGGATATCCAAAGTCAGAGACATCTGCACTCCCATGTTTATTGCAGCAGTATTCAAATTGTCCAAGATGTAGAATCAACCTCAAGTGTCCATCAGCGAATGAATAGATAAGGAGAATTTGGTACGCATACACAATGGAATACTATTTGGCCAGAAAAAATAATCCTGTCATTTGCAACAACATGGATGAACCTGGAGGACATCATGTTAAGTGAATTGAGCCAGACATGGAAAAACAAATGCTGCATGATCTCAACCATGTGGAATCTTTAAAAAAAAAAAAAAAAAAAAGTTTATCATAGGAGCAGAGAGAATAGAACAGCGGTTACCAGAGACTGGGGAGGGGAAAGGTAAGGGGAAGATGGAGAGAGGCTGGTCACTGGTCAGAAAGTTACAGTTAGACAGGAGGAATAAATTCTGGTGTTCTATTGCAAAGTAAGGTGACTGTGGTTAACAGTAAGGTATTCTCTATTACAAGATAGCTGGAAGAGAAGCTTTTGAATGTTCTCACCATAAAGCAGCAACAAATGCATGAAGTGATAACTACACTAACTGCCCTAATCTGGTCATTATACCACATATATATGTATGTATCAAAATGTCAAATCTTACCCTGTAGTATGTACAATTACAATGTGTCAATTAAAAATGAAGAGACTCTATATGTATCCATATGTTTCTATCAGGGAATCTTAACATTGAATTCTCTCCCTTCTTTCTCTTTCTCTTTCTCTTTCTCTTTCTCTTTCTCTCTTTCTCCCTTCTCTCTCTCTCTCTCTCCCTCCCCCCTTTCCCCCAATCTAGCCATGGTTCTCATTCTTCATCTCTTCTTCTTTTTATTTGACAAAACTGTTTCTTGAAATACATGAAAATGAAATTAATGAAAAGGAATCATTTGATTGGAAAATATGGTGCAGACAGGCCAGTGCCTCGCTCACACACAGTCGAGGCATGCCGGAGAGAGGCTTCAGTTCAGGTCCTTTGCCACCACGGTCCATCCTCTTTAGAGTGTTAATGAGGTTTACGGTGAGCTCCTCACACGGCAGCACCTGAAACCACAAGTGGGTCCGAAGTGGGCCTGACCTCTAGAAGGGGCCCAGTAAATATCAGTTTTCTTTTTCATCACTTGTCTCTGTCTGCTGATCGGCATTGTTCTTGTTTAGGAACAATATCCTGTGACCCGCTGCCTTCTGTGTGCTTTAAATTCTTTTTAAAAGTTGACAGTTGATTAGGAAAATCAATACCAAAGAACATGAAACCACAGGGAAACATAATAAGCGCTTTCAAAACATTGGGAGTAATTTATGGACTACGAACTTTTTCAAGAAGCTGGAGCTCCATAGAGAGGAAGACTCAGACCCATCTTCTCAGAATGATTTCTGGAGGTAGAAAGTCAGCAAACGAGAGCCTGGAAGATCTGGCAGGTGGCAGAAAGGAAGAGAACTGGTGCTGGGATGCCAGACAAGGGGCCTAGGCGTGGAGATGAGCCTGAATAGACAGCACACCGCAAGGGGGTTGCCTGGGGAGGGCAGGGGATGCTTGTTGGGAAGAGTAGACTCAGGCTTGCATGGTCACAGTGGACAGCCAAGTAAGCAGGAACCTGGAAAGTCCTGCAGAGGCACTTGACCTTCTTAGTTGGAAAACAGCAGGAGGTTTTTGAGTTTTTTTCCTCTGGAGAGTAATGCAAAGAAAAGGGTGATTAGGAAAAAAGATGTGGTTAGAAATAGGACTTGGTCCTTCTTCCTTCCATTTGGCAGTTCCTGCCTGCGTCTACTGACTGACCACCTTCTGCTTGTCCTTCTGTGTTCAGCTACCGTGACATGTCCTAGTGGAGCCTTCCCCTCTCACCCCACCCTCCCAGGCTGCTGTGGTTTGAGTGCATCCCCTCCAAAGTTCAGGTGTTGCCCTTTGATAGTATTAAGAAATGGGGCTTTGGCTGGGCATGGTGGCTTAAGCCTATAATCCTAGGTCTCTGGGAGGCTGAGGCGGGAGGATCGATTGCTTAAGCTTGGGAGTTTGAGACCAACCTGAGCAAGAGGAGACCCTGTCTCTACTGAAAAATGAAAAAATTAGCTGGGCATGGTGGTGCTCGCCTATAGTCCCAGCTACTTGTGAGGCCGAGGCAGGAGGATCGCTTGAGCCCAGGAGTTTGAGTTTGCTATGAGCTAGGCTGATGCCACAGCACTCTAGCCCGGGTGACAGAGTGAGACCCTGTCTCAAAAAAAAAAAAGTAGGGCCTTTAAGAGACGATTAGGACATGAGGGCTCCCTCCTCCTTAATGAGATTAAGGCCCTTATAAAAGAGGCTTCACGTGGCATTTGAGTAGCTTGCCCTTTAGCCTTTGGCCATGTGAAGATACAGCAAGAAGGCCCTCACTTGACCAAATGCTGGCACCATGATCTTGGACTTCTAGCCTCTAGAACTGTGAGAAGTAACTTTCCATTCTTTATAAATTACCCAGTTAAAGCAGCACGAGACGGACTATGATGGTGTCTTCTTATGTACTACTTCCATGCATCTTGTGTTATACCTACTGTAGCCAGTAATGTAATTGTTTTGGTTACGTAGGGGCTGGAAAGTTCCCTGAGGATGGAGTGCTTGTCTGTTGTACCTTCATGCCTAGCAGAGTGCCTGATTCATGGCAGCTACTAAGTAAATACTTAAAGGAGTGTGTGAATGAGGAGGGTGCAATAATGTTAGCCCAAAGAGATTAGGGCTAGGCACATTGATTTAGAAGTAGTAAGGAAGGGGTTGATGGGGATCTTGGAAGGTGCAGTTACCTGCAGCAGTAGCCAGCTCATTCCTGCAAACCATATTGGATTCTCTCCCGCAGGGTCTGCTTCCAGAGCATCCCAAACTAAGAAAATGTCAACCCCATATTATTGAACAATTAGATTTATTTCAATTTTTTATTATTGGGAAAAGAATTATGATGAATATCTGTGTATTAATGACTTTATGTATGGATCTAGTTAATTCTTTTTTTTTTTTCAATAAGTGCTGGGTCAAGGATATGTACATTTTAAAGGCTCTTGATATATGTTACCAAATTACCCTTTGGAAAGGTTATTCCAGTTTGCAGAGTGTTGGTTTTCCTATAAGTGTATAAGTGACCTTTGGGTATTAACCTTTTTAAATATTTGCCAGACTCTTGGATAAGAATTGTCTAGGTTAATCTGTAATTTTCACATGTGCTTTCGGTCACATAAATTTTTGTTTAATGTGTTGCCTATTTATATCTTCTCCCATTTTTCTCATCGGATAGTTAAATGTTTTAATCAATTTTTATGAGCTCTTTCCATATTAGAGATATTACTAATCCTTTGTTGTGTGTCATAAATTGTTTCCCTAAATTGTCTTTTGACTAATTTTGTGCTTCTTAATAGCCACTCTCCTTGGCTTCATTACGAAATTCTATTATACATTAGCCTGCATATCTCTTGCCCTCTGTGTTGGCATCCTCACCATTTCCCCCTCCCTGTAGGTCTTTACACCTCATTTTCTATCTTCTTATCTTTCCTACATCCAGTTTCTTTACCCTAATTCCTATTCTAAGTATGGAATTGATACAGACTTGATACAGACTTGTTCCACTTTGGCGTGATTCTCACTAGGGGATGGAGGAGGGTCCACATAAGGATGGATGGGAGAGGTGGCCTTCAAGCTCCATGTTCCCTAGACTCTGGAGAAGCACAGCCATAGTGTGACTCTGACTACCATGTGTGTGGAGCCCCTCAGCTGAGCAGAGACACAAAAAGGTGAGGACCATTGGCTTGAAAGGTTTAAGAAGGCATGGGAATGCCACTCACATTTTCCTTCTCTTTGTTTCTACGTTAAAATCGTCTTAGGGCCCTTCTCCAAAACACCCCTGCTTATGTATGCTTGGCAGATCTGCAAATTACTTTTAAAATTGATCTCAGAATGTGCTGAAGGACATGCTAGACCAGGTCTAGAAGACCAGCATCCTTTTTAAAACCAGATCGATATGAAAGGCTACTATTTTTATATAATGCCATGGGGTCACATCCAAAGCGCATTTCCACATCAGGAGAGCTTTCAAAGCTAATGCAGATGCCACAGGCCTCTAGGGAGGGGTTACTACTGTACTTTGTAGGTTTATAGTCACATGTCTGCTGGCCCAGAAAAAGAGGAAAGGGTGACTCCTGTGTTCTGGGAGTGCCCTGGTGCTCCTAGCTACTAATCATGTTCTTCAGGGTAAGAGACTTCTGGCTTCCTTCTTTTCACCCCCAAAACAACTTGTTTATACATTTTAAAACTCACAACACATGAAAAATTTCTTTGCATTCTGACTTATTTTACAATGTGTATTAAATTAAAACTGTGGATTATCATCTCAAATTGATTTTAAATTCATTTAAATTACAGTTGAGTGTTTCTTAAAAGGATCTTCCATGTGTTTATAATAATATTAACATAGATGTTGAACATTTAAAAATACACATGAAAAGAGAAATAGCAAGGACGTTGAGAGGCAGTCACAGTTGCTGCGACTAAGCTTTGGAATTAGATCTCAGCGTCCCAAAACCAAGGTAGAAAGGTAACAGTGGAGCAATGTAATTCTCACTTGGCAAGAGGAAACATGTTAAGCCTACACAGAAAAGAAGTATTTCCTTACCATGGACTAAATTTTGAAGGAGAAATATCATGTGAAACTTACACATTGGACTTAAGGTGAATATTTCCAGTATAAGTTCATTGCAGATATGGAAGCATTTTCTTATTTGTTTTCTACGATAAATTGTCAATATAAGAAAAAGGTGTAAGGTTTAAGTATAATTCTGAGGTTTTTTGGAGTAGTTTTAGTGAAAGTATTTTCAGAGTAGTTTAGAGATCTGGCTTTCTTCTCATATATTTAAACATAATCCAAGGATCCCTATATTTAGAACTAAACTATTTAGAGAACAGATCTCTCTTAGACTACTTCCCTTGATGGTTAGTTGTATCAGCTGGGCTTTGTGAAAGCCAGGTAAGAGTTTTAAATGGAAATATAATAGCAAAAGATGAAATTTACCTCCAAGATGCTGACTTCAGGTGAAGACCCACACACCTTTCACATTTTTGAGGCAACAAAATGTCTCTAATACTTTGTGATTCATATTCTTCTGTTAAATCAAAATAGTTATTAATTCAAAGAAACTGCTGTTCATTCAGCTGCAGTTACCTACTGATTCTTGGAGGAAAAAAAGTATATATGTGTATTTATATTTTTATTTAACTATTTAACACTTGGTTAACCAGGCATCCTTTCCTCTGGCTTCAAAATCTGTTATGTCTTTAGGCTTGCATTGACATGATTATTCCAGATGATAAAATAAAGTGATCAGACCTGATCTATTGTTGTGAGTTCTGTTCATAATGAAATCTCTATAGTATAGTCGATTTGAAAAGAAAAGAAACCTGATGAAAGAGTAGATTTACAGTGGAGACCATGCAACAACTGACACAGAAGCAGGTGGAACAGATGCGGCTGAAATACTACAACTCAGACGTGCACCAGGCAGTGTTCGTATTGCCTGAGTTTGCCTGCAAGGCCCTGAATGATGTGAGCTGAACCCGGTGCTGCCGCTGACACTGGCCAGGACCTGGGACCAGGGAGCCTCCTGGGTGTCTGGGCCATTCCAGCCCTGGAGCAGACCTGCCGGCGCTCACCCAGCAACCGAGTGTTACTGGCCCCACGATGCTGCAGCGGACTGTCTGCAGGTCTCTCTCTCTCTGGCATTCAGCCTCCAAGCCTATCCCAGCTGTGTACAGCACCGGCTCTCTGCTTTTATTTTCCCCTCACTCACCAAACATGTGTATTTATAACAGACAAAAAAATCTTCTCTACCCTTCTCTTAAAAAAAAATAATATAGAATAGATAGCACTCAAATCTTACGTATATGGTCAAAATGCAAATGAAGAAGGCTTCAGGGTGACTTCCACAGTGCTTCTGGCCTCCCTCCTGGTGCTGGGGTCAGGCTTGCTCAGGCTAAGAAGGGCCACAGATGCCTCCGCTGGGGCCCTGTTATTGATGGATGTACTTGCTACTGAGTTGTCTCAAGTGATGTGTCTGGGAGCAGACGTACCTAATATAATGAAAAATCCCATTATATATTGTGGTTTAGATTGAGAGTATTAGAGGTAATTTCTCATCCACTATGATATGGCCTAAGTCTTACCCATTTTAGAAATCTTCTTAAATTGAAATTAGTTGTTCCATTTAATAGCGTTAAGCACCATTTATGAAGAGTTGTCTTATGATGCTGTGTTAGCTGGGGCTACCATGACAAAATGCCGCATACTATAATAGGTGGCTTGAACAACAGCAATTTGTTTCTCACAGTTCTGGAGACTGGAAGTTCCAGATCAGGTCCAGCAGGGATCAGTGTCTGGTGAGGGCCCTCTTCCTGCTATAGGGACGGCCACTTTCTCACTGCAGTCGTCACATGGCCTTTCCTCTGAGCATGCAGAGAGAGAGAGAGAGAGAGAGTTCTTTTTTTAAGGCCACCACCTCTATCAGTTTAGGACCTCACCCTTATGACCTTATTTAATCTTAATTACCTTCTAACGACCCTTTCTCCAAATACAGTCATGTTGGGGATTAGGGTTTCAACACATGAACTTTGGGGGAATGCTGTTCAGTCCATAGCAGACGCAGGGAAAAAAATTGTTGATACAATTTCTGTAGACCAAAGAGGAAAAAAAAGTGGGAAATAAGCCAGAAGGGTCTTGTCAGTGATGGATAACCATGGAGCTCTTTGATAACAAGAGGCCTGGTTACCCATCTGGACAGGCAGACTGTTATGTAGATTACAGGCTTTGGAAGTCCCTTATAACCCTAAAATTCAGGGTTTTTAGGTAAAAACTCATTTTGGGGAATCTATTCCGAATGCCCATGATGTTTTTCTTTCATTACTCATCCTTTGTCACCCAGAGTGCCTACAGGAAGTCACAGTGGAAGAGCCTGGCTGGCCTGGGTTGACTTCCACCTTCTCTACTTACCAGCTGGTGAGCCTCCAATTAATTACTGTGCCCCTCTGAGATTGTTTCTTTGTCTACAAAATAAGTAATGATACCTTGAGACATATATGTATCTCTTTTATATATATATAAAAAATAGTGAGAATATAGGCTATACTACTATGTAATATATATGTATTTTATATATTATATATGATATATATACACACACACACACATATATATATATAGACCCAGGGCTGGTAGGAGACCTCTGACACCAGCCTCCACAGAAACTTCAATCTCACGGCCAAAGGTCAGTGCTCCAGTTTTCATTATCTCCCTCTGATGAGAATGGGACAAGGATGAGAGGGACTCATGCACATGAATTTTTAGGGATACCGTCCCAAAGTGCGCACACAAACTCTGCTCGCATCTTTTCCACCAGAGCTGAGGCATGTGGTCATATCACACAGGGAGGCTGGGTGAGAAGCACCGTCTCTAGTAGCATTGTCTTAGTAGCAATGGCTATTCTGCTTCAGATGATTATTGTAAAGAGAAGAAATAATTCGTTAATTCATTTATCTACATGTAATTGTGAAATATTGTAATAAAGTATTTAGCAAGGTGCCTTAAACGTCGTAGATACAAAAGGGTGGAATGACCCTTCTTACTTTCCCCTGGCACCTTACTACTGGCCAAGTATGGTCCATGGTCTGATGGCATCGGCATCACCTGGCAGGTTTGGAAATGCAGAACGTCATCCCCCAGGCCAGACCTACTGAATGACAGCCTGCATTTTAACAGTAGGAGACGCTCCAAACAAGCTTGTTCTTTGTAAATCTTTCATGGCATCTGCTGGCTATGTTACTTTGATCACTTACAATACTGTTGTGAGAATTTAATGAGATGATGTGTATAAAATACTTTAAATCTATAAAGTGTTTTATAACATTATCTAAGTGTACATGTTTGAGGAGAAATAATGTGAATCAGAACTTATTAAAACAACAAAATTTGAGAATCAGTGTGTTTTTAGATTTCTAACCTCGATAACACTCCTTGACATTGGCATTCTGTCTCTGGAAAATGTGCTTGAATTGCCATGCACTGTCTTAAGTACAGAGCTTTTATTATTTAGGGAGATGCTAGGCCTGCCCTTCTAAATTGAGGGTTTTCAGTGTATTTTTAATCACCATTCCTCTTTTATGATGTCTAAATATTTCATCTTTTTATGTTCTTAATTATAGTACTATCCTTTAATGTGTGTGATTGAATATATAGATTTTGACATAAAATGAATGGGGAAATGATTCTGCAAAAAATACCTAAAAACCTGGAAAATTTTGATCAGTGGATAAAATGAATAAATGATGACTTCATGGTATCAATTTAAATTAAAGAAGTTATACCTAATGTATTAAGTTATAAACAGCCATTCAGGTTTGTACACCAGCATTGAGCTATAAGAAACCAGGAGAATCACCTTCTCATGGACTTCAGTGTTCTCATCTGTAAATTGGGAAAGAGATTTGCTCTGTCTCATAGTGTTTTAGGAGTATAACATGAGATCCTAGAAAGATGTATTATGTATATAGAAAGTGATGTTAATATCCAGTATTTTCACAGTGAGGGTATATGTGAACATGTATATGAGAGATCTTCTTATTGAAATGTTTGACAAACTTGCCAGCTGAGCTAGGGCCCTGGCGGCTCCATCAGACTCACAGTGTCTAGGCCTTTGCTCTTGCCCCAAGTGGGCAGGAGCGCAGGGAGAGGCAGACACTCATCTGTTTGTACAGGTCATTCAGGTATCAGGTACATAATGAAAGCAGGTCTAGGTGATGCACATCTGCACACAGGGAAAAGCCTGGGTTTTAGAAGAAAACTAATCAGCCAAGAAACTCACAGAGGAAGGGAAGCTCTGAATTACAGATTTTTCTGGGTCACTGAGAGTCACACCTTTGCTCTCCTGCCTGTGACTGGAAGGTGTTCCCACAGTGAAAGAGATAACTGCTGCATCTTTAAGAGCAAGCACATACGTGCCCTATAGGCTCAGGACTGATAAATCCAGAAAAACTACCAGGTCTTGCATTTTTTTTTTTTCTGTATTCCTTTTCATTAGCATTCAGCAAATGAATGCTGAACTGTCAATTTGGGAGTAGATGCTGGTGAGGTAAACATGTGCAGATGACATAACCTTCCCTCAGGGACTTTCAGCTGAGGAGATAACAGGCAACTTTATCGGAGAAAAAGGTAATAACTAACATTGGCGCTATACTTTAAAAGAGATTTTGGTGCATTGTACCCACATTTTAAATACGTGCATCTGTATGGGTGTTTAAAATAAATCCGTATTTATATTACATAGAAAAAAATGAGCTATACATCAAAATGTTGATGATGAGAAGTTAAATTATTTTTATCTGTTCTTTGTTTTGTATATCTTCCTCCATGGACACATATTATTTATATAACTAGAAAAATACAATAAACTTTTGAAGCCTCCAAAGTGTTTGAGAGAAGTGGAAGAGACAGACACACCTACAACTCAGACACTCATGAAGTTAGTGCAGGGAGAGCACACAATGCACATAGTTTTGAACGGGTAGCAAGTGGCCAAACCAGGACCAGAGTTAAGATCTCAAAAAGGAAAGAAAATGAAGAGTATTAAATACTTGAACAAAAGGGAAATATAAAGATTCTGGGGCACTTCAGGTTGAGGGGATGGCATGACTTTTGACTTCAGTCTGGCTCCCTCCACTGAGGTCTGGTTAGGTTTTATCAGACTGAGGGATGGGGTACACAGTGGTTATGTTTGGATTTGGGGCCAGTCTGTGTTTGATTTTTCAACTCTGGCACTGCCTAGCCATTTAACAGTTATTTATGGGCAGTTATTTATAGACTCAGGGCCTCCATTTACCTCTCTATAAAATACTAGCAGCTACTGTACAGATTAAATGAGTTAATATGTATAAGATATACCACATCTGAGTTAATATGTATAAGGTATACCTTTAAAAGTATATGGAACATAGGGAGGGCTCAACATACACCTGCTGCATGAAGCTAAGCACCCTCATCCCTATGGTACAGGGCTGATGAGGATGTTGGGGAATTAACCATAAGAAATACACATATGTGTATCAAGTGTGTATAGATGTATACCAGAAAGTGCTGATAGCTGTAGATGAGGGATGCAAAAGAATTACAAAGTTAAAAAAAAAAAAAAAAAGAGAAAGTTTGTGCCAGTATTATTGGATGATTCAGCTATCTGTTTATATCTAAACCAGACCCTCCCTGGTGATCATAAATGTTTGGAATCTGTGTGTACACTTAGATTTTCTGTCAGATTATACTTTGTTGTAAGGTAAGTAATTGCCCTTATATTAAAAATGATTGTTTTGTCATAAAAAGACTTTAACCACAGGTCAGGGGTTGGTGGCATGTGCTTGTGAGGGTTGGTCTAAGGCAGGCGTCTTCAAACTACGGCCCGCGGGCCACATGTGGGTGTTTTTGCCCGTTTGTGTTTTTACTTCAAAATAAGATATGTGCAGTGTTCATAGGAATTTGTTCATAGTTTTTTTTAAACTATAGTTTAAAACTCCAACGGTCTGAGGGACAATGAACTAGCCCCCTGTTTAAAAAGTTTGAGGACCCCTGGTCTAAAGTGTCCTACTGATATAAGTGTACCTGCATGTCATGGAACCCTGGGGAAGGCATGAATATTGTTGCTTTGTAAGCATTGAGTCTAAGGAGTTTCAGGGTTGTTTGTACTAACTGTCAGCATCATTTATTGATCAATAGACAGGGAGGTGGAGGATTTGCGTCTGGTTTCTGTGAGACCCCTGCAGGGCTCTGCTGTTGATCTGGGTTATCTAGCAGGAATATGCCCACGTGACCAACAAAATATGAAAAACACTAGCCAGGACTCCATCCCAGAATCAGCTTGAAACACTACCAGCTGAGTTTGGGAGATTACCCAGAGAACATATGGTGTGATACTAGTTGCTTTAATAACCTATTCGTAGTTGTTTTTAAGTCCTTCAATTCTCACATAGGCAAATTATTGAAATCCCAAAATATCAGTGCAAGAGCCTATCGTAAACTGCTCTTACCTGCTTATCTATGTTCCAAAACATGTAAGATATGTTTGTCATTTTTTTTCAGACTCCCTGGTTCTGGAATACAAAGCACTGCTGGTACAACTACCCCTATCAGGTAAGGAGGCATTACTGTCTGGGTTTTTACATACACCAGGTATCTTCCCGAAGTCACTTTCATGGTTTTAGGTTGGTGCCAACAGACTGGGCAGCCACCTTGCCTTTTGGCCCCATTTCTACTGACCAATGCCTATGTGACCTAGTAAGGATAGTAACTTGTATGTTCTCAGTGAAGTTCAGAATCAAAGCCTGATTGCTTCAGCAGGTGGAGTAAACTTGAAAAGTACATTTGCTGGAGAATAGGATGCAATCAGTTCAACAGGTGGATAATTCCTGTGCATAACAGCAGTGCTGCTTCTAATCCCCGAGGAACATCTGAAGAGCTGTTGACAGCACAGGCCTGTCTCAACAGCAAGTGGGAAAACTCAAACGTGGAACTGGATTAAGCACACTGAGTTCAGTTCACTTTGTGGCTTAAGAGCAGACTCTAAATATATAAATCAAGCACCATTTCCTTGAGTGCAGAAAAATGGGTTTGTACCATTACACATGGATGGATTATTCCTGCAGCTAAAAAAAAAGTATCATTGAAAATGAGATTAAAATTATATCCTAGCAAGGGAGCATTTAGATCTCTGCCCACTGACATGCCTTTGCAACTTTCCATGAATTCAATAATATTAGCATGGGTTGTTATAGTCCCCAGATCAATTTGTATTTGAATATCAGAGCTGAGACTTTTCTAGAAATTTCTAGGTAGGAAATTTCTATAATTTCTAGTTCAACTGGGGTATGTTATATAAGAGAAGCAAATGCAGCTAGGTATTTTGGTGATGAAGAGAGATACACATTATAACAAGCAACTTGGATTTTTGAGTTTGACTGGGGTTCTTTTGGGTTGTCTTTTAGAGACATTGGCCTTTTTTGGTGAGCATAAGGTTAATGTCCTCTGTCTTTTCTGTTGCACAGTGTCATGGAGGGGGGTGGTGAGGACGGCAAGGGATACTCCTTGGGCAAGTCCAAGGCGAAGGACACACTGAGATGGAATTCCAGTTTGCATTTCCATCTCTTTCAAGTAATTTATTCAGATTAGAAAAGAGTGTAAATAAGCAACAGACCATGGCGAGAGAGAACTGAGCGTCCAGGGGATATCTGATCACCACTAAAGCAGTATTGAAACCAATCACTTACTTTATATAACTGCAATTCTCAGACCCAACTTCTGTTTTACTATCTTAAATACTTGGAATGTTGTCATTTAAGATTCTCTTTGTATGCTGTAATCGTATACTGAGTGGCACAATCCATGCAAATTTAAATTTCTATTTATAAAAGTACATTAAAGGCGTCTAGAAATCTGAACTGGAATGTTGGCATGGCAGCTGCTGTAATGTGCCACATTTGTAAGGTAAATTCTGTCCCATGAGAGATTTTGAGAATAAATGCCATACGAAATGTAATACCTACTCTTCTTTCTAATAATGTAGTCCAAAATAACTTTCACATTTGTGGCTGGAGCTGAGAAATTGCTTATTTCTGAGAAAATGAGCTGCTAGGGCTATGGCCTAAACAGTAGCTGCAGACACTTTCATAGCACTATAGATTCAACGTGAAAGTTTGAGAGGTAGGTAGATACAATTATGTTTAAAAATAGGAAGCGTCTCTAGTATGGAAGGAATGGTGCCATCTGTGAGGATTCAGATCAAGATTGTCTTCTAGTATATGATCCAGCATCTAGCTCCCGAAATGTAGGACAAATTTACGATCTCTTGTGGGAATGGTGGTCATCCTTGAAGAAGACCATATGCTAATAAAATCAGCTGCTTTTTCTGTGTGTGTATGTGGGGGAAAAAACTTTGCAGTTTCCAGATGTGATCTAACTTGCCCTGATAATTCCTCTGGGCAATTTTCCCAGGTGGTGATGCCAGGAGTGAAAGAATCTCATTAAAAGTGAAATTTACCTTTGGCTCAAAGGGTCCTGAGCCAGGGCCCTGTTTTCTAAACTTCAATGCTGCCATATGTCTCGCCTGAATACCTATCCTTCATTGCTAATGCCTTCCCGTTTTAAAAGGATAATTCAGTGGGAAATATTTTCTCGCTAGGAAGATATTGAGATTAATTTTAAAAACATTGATGTTTATCTTAGTTCAGGCTGGGAAATCATGTCCCTTCTTATAAGGGTGCTAATCCCATTCAGGACTGCTCTGCTCTCCTGACTTAATCACCCCCCAAAGCCTCTAAATACCATCACATTGGGGATGAGGCTTCAACATATGAATATTATAGGGGGACCCAGACTTTAAGTCCATAGCAGTGCTCATGGTCACTTGGAGTTTAGGATTGCTGGTTGTAGAGTGTCCTGTCCTATTGGGTGTTTAGTTGTCAAAGATCCATGAGAGGGACCACTGTTTTCCTTATTCCCGTGGTAGTTTGAGTGCCAGTTTCTCATGATAGTTGTTCATTATGTACCTATCGGTATATAAAGCATTTAGATTCCAATTGTACTTACTATATATAGCATTTCCTTGTATATAGGGGTGTAGACTTGTGTGATGAATTTCAAGCATTTTCTATTTTGATAAAGCAAGACATTGCATCACAACTCAATAAAACAAAAGTGACTCATCAAAAATGTTTATAAACTTTTGTTTTGATGGATTTATGGGCAAAATAAATACTCATGACTTCCATAGCTTTTTTGAGCCTCTCTCCAACCCTGAGCCTCCAACATAGTTAAAGTAGGTATCCACCCCCATTTATCAAATACACTAAGGCCCAAGTTTTTACCACGCAAGCTGTGGAGCTGAAACTTGATCTCAGATTTCCTGGGTGCCTAATCTGGTGTCTCTTAGCAGCTTCCCTGTCCCTCTGATTTTTTAATAAATATTTTTGAATCATTTTTTTAAATATTTGCAATGTACTGAACATTTCCTAATGACAAAAAAAGCTTTCTGATGTGAAACTTGAAACTATGCCTCAGTGACCCATATAATACTCCATCTAGTTCCTGTCACCTGCGTTCACTGTCCCTATACTGTGGAATCTCACAACAGTTGTCCAGGGTTATTCTTTGTATATATTAGATTTTTTTTTCAAGGAGCCTAAGGAATCTTGCAGATACTCATGTCAAAGGATCATAAATGCTATTGTTAAACTGAATAATGAATTGGGTCCCAAATGTTCATGTTGATTAATGCTTTGTAGGTTGGAAATGAAATAAAAGTAATGTGAATGAGAGACATCCTCAAACTCCAATTACCTAAAAAGAGAATAGGGCAGGAACTGCATCTGTGCAGGTACATGACCATGTTACTTTTGAGTACTGAGCTTGAGATGTTTGGGATGCAGATTTCAGTTCTCTATTAACTGTTAATCTTTCCCTTTTTTCTTTCATCCGCAGCCACTCACAACTGACCTTCACTACTATTACATCCTGGAGCTGTCGTTTTATTGGTCTTTAATGTTTTCCCAGTTCACTGATATCAAAAGAAAGGTAAGAGCAGTTATGTTATAAAGTGCTTGCAGACATGTGTCTTTAATGGCCCTTGACAGGTGGGTGTAGAGTCTCAAACTCACTCACCTGTGTTCTCCTGGCAGCATTAGGTTAGAATTACTTGCTGCATTATTATAAAAAGTTCTCTACTTTTGTTTGTGCTGTTCTGTGTTTTGTTCCTATGTCTTTTTACTCTTCCCAAAAACCCGATATTCTTTTCTCCTTAAAAAAATATACAGCAATGAATCCTGACAGCCGTTCTCTCAGTCTGATTCCTAGGTTCCTCTGTTCTCCAAATCAAAGAAAAAAAAATTCGTTTGTAGCTCCTGGGGAAGAGTAAAATCTCAGTGTTTCAGCCCTACAGAATGAATTCCTCAATTAAAGGGTTATCTAGTGTCAAAATATGTTGCAAATATGCAACATTCCTAAATAAACTGTGATCTGGTTTTCACCCCTCTCTTCCATTGGAATTGCTTTTGCTCAGGGTACCCATGATCTCCTAAGTGTTAAATCCACTTATTCTGGTTTTCATCCTACAAGCTTCTGGGCAGAATTGACACTTCTGGCTATTCACTGCTTATTCTTTCCATAGCACCATTTTCTCAAGATTCCCATATTTGAATTAATCCTTCAAGGTTTTCTTGCTGGCTTCCATCTTAATGCCCCATGCTCTACATATTGTGGTACACCAGGGTTCTGGACTAGAGTTACAGGGTGCCATTGCTCTGCATGATCAAGCTTATACCTCCTAATACTTCCAACACAGCTTATTAGTTACTTACCAATAACTTCCAAATGTTTCGCTTCTGCCCCAGATTCTCTCTGGGTCCATATTTCCAAATCTCTAGTTGTAAACATGAATAATAGTATAGGTTGAGCATCTCTAATCCAAAAACCCAAACTCCAAAATGCTCTAAAATCTGAAACGTTTTCGGCATCAACATGATACTCACAGGAAATGCTCATTAGATTTTGGATTTTTAGATTAGTGATGCTGCGTGGTAAGTATAATGCAAACATTCCAAGATAAATTTTAAACAAAACCTGAAATCCAAAGCACTTCTGGTCCCAAGCATTTTGGATAAGGGATATTCAACCTATATTATGTTTGTGTTTATCATATCATTTAATCCTCACAACAACTCCAACAACCAGTTTGATTATTTATTATTTATTCTTATTTTATGAATGAGGAAAGAAAGTCTTACATACAAAGTATTCCTGACTGAAGACATGATCTCACATACAAAGTGTTCCAGATTGAAGACATGATCTCCTAGCTTTGTTCTTCCTCCAGTAACCCTTATAGCCACAGTCATGGAAGCCAGGGTGTTTTTCCTTTCCTCTTCTCCTTGCCACTCCTGTGCTTACTTCCTTGATACTGCTGACATGCTTAGCTTGCATCCTCTCTGCTTTTGCCCACTCTAGTGCAATAGCTTCCTAAACAGTCTTTCGATCTAAGTAGTCATTGTTATCTACCTGCCACCTACGAGTTACATTTCTAAAACTTTCAAGACAAAGCCCAAATAGCTGGAGCGATAATCAGGATTGTAAACAGCATAACTCAGACCCACCTCTGCAGTTCCATCGCCCACCCCTGTTCTCCCCATTTGACACACACATACCTCTTACCTACTAACATCTTCTCACTGTTGTCCAAATGCATTAACGTTTTTCTGTGCACATTTGGTTTTTACAAGACCCTGCCTGTGGCTAGAATATACTCTATTTCCCCCTCCTCACCTGTGTTACACGAGGAGCCCTGTTCATTCATGTAGTGTCAGTACTTGTAGACTGATGATCGTCTATGTACCAAGTACTATGTGAGGCTCATTTTGCATTTTATTTTCTTTTTGAGGAGCCCTTTTGTCCAGGTAGTCACATAAAACACTTACATAACATAGAACATTCTTCCTTTTCTTTTTTTTTAACCTGGGAAAATTGCACAATGAGGTTATGTAAGTTTCTCAAGGCCATGCAACATGGGAATGAATGAGAGGCCAGGTTTACCAAACAACGTCCTATGATTCACTCTTAGATTAGATGTGTTCACAGTCCTTGCCTTGCCTTGCTGTGCTCTTGACATTAGAGGTAGTAAGCCTTTCACAGCTCTTTGCCATTTGATTGATTCTTCTTTTGCTTAATGAGAATTAGGGGTGCCATCCAGAGACAAAGAGGTTAATGTTAATAAAAGCAGGAGTAGCTGGCCTTGGTTTCCAGAGCCTAGTCCTATAGAGATATTGCTATATCAGAAGTCACCAAAATCCCTCCTCTTGACTGAATTTTCTCACCATGTGTGCAACATAGCTGTTCAGTGAGCCAACAGGACTCAGACAATCTTCATTTCTTTAAGCCAAATGACCATTATCTCAGTTTTCGTAGGTGAATTACTTTCAAGGGTTGCAATGTATCATTTTGTATGGTTTTAAAATATTTAGCAGCAGCATAGAAAACACCTGTAAAAAAGGATAATTTTTTTTGCAATAAGTTTTATGGAATTGATCCTAGGCCTGTACATGTTGTCAGTATTTGGAAATGAATAATATATTTGTTTTCCTCGTCAACACCAATGGCTTGTTTTACACGTCTAGCACCTCTTCGTCTGTTGCTCAGCGTACTTTTGTACATTGCTGGCGCAGCTGGCTCGTTCTTGCTTCTTGCATTAAATGGGGATTTGGCCACTACCAGACATGCTTATTCCTCTGCATAGGTTTTAATAAGGAAAGTTTTTCCTCTGCTGCCATCTCTCATTAGTGAGCTGTAGCCCTTGCTCCTTCTCTTTGCATCTTGCTGAGTGGCCCCATAGGTCCTTGGCAGTTCTGTCCTCATCACGCCCCCACCTGGAGGACCTGCTGTTCCTGCCATCGGTGAGGCTCTATGGTGCATTCTCCACCTTCTGTATTGGGAATATCAACCAAACCCTCTAAAAACAGCCTGCTTCTTAATTACGGAATAGAGATGTTTGAAGATACCCGTTGGCAATATAGTATGGAAATCAATTTTCTGAAGCCTGTTCATAAGGTTGTTAATAGAAGGGTTATCAAAATGTTTCTTTGGCTCCCCTGTTAAATGACAATGAGCATGAATGGTCATTTTCAAACAGGGACCAGGATTTATAAATGTTGGATGTGAATGCATGCCTCAGACTCTCAGAATCAATACCTTAAACGAGGTTTAGCAATCACTTTTCAAGTTAATGGGTTTGTGAATCTTTCCAAAATGGATTTTAAATTCACAAACTTTCTTTTTTTCTTTTTGGCGTCTTTTTAGAAAATTGTTCTATTTCCACATAAAATCTGGAGTTTAAAAATGAGGGGAGAACCTTTCATGCCCATGCTGACAGAGTACATTGCCTGTCTTTTGATCATTTCCACAGTTGGTACTTATTTGTTCAGTAATGAGAAATACTATTAATCTTCCAAGAGAGAAGAGACTATCCCAGATATAATGGACTTATAATTTAAATATTCTATGATATGCTACAAAGATATCTCAACTTTTTTGAGGATTTTTTTCTTCCCTCCCTTCCTCTCTTCCTTTCTTTCTTTTGTCTTTTGTTTTAAAAAAAAAATCATTAAGGTATATTCTTAAAACAACAAGCATATTCTTGGTACTCAGTGTTATTTGAAGCACCTTTTATTTCCCAAGGCTTAATTTTGTTTAAATTTTATCCATTAGCACCTGTTCACATTGAGTATTTCTCCTGCACATTTAAATTTTCCAAGGGAGGCTAATAAATATTTTTGTGTTAGAGCTCAGAACAGCTTGCTTATGTCTAAACCCTCTGTCCCTTTTAACTAAGCTGCTGTTTGGCTTGAAGGCCTGGGCCCTTGGCCAGTGAGCTCTGCTCGTGTTCAGAGTCCTTGTCAGTAAAGCATCCCTGGCAGAGTTCCAGGGCCCAGCTGGCGAAGTCAACTTGTTGCTTTTTTGGTCTTTAACCTGAGAAAAACACTACATCTTAGAAAAGATTCCAGACTGAAAGAGGTATGATGATTAGGTTTAGCAAGACACTTATTGATGGGCTTGTGTTTGTTCTCTGATAACTTTTTGCAGACAATGTAACTGGAGTCCATTACTGTGAATGCTTTAGCTGTCTTTTGGGACCCTGTCACACTCCAGATCTTTCCTGCTTCAGTTAGTTTTAGGGTAAAGAAAAATGCATATTTTAATCTTCTTACAAGGAAGCAGCATAGCATAGAATTCAATGAAATAACGTACATAAAACCATCTAGTACACTGCTAGACAAATAGAGCTTAGAACAGTATTTGTCATAAAATTACCAAAATTTGGTTGAATCAAAGCCTGGTGCTCTAGCAAATAAAAATACTCAACACTAGTGGTCATAGACTTTTGTATTTTTTGTCAAAAAAATTGACAAAATAATTATGAAAAGGAACTAATGTAAGGTTGCCAATCTTTTACTTTTCCTAATAAGAAGAGTCAAAAGGCACCTACAATTTATCATGATTAATTCCTAAAGGAAAGGACATTTTAAGAAAAGGAGAAAGAACATCTTGTAATAAAGGACAGTTCTTTAAATTTATTATTACAAAAAAAACCTTATTTTTCTCATTTTGTCCTGAACTGAGGAAAACATCGTTATGGGCAGTGTATTAATAGCTTAGAGGTTAAAGGCATGGGCTTGGGAGTCCCATCTACCTGCCCAGCACCACTCCTAATTTGGTGTAACCTTGGCCAAGTTACTTTACCTCTCTGTGCCTTGGTCCCCTGATCCAACGAATGGAGTTCATATAACCTACATCATGGGAGAGTTGTGAGCATAAATAAGTAATATATGTACTTAGAACAGTGCCTGGCACATCATAAATGTCCCAGAAATGTTATCTCACTACAGTCATTAATGCAGTCACCACACATTGCAGCTCTCTATCTTCAGGCTGGCACCTAGGATTGTGCTTCTCAGCCAGCCACTCCTTTTGTGGATGGGTGGGGCCATGTGACTAGCAAGCTGGGAACAGAATTGATTTGAGTCGCTTTTGGGCTGAAGTATTTAATAGCCAGTGTGAGTCTCTCTACAGCTCTCTCCTCTCCTCTAGCACAGTGATTGGTAACAGTGGAGATGGAGGCTGTTCCATCGGCCTGGGTCACTGAGAGACTCAGGCAAGCAGACCCCCTCCTCTGCCCCACAACCGAAGGTGATGTGTAGTGAGTAAGAAACAAGCCTTTGTTTTAAACCACCTAAATTTTTAAGGGCTTGTTCTTGCTGCATAACCTAGCTTATTCTGACTAGCACAAATATTATTAACGATATGGCTAGTTGTTATTTCTTAGGACAGTATTTGGAAATAATTTGTCTAAATCAGCAGTTCTCAAAGCATGGGCTTCAGATCCTTCCTGATTCCTGAGACCCTTTCAGGAGGTCTGCAACATCAAAACTGTTTTCATAATAGGACTAAGATGTCCTTTGCCTTTCTCATGGTGTTGGTTTTGCGCTGACAATGCAAAAGTAGTAGCGGGCAAAATTGCTGGCAGTGGCACCAAACTGTACTAGTAGTCATTGTATTCTTCATTGCCACACTCTTGCATAAAGAAAAAAATGTCAGTTTCACTTGAAAATGCTCTTGATGAAGCAGGAAAAAATACAGTTATCCCTCAGTATCCATGGGGGGGATTGGTTCCAAAACCTCCTGCAGACACCAAAATTCATGGATGCTCAAGTCCTTTGTATAAAATGGTGTAGAATTAGTATATAACATACACATATCCTCCCATATACTTGAAATCGTCTCTAGATTACTTATACTACCTAATACAATGTAAATGCAATGTTGCTAGTTGTTATACTGTATTTCTTAGGGCATAATGACAAGAAAAATGTCTATACACATTCAATACAGACACAACTGTCTGGTTTTTTTCCCAAATATTTCTATTTGCTATTGGTTGAATTCATGGATGCAGAACCCAGGATGTGGTGCTCCCAACTGTATTAATTTTATTAAATCTCTATTCTTGAGTATACATTGAAAAAAACATTTTGTGCAGTGAAATGGGAAATACGTAGACATTAAAACTGCTGCATAACATTTCATGATGGTGTTTCAAGAAAAATCACATGCATGTCTTTGTATTGAGAAGAACTAGCTGCTTTTTCTTCATAGAATCCCATTTTTACTTGAACAAATGGCAAACTATGGTTATTCCAACTTGTGCATTTGGCAGACATTTTCTTGAAAATGCACAAAGTGAGTTTGTCAAGTTGTTTCAATAAAAGCAGTTGACAGTATTTGTTAATGATAAAGATTAAGCTTTCAAACAAAAATTAGAGTTTTGGAAAGCTTAGGTATGCCAGCAAGAGCTTGACAGCATCTCGATACTTACATTTTTCTGATGAGATTGATAGTTATAGTAACAAATGTGACTTTTTAAGAAATATTGTATAAAAAACATATCACTAAATCAGAAGACCAGTATTTTCCCAATGACTCGTGCATGATATAAAATCACGCAAAAGTGAAAGATCCATTCAAAGGGCAAGAAAGACCAATGGATTTTCATGTGATAGAATATAAAAACTTTATTGATATAGTTTAGATTCTACAACTAACCTTTAAGAATATCTGACTTTGATAAGTTTTGGTATAGTATCAAAGAAGAATATTAATAACTATCCTAAAAGATTATTAAGATCTTCCTCCTGCAACTATATATCTGTGTGATACTAGATTTTTATCTCATACTTCAATTTTAGTATATGTGCTGCTGAAGCAAGCACTATCTCATACTTCGAAACAACATACAGCAATAGATTAAATGTGTAGACATTTATGAGAATCCAACTCTTGTATTAAGCCAGCCATTAAAGAGATTTGCAACAATGTAAAACAATGCCACTCTTCTCACCAATATTTTTTGGAAATGTAGGTATTTTTTGTAAAAATATTTGTTAATATGTCATGGAGTTTGTTTTTATTTAAAATATAAATATGTTTTAAATGTGTTTTTTTAATTTCTCAGTTTTAACCTCCAATATGATAAATACTGATAGATACAGCCTCTATAAACAAATACTCTTTGGTGTCTTCAATAATTTTTCAGACTATAAAGGGGTCTTGAGGCCCAAATGTGTGAGAACTGCTGGTCTAGATTATTTTTGAGTCTTTCCTAAGAATATGACTCCCAGGTAGTGCCTCATATTATATTAGCTTGTCCTTTCTTTGCCTGAAAAGTTACAGTCCCACCAGCTGACATCTGATCCTCCTGAGAGCACAGGGGAGTGATGTAGTCTTCTCTCTGTGTAACATCAGTGCTACTACTTGTAGACACGGTAAGGCAGGCCACTTAACCTCTCTTTCACAGAGGTGCAAAGCTGCTCTCTTATATGTCTTCCCGTGATTGGAATCACAATATTCTGCCCTTGACGCTTAGGTTTCTCCCAAGGTAGCTATTCCTGACTGTTAAGCCTCTGTCCTGTTTCGTCCGCACTGCTGTGTCTTCAGAATATAAGCAGGGAAGAAGAGGCAGCTTCTTTTCATAAGCCACCGTCTGTATTCAAAGCCAGTTCAACCCAGTGCTGTGTGCAGGCTGGTGAAAGAACAATAGAACACCGTTGTCTAGAGAAGGAGTGTTTTATGGGGCAATTTTATGGGATCTTATTCAAAGGCTGCCTTAACTAATGGCTTACTCTGATGATCAAGTGTCCAAGTGCCTTGCCAAAGGAGGGGCTCTTGGGCCTTTTTAGATCTCACATTTGGATGACTGGCCACTGGACAGCCCTAGGGTTGTCACAGACTCTGCCACATACTGCTATTAAGGGTGCAGAACCGTGCTGGCTGCTGGCCAGGAGCCTCTTCTTCCAGTGTGCTGCAAAAGGCTGCCTTACACAGGGACCCACACAGTGCTGCAGTCTCAGGCTCTGATCCTTAAGTTTAGGGCCTCAGGAGTCCCACCCTCTAGCAGGAGGTTCCACTTGCCCTTGGGAGGTTCAGTCATTCAGTTTCTTCTGCTTTTGGAAAATAACATTTTATTCTAAAATAGTTCTACTGATTTGTTCTGAGCTTGACTACCTTAAACATGATTCTTCTGGACTATAGTTAATGTCATGGTTCTGCTGGTGTCACTTGTGTTTGCTCATGTGTTTCCAGTTAGCTGGAGGCTGTACTCTAGCCTGGGCGTGGCTGCACACCTTCGCTGGGACAGTTCTGCCCAGGTGTTTGTTGTCCTCTTCCTAAGATAGGTCTTTCTCTTGGCCACAGAATAAGCATTAAGAGCAAGCCAGCCCAATCACACAAGCGCGGTTCAAGACATTCAGCTTCCTCTGAAGAGTTTCTCTCAAGTCGTCCTAGGGGTCTTGGGAAATCACCCACTTTGGCTTATAACAGCTCTAACTTTTGGAGTCATGAACTCCCTCGATTTCTGTCCCCAGAAATATGAATGAACCCATTCATGCATCCTTCCCTTTGACCTCCTAAGAGGTGCCCCTTCCACACCTTTGTCCTTGATCCCCCATGTCTTCCTATCCTCCGGGAGTGGACATTGTTCTATTTGCTAGTCTCTCACTTATATGTGTTTTCCAAAGTGTCCTCTCTCCACTGCCTCCTTCCTTGCAGAAGCAGCCTGCCATGATGGTTAGGAGCCCGACCTCTGGAGTCTCACACAACTGGATTCAGATCTGGTTCTAGCCCATCCTCACTGACCTGGAAAAATTATGTAGCCTCTCTGTGCCTTGGCTCCTACATAAAACAGAGTTCAAAGTAGTACTTTATGGGGTGGTTGTTAAGAATAAGTCAGTGTGAGACAGCATTTGGCATGTGAGAATTAGACCAATCAGAGGGTAGATAGTTCACTGGGTAGTCGAGGTGGAATGGGACGAGGAGAAAAAACTGCATAGCCACTGCGTGGAGGCAAGAAGCAGCTTCCAGTAGAGTCCGCCCTGAGAATTCTGTGTGTGTACAAAGGGTTGCAGGTGGACAGCTCAGGCAGCTGAAGGAAGAGGAGTTAGAAGGGGGAAGTTAAGGCTGATGAGAGCTCCCCTGAAGCCCTTCTGACAACTCCCAGCACCATCCCATCCTGATTGACCTGAAGGAGACTTTTTACGTCTTCCAAGCACAGAGTTGAGTCCTTGGTTGTCCACTGTCATATTGGGCCTTAAGACCTTTGCAGTCAGTGAACGATAGCTTTTGAGTCCTAGGCTATTTCTGATTTTAGGTGAACACAATCTGCCCCCTGCTGATCATTCTGGATGTTTTCAACCCGAATGGGTTTACTTGATATCACAAAGTGTTGCTGCTGTCTTTGTCCCTGGGGATTATTGCAAAGATGGGAGAGTTAAGCATGTTAACCCTCACAATGTTTAAGAATGGTGTGTTGAGTATATTTTAAATGTCTCAGAAGTGACCTTTCCCCATTAAAACCTATACAAACTGTGACTGGGGCAAGGGTAATTCAAACAGAGCCGAAGGTGTATTTAAAGGCCTTCAACTCCAGGCACTTGTAATTTGACAAGGCTTATAGTGATGGAGAGTTTCTGTGGACCTAAAGTCCAATGAGTAAAAAGACGTGTGTATAATTTAAAAAAAAATATTTACATCATTTGAAAGCAGAGTGCTTTTGGAGAGTGTGCTTTTGATGGAGAGAAGGAAAGTGTGAAGAAGGGACTCCAGGTCATTGCAAATCAAGCTCCAAGCTCTGGCCAGGCCCTCCGGAAACGAATCGTTAGCGTGATCTTACTGTTTTCTATTGCACGAATAAAATTTTATTGTGTCCTTTTCCACAGTAATAAAATCAATTAAAGATTAAATATTAACTAAACAATTCACAGAAGACAAGATTATGAGTTCTTGATCTTGAATTGGGATCATAAATATTGCACAGGCGAAAGATTGGGTAAACACTGCTTGTACAACAGTTCTTTATTTCATTTATATATGTTTTCAGAAGCCATAAAGTAATGGCACATCTGGCAGTAAAGAGAATAATACTAAATTCAAACAGGCAGCTCTTGGTTTTGGAAGCTGGCGATGAGACTCCTTGCTTTTCAGATTGTCTTGAAGTTGTAGTTATAATTGATCATAAGAATTTTGATGGTGGCACCTGCCAGAGCTCTTTATTTATAGTTTATCTGAATTTTGAGAGTAATATTTAATGGGTTACTTCAGAATAGCTATGAAAATTAAATCCTCTTACACATTGTCTGAAAAAAGTGTGGTGAAATTGGCCAAGAGACTATGCAATTGCCACGTCTCAGATGAACATAACTAAGTTTTCCATAAGACGTCCTTTGATGTGGCTCTAAAACAGGGTTAATAAAACTTTTCCATAAAGGGCCAGATAATAAATATTTTAAACTGGTGAGACATATAGTCTCTGTCAAAACTACTCAACTCTGCTACTGTAGCACGAAAGCTGCCATAGACAGTAAGTAAACAAATGGGTGTAGCTGTGTTCCAATAAAACTTTATTTACAAACACAAATCTGGCCATCTGGCCCTTTGCCCATCTATGCTCCAAAGTGGAATGATCTGATGTGCATTTTTGGTGAACAGTGAGGATGTCAGATATGAGAATGGCTTGTAGATATATTTAAATTATATCAGTATATATTTTATAAATATTTTGATAGTAACCATAGTAAATTCAAAGTCTTTAACCAGTTAATTTCTTGGCACTTGCTGTTTTAAAAATGAAGTCTGTGTGGCAGTTATCTCTCCCTCAAGGACCTAAATCTGGATACAGTTAGTCCAAAAGGAGAAAAATCTAATCTATTGGAGAAAAGTGTTGAAATAGATTTGACTCTAGATTTAGTGTGAATGAGGTTTTTTCACAGATTGAATTTCAGAGAATGAAATAATTGACTCATTCCTGCCAGGACTCCTCCACTTTATAATTGAACAAACATTTCCCATATAATTCACAAGTTTTTATTCCTTTCTGGATTTTCCTATAAATGTTTAACCTAGGCTATACATGATAATAAAAGTGAATTCTAGTTACTGTTTTTGAAGAGCCTTTGTTATTTGAAATATCTTTCTTTAAATAGTCCTTTTAACCAACTCTCTTTATAGTGAGCCAAAAATCAAGGCCAGTCAGAATATAATAACCAGATAAATTGTGGGAAATTGCAGATACCCAAAGGTTGTCAGTTATATAAATTTATGTGAATTCTTCATATCATGCACTGGTAAGAGAAAGGGATGATTTTTCTTCAAATTGCCTAACAAGGAGCAACTCAGAACCAACTGTAAATCACCCTGAATATACTTTAATTGTAGTTACTATCTCAAAACATGGATAGATTTTAGTTTTTTATTTTTTATTTTTTAACCAAATTGTTAAGGCCTAGAAGTTGTGCTAGTTATTTTAGAAACTTTATTAAGGCAGGACAAAGCAGCTTATTATCATGGTATTATATTTCATTTTTGCTTTAATGACTTATTCTAGAATTTATTTTGATTATAACAGCTTTAATGTTAAGATTTGTTAGTACACTAGTTTGCGTTTTTTGTTTTTGATTTTCTTTGTTTTTTTAAGAGGTTTCATATATATATATATATACTCATCTATTCATCGGGAATTTACCCATCTCCAAAGGTTGAGAATCTATTATATTTTTATATTCTTCAATGGAAAAGCTGTTTAACTCATTATTCTTGGCATATGTAAATTTTGTCTGAAATCCTCACCCTCTCCATCTGTTTGTTCCTTCTGGAATGGGGGTGGAGCCTGAGTGGCTGCTCTCCCTTGCACGTTGCCAAGTTACATGCTTGAAGTCCACTTCCTAAACATCCATGCTACTCCCAGCATTTGGAGTTTTACCTCCAGGTTGCAAAATCCCAAGTGAAAAGAAAACTGTTGTTACTGCTCTCTAAAAAGAACAACAGAAGTTACTCTGTTGAAAAGTCACGCAAATTTCCATGAGCCTTGAAGGTTCAAATAAGAGAACTATTTCCCCTTACCCCCGGGAATACTGTGTTGAGAAAGAACTATTTAAAAAACAACAACAACAAAGAGGATTCCTATTATTACTGCAGTTGCCTTAAAATGAAATCACCTTTAAGCTATGCTGCTGTCCCTTTTCCTAGAGAGTTTGAAAACCTGTTCGGTGAGTAACCTGGTGCTTGTTACCTGATTTCTAGTCATATGAGTTAGATTACAAGTTTATTAATTTTATTTATTAAATTCAGGAAAGCTAAATACATGCCATTTGCATCTGAGAGAGAAGAGCCTTTTCTTTGCCTTGCACTTCAGAAGTATTTTGTATTCTTCACCATCTGTGCACATCTAAATCAGCCTTTGATTAAAATCTTGGTCTTATTCCTTTTATGAAGAAACTCACTAATGTTTTTCCTTAGTTAAGTTGCCAAGATTATTCCCAAAAGACTATGTAAAATTATTCATATTTTATGTAGCAAATGGGAACTTAGGGAACAAGTTTCTTGTTTATGGTGTACATGTATTTATTTATTTTTTTTTTACTGAGAAATGGATGAATTTTGTTTTCATAAAGGCATGCACATCAAGGTGAATTTGAAATGCCTCCTGAAGACAGCATTATTTCAGACGCCCTTACAGCCTGGTCATTTATGGAACCTCACACTTACGTCTCAATGAGAGGTTGATCGCTCAGGCCTTTTGGTGCTAATATTATATTGTGCATAAAGTTCCCCTGGAAACTGAAGATACCAATTCTCATTCTAACAGTTGGGGAGGGTTGGGGAACCTGCATCCTCAAGGCTACATGTGGCCCTCCAGATCCCCAAGTGTGGCCCCTCGACCAAATCCAAACTTCACAGAACAAATCCTTTTAAAGGATTTGTTTTATAAAATTTGGATTTAGTCAAAAGGCCACACTCAAGCATCCAGAAGGCCACATGTGGCCCCAAGGCCATAGGTTCCCTCAGTGCTATTTGGAAAGATCTTATCTGCTTTGGTAATAAAAGGGATGACTCTTCCTTGAATTCTTTCATTTCAGACTTACTCTATTAATAATTGATTTTGAGTCAGTACCATATTTGATTTTTTGTTGTTCCCTGATAATTAACACAGGGGAATCCACTGAAATAAGGGCTAAAATCGGGGTAAATATCAAGCAGAGAATGTAGGTAGAAGGAACCCCTAGTGATGGCTGTGAATGTGTCCAGAAACAATATGGCAGAACAGCAGGAGGTTAGGGATACCACTGAAGCAGGTAGCTGGGCTAGTCTGTTTTGAATAAGAGCTTTGGGATCAATCTTCAGTCTGAGGACCAAAAAGCAATCACAATCTCTCTACTTAATTGCTGCTATGGAAAATGCAGGAAAACATTTCAACTTGAAATGCTAATGTTCTTTCAGCCATGCCTGTTTCTACATACACACTAATCACTTTACAGCAGTTACAAATGAGGATGAAAGTTTTCCACCTGCATTGATAAAATCCAAATTGACAATTTGTTTAAAAACTGTTATTTGGACCAGATTCAGCACCTACTCAAAGAAATGTGTCAGGATAAGAGGATGTGAATAACACAAACAATAATGACTGCATGGCTTTTATTAAAGATATTTTTATTGTGTATAATGCTTTCTGAAGCAGAAATATGAGACACGAAATCTATTATTCATGCTTTTTTCATATTTGTGCAGATATGACTATAATGAAAGTTTGTCTTCTGCCATGGGCAAAACTCTGAGCCCCTCAGTAATAAAACAAATGTTTTCTGGGACCAGGGGATTTATATGCAAAAATCATCTCCACAATGCAAACTTTATCTGAAAAACAAGGCTCTTCTTTTTAAAGGAGCCTTGGTATATTGCCAAGGGCATTGGGTTGTTTTTTGACATTTATATAATATCAGATACAAATTAGGAAACTTAATTATAAAATGGTACTATTCCTCCATAAGTATTTTAATCAATTTATATTTATTCATTTTAAAATTAAATAGCGAAACTCTCTTTCAATGAGCCAAGAGCAATCATTATGGGCTGCACAAAGAAAAATGTGGGAAGTATTGTTCTGATTAGGCATTCAACTAGTGAGACTGTGTATTAAGCATGGGCAAATATAAACTCATTGAACTATTGAATTAAGTACTATGTATTTCCATTTAATTATGTTTAGGAAACAGTTTAAAATATCAGTTGATAGGTTAGCTCTACTTTAATTGATCCATTGTTTTGAAGTAGCTATTGTCTGGTAGTATACCATATTCTAGGTGATGAAACCTAATAAATAATATCCTGGAGAGAATAGATTTCCTCTTTCAGTGGAAAACATTATCAATACAATTTTTATTGTATGTCTATGGCATTTTGGTATTGTCCAACTTTAGTGACTTAGAAAAACCCCCAGAATACTACAAAAACATCAGAATTTCAGATGTAGGTAAAACTGGTAAGTTGTACCTATACGTAATCATTTATTAAACTGAGTATGGGCATCATTTCTCTTCTGCCAGTGAGCTGGGAACTAGATGTAAATGTGGTTCTAGAGGAAGGAACATAATGATAGGTCACTAGGCCACTGAGTTTGCAGTGCTCAGGTCTGTTGTGGGCAGTTAGAATTAATTTATACAAGACACATGATCCTTCCAAGAATGGTATCTACCATCAGTGTATCATGACCAGTTTGGAGGCTAGGTTACAAGTTTATTTACTTGAAAATACCAGAAATAGTTGTATTTCATTTATTAAATTATCTGACTTCATTTAGGAAACTAGTATATTATTTATGCTAGAATATACTGTTTATATCAATGTGTGATTGACTTATCACTAGAGTAAATGTTAGCACTTTCCAAGAGAAAAAAAATAACCTCTAACATGTTCACCAAACTGAACACAGAATCACTTAAACAATTAAAATTGTTGAAGTTAATTTCTCAAACCCCAAACTATGGTGCCATCAGCAGCTCCTGAGCTACTGAATAAAGAGGATGCATATGTGTATACTCATGCTTGCGTGTGCACGCATGTTCTCTCTCTCTCTTTCTCTCTCTCTCACACACATGCACACACACACAAATTTACACAGGTATGAAATTAGTATATTAAAGACTTCAAATGTTATTTAATCACTGCAGCTACCAAGCCTAGAATTATAGAGTTAACAGCTTAAAAATAACCTGATCCAGTCTCTTAATTGTACAGATGAGGAAATTGATGCCTTTACCAAAAATTGCAAAATTAACAAGAGTTGGACCCTGCATTACAAGTTAGCTCTCACATAATATGTGCCCCACGCCTTATCCATTGAGCTAAATAAGACGTGTACATTCTCCAGGAGTCTGGTCGTGCAAATAAGATCCTGGCTTTAACTTTCTTGAACTTTTGTTTTAAAATAGAAATTGCCTTAACCACAGACACACTAAACAAAAGATAATTGTTTAATTGAATTGAACTGGAGAATAGAAATTAGAGACAGAGACTTCTCTGAGTGGTGCAAAGGGTAACCATAGGACCAGGATAGGTAAGTGGAGGTCCAGAAGAAAGTAGCACTTTCACCCAGAGAATCAGGGACCAGGACAGAAGCTGTGAGAGCTTAAATGGCTATGGAAAGAGAGTACAGAGCAGCTCAGAGAAAGAGAGACACCACTAGGGCCTCCACCTTCCCTTTGAGTAAAAGAGTAAGTCAGATCTGCAAGGAACTGAGGACTCTGCCTGACCTAGTTAGTTGTTGGTGCCAATGTAAATCAGCACAAAGTCCAAGCAGCTTGGCAGAACATCCACCAACCTAAGCACTGTTGCATATACTGATTCTCAAGCAAATTTAAGAATCATCCCAAGGGAATGTCCAAAGGAAGGAATTTGTGAAGATCTCTGTGAGAATAAAAACCTAGCCCTGTTTCATGATGGGTGATGACCAGGAATAGTAATAGAGAGTACTTACAAGTGCTTTGTAGCTACTCTGGTGTGGTAAATAGAATTAAGTTCTTGACACCCCAGAATTAATTTTATTCTTGACCCCTTAACCTCCCAGTTTATATGTAAGTACAAATATTACTAGGATACTTATATGACAGGGATTAAAGCACAGGGTGATTACTTTCTAGTCAACAAAGCTAAAATGTCTTTTCAAAATAATGGTAATAGAAAGATGCTAGTAATTTGTAAAAAAAAATCTATAATATGGCCACTCTGACCTCTACTGCTCTCTCCTCTTACCTGACTCCAGCCACACTGACCTCCTCACTATTCTTTGAACGTAACAGGATAGGAGGAGGAAGATGGATAGAGCCTTCGCCTTTGCCTGGAGTGTTCCCCCATCTGTCTGTAAGGCTAGCTCCCTCAGCCTCTTTAATTCACCTCCGCAAGGGGGCCTGCCCTGAGCTCTCTGCTTCCTGTTGCCATCCATCTCCCCAGCAGCCAGGACTCCCTACCTGATAGTAATTGCTCCTATTTTTTCCCATAGCACTTTTTTACCTCCCAGTGTAAAAGATCATTTACTTAGGTGTATTGTCTGCTTCTTCCACTAGGATATTAATATATAAGCTCCACAAGGGCAGGAATCTTTGTCTAGTTTGTTTATTTATTTATCCCCAAAGATCAGAACAGTGTCTGGAGCATGGTAAATGCCCAATAAATATTTTCAATGAATAAATGACCATATGAATCTTGACTTCCCAGGATAAAAATTTAGGAAAAATTCCCTAGGGTTAACCCACATCTTGCCCTTTCTTATAATCAGGATCTATTCATATGTCAGTTGTGATCTGCTTTTCATTCTGGCCAACTTATTTGTCTTTAGAGGACTGGTCTGTAGGGGAGTTGTCCTCTTTCTCCAAAAGCTTCAAATAGAACATTAGGGCCAATCTTGTCATTTAAGTCCCAGAGAAATTCAGGTTTACTGTGGGAGATATATAGATTAGATAAGAATAGAAATATCAGTAAAAGAGACTGTATTTCTAAGCAACAGAAATTCCATAGTAAAACAAACCATGTCCAGATGGTCAGGAGATAATATCAGATGATCTTTCACTGGGGCCAAGAGGAAGCTCCTTTGAAGTTGACGGAAATCAGGATGGATAATCTGCTATCACTACTGCCAAATATTTCTTTTTCTAATGACTATAGCCAGATAATGATGCAAACGTAGGGTTTATTTGTGTAGGAAGACCCATCAGAATAGCCAACATGGTAGGTCTCTTATTTTAATATCCCAACAGGCATATTCCAGAAGGATGTGAACACTGAGATACACATTCCAAGGAATCTGAGATAACAGGAAACAATCACCACCTGTTTTAATCCATTTAGGCTGCTGCTACGAAATACCATACATAGACTGGGAAGCTTGTAAACAATGGAAATTTATTTCTTACAGTTCTGGATGCTGGGAAGTCCAAGATTAGGGCTCTGGCAGATTTGGTATCTGCTGAGGGCCAATTTGCAGGACTACAGGTGGTGCTTTCTATCTGTGTCCTCAGATGGTGGAAGGGGCAGAGCAGCTCTCTTTTTGAAGGGCACTAATCCCATTCATGAGGGTTCTAGTCTCATGACCTTATCACCTCCTGAAGGCCCCACATCCTAATACCATTACCTTGAGCGTTAGGATCTTAACATGAATTTGGTGGGGGGGGGTGAGGGGCACAAATATTCAGACCATAGCACCCTCTTAAACCTTACTATGTGGCTTCTCAGGCCTTCTGTAGCTAGAATACTCTTAGGTCTGAGATCCATACAATGCCCATTTTCTCTGACCTTAGCCTACTATCCCTTCAGAGATGCCACACTCTGGTCAGAAACACAACCTATACCTTCCAGAGCCCCAGCCACTAATAGTCAGAGAAGTGGTCCAGTTGGCCCAGCATGACTGCCCCAAAGAGCTTCCTCAAGTTCAAATCCAAATAGTGCCCTTCTTTGCTTGAAATCTTGGGCTGATCTCTCCCATAGCTTCAAATTCTATGGCTTAGTACAAAACACCCTTTCTTATCTGGTCTTTGTCCTGGCATTGATCACATTCTCCATAGTCACTGGTCTCCTGTGTGTCTTTCTCAATATGTGATAGACTCCCAGAGGATAAGAATTCTACCTTATTCCTTTTAGTATCCTCAGTGCCAGGCCTACAGAGGTTCTTAGTATTGGTTTAGTGGTTGAATGGATCATTGGAAATCTTGTGATGTTGCTAAACCCTAACATGGCTATTGTTTTTCTTCCCCAAGGACTTTGGCATTATGTTCCTACACCACCTTGTAGCTGTTTCCTTGATTAGCTTTTCATATGTCAGCAATATGGCCCGAGCGGGGACCCTGGTCCTTTGTCTTCATGATTCAGCTGATGCTCTTCTAGAGGTAAAAGTTTTCTTTTGTTTTGTAAGAATACAAAATTTGGAATTCAGGAAGCCCCCAGGATCATGAGTTCTTCAGTGTGATGCTAGATGGTGCTTGGGGACATAGTAAATGACAACTTTAAAACTGCCGAGTGTTTCTTTGTAGGTTAAATTGGTGAAACCGTGACTTTAAATTAGCATGTAAACTTTTATACAAAAAAAAGGTTAGCATACTGTATTAATAGAATGATGAAAACCTGTATAATTCCATACTTAAGGAATGAAGGATTTTACAAAGGAAAATTGTCATTTGAGTGGGCTTTGTCTCTTGTGTTGTAAGTTTCACACTGTTTTATGGGGAAATTGTATATAACTCAGTTACTAATGGGAGCTGTACATCCCAGTGAAATTAAGTAGTAGTTATAGTTTTTATTGCCAATACACATATTGTCCTAGTATTTTTACGGTGAAAAGGGTATGTGAATTCTAATATACAGAAACAATTTTCTATGTATACGAGCCTAAAGAATATGTGTGGAAATATTGGTTGCACTTGAACTTTCTAAACAATCATCATTTAGAATTCTTAAATTAGTAAAATAAATAAATAATAATGCTCTAGCATATTTCAAAGGTAAAATCCCAAGGAAAATTTTGATGTGGTATTTACTCCTAATCATGGTTCCAGTGAAGAGTCGCGCTCAATAATGTCACATAAATAAATAAAAGTCTTTTCATTTTGTGCTAAGAAATTTATATCACTGGTCAAAATTAACTAATAAAAATCTAAATTCCATGTAGAAATGGGTCTTAGAATCTATATTCTGATTTTCTTTTTATTCCTTTTGGCCCATGGTTTCCCCACCTTTGAAGCATTTGTTGTTATTGTGAATATAGAATATATGTGCCCTCAAATAATGATCTGTTATTGCAATATAAGCAGAAATTCTATGCCACAAAATTGAATCTACTATAAAGGTAATAAGTTTAGATTTGAAGTACATACAGTAACTTATTAAAAATTCTGGTCCTTTAATGTTATAAAACAGAAAAATAGCCTTAATGGGCTAGATAATTCAAATAATAATTTGACACTATGATTTTTAAGTGACTCAAGCTAAAGTCTATTCAACATAATTTTTTTTAAGGAGAAATATAATTAGTATAAGGGCAATCTTTTGGAAATCGTTACCATTTGGTTTAATCTTAAGTATGCCTGGAAGCAGAAATTTGTACAGCAACCTACAGTTTTGAAATCAATCCTGTACAATCAGCCAACTGTAATGCCTCTGGAAATAACTGGCTGGTGTGGTGCTTGGTAGTGCCGGGTTTAGAAAATTTTTACTGAATTGTCATCTACCACTTTTATCCTGAAAAGAAAAATAATGCAGAAATCCCAGTCATATGGCTTAAAAACAGATATTCTTCATCACCTGGGTTCTCTTTAACATTATGAAAATGCATAACGTTTGAGAAACCCAATTAATGAGATGATATATCAGTTGTCAACTCCTCAAAGTGGGATCTATGGCCTAGACATTTCTGAAAAGTTGATGTTTAATGCTTATTTACTGGATATTGTTTAATGAATATAAAAGAAAAACCACATGGTTTACCTAGCCAGAAGAAGGCAGAAGGTGCTTTTTTTTTTTTTTTTATCATAATTCGTGACATTATACCCAAAGTATTCATGAAATTAAAAGCCTCATAATCCTGGCTTCTACTCAGGTAATAGATATTTCCCCTTATAACTTTCTCTTATAGCTTTGAGCTTTACTTAAATGAGCTTTACTTAAATGCTGGTAAATTATAGCTTCTGTGGATACTGTCAACAATCTTTTCAAGTTTAGCTCAGCTAATTTAACTTTCCAAGAAGTAGAAAATAATGTTATGAATCCAGAAGACATCATCAATGTATAGCCCTGTGTGTAGGTGCTGTGAATTCTATGTGAAAATGTAAAGAGAGATGATCAAGCAAAACAGTTTTCAGTCTCACCTCTTTTTACTTAGGATCACCTGTAAAAAGTAGATGTAGAGAAAGGGGTGCAATTTCTTCCCTAGACTGATTTATAATATATTAATATAAAATGGTCAATTAAATCACTGTCATAAATTATTAGAGACTTTGAACATTAGTAACTGTCATCTAGAAAATGACCCATTACTGTAACTTTGAAAATTCTACCTAAATGGATCAGTTGAAATAACATGATTTTTGTTCTCACTCATATGTGGGAGCTAAATATTAAAAACAATTGATCTCATGGAGACAGAGAGTAGAATGATGGTTATCAGAGGCTGGGAAGGGTAATGAGGAGAGGAAGATAAAGTGGGAATGGCTAATGGGTATGAACATAGAGTTAGATAGGATGAACACTATTTGATAAAACAGTGAAGTGACTATAATCAACAATAAGTTAGGGTATACTTTAAAATAACTAAGAGTGGAATTGGAATGGATAAATGCCTGAGGTGATGGATACCCCAGTTACCCTGATTTGATAAATTCACATTGTATGCCTGTATCAAACATCACATGTACCTTATAAAGATATACAACTATTATGTACCCATAATAATTAAAAATAAAACTTTAAAAAAGAAATGATCTTGATACCTCTTTCATTTCTAAATTTATAAGGATAAGCCAGGAAACTGTCCCCCCAGAGTACACCCTGTGCATGTTTAAAGAAAACTTATAATTCTAAGTAGAAAGTAAGAAAGTGTAGAACATCTCGATATATTCTGTATAAAGTTTATAGCTTTAGTATTCGGGATTCATTAAAGATTTAAAGGATTATCCAGCACTTTCTATTTTGACCCATTATGCCGAATTTCTGTTTTGGTGTCTCTGGCTTGCTAATATCATCTATAATGCAAGAATTTCTTATTTTTCTCTCTGTTTTTCTGAAATCAGCCATAAAATTGAATTTTTCAGGTTGCTGAATATTTTATTAAATCTGTAACAGTCGGTAATTCTACTTATGGCTAATGCTGCATTTCACTCAACTTATGGGTAATTTATAAATACTGATGCATGATGCATGACATTTCAAAGTAGCAAGCAATTTTACGCATCTCTTGCAGGAGACTCATGCATATGGAAAGAAACTTTTTATTTATCAGTTTAACTAAATTAATATGTCACATTCCTTCCTTTCACAGGCTGCCAAAATGGCAAATTATGCCAAGTTTCAGAAAATGTGTGATCTCCTGTTTGTTATGTTTGCCATGGTTTTTATCACCTCGAGACTGGCTATTTTTCCTATCTGGTGAGTATGCCAATCTTCTTTCTGATGGAGCTGCGTCTTCCAGGTTAGTTTTATGAACCATCTTCCTCTTGAATTTTACTCTAAATACTTAGTAAAAGGTTTAAAGATAGTTGGAGAGAGACTCAAGAAACAGCTTGATTTCTTCTTCCAGAGGAGGGTTGCACTCTTTACTAATATTTTCCCCAACATAATTAGAAAAGGAAGTGATTAAGCTGCAGAAAGCCATCCGTCCTCTTGGACTCTAGGCTAGAATATGACTCAAGAACCTCAGCCATGAGGATTTGAATGAAAGGAAACACAGTGTTGTAACCAGGTGTCAGGGATCACAAAGGGATGTCCCTGAGCCAGCAGCAGCAGCACCTGGGAGCTTGTTAGAAATGCAAATTATTGGGCCCCACCCAAGACCTGCTGAGTCAGAAACTTTGGAGATGAGGCCTGGCCATCTCTGTTTCAAGGTCTTCCTGATGATTCTACTACATGTTAAAGTTTGAAAAATGACTGTTCTAAGTAATTCTCCCCATCAGCTGTGTGCACAGCTAACATAGATGGAATATATGACTCAAAAATAACCCCTAAAGTTCTTTATGGCTCCTGAATGAATGTCGGGATGTCTTCTGTTTTTGTTGAGAGCTAAGAAAATGATAAGACAGATTTGGATGGAATTTGACGATCCTTTCTATAGAAAATAGGTGCACTGTCATAAATCTTTTTCTGGAAGGCTGTTACTTCAACTAAGAAAAAAATGAATGCTCCATATCACTTGAAGTCTACCATTGATGGTAGATTTTATTTTTTTTTCCATTTTGGAAGATGGATTTGAATGGAAAATTCAAGCAATGGAAATTGGAGAAAGTAGAGAAGCAAAGGGAAGTAATACTTTGACTTTCCACCCTCAACAATAATAAAGTTGAGGTTTTTAAGTGAATAATGTCTGTTCCTGGGATTCCAGTAACAAATTACACACACACACACACACCCCTTCTCCTTGAGACTCACAGCCCTTCTAGACACTTATGAAAATCGTTTCCAAGCAGCAGCACTGTGCATTGGCAAGACATTTATAAAACCTCATTATAATTTAATATGGTTGTAGGTAGTGAATATGGCTGTAGGTAGGGAACATTGAAGTAATTTTGAATATAATGTGTCTGTAACTTTTTCAGAGCTGGAGCTCTTTGAAGATTATTTGCAGAACTAGTGGTTAGAATTTAAATAGAAGAAATTCAAGCAAAATCCAGGCAATTCTTCTCAAAAGAATAAAGCTTTTCAATGTAGGATTTCTGAGAACCTGAGTTTTAAAGAAATCTTTGGTTTGCTTACTTCACTTTAATGGTGGAATTAAACTTGAGATGTAACTCTTCTTCTTCCCTCTGGTTAATGTATAAAAGCTATTCAGGTTTGGACAGCAGTGAGTTACCTAGAACATAGACCTCAGAATATAGAAATTTGTCCTGCTACCAATAAGATAACTTATAGGTATGGTCTTTGGTGATGACCTATCCTAGCTGCTTAGAAAAAAATCCTTGTAACCAAATAATCTACCTATTCTGATCTTTCCATATAAATGGTTTCATACTATATGTGGTCTTTTGTAACTGGGTTCTTTCAGTTAGCCTGATGTTTTCAAGGTTTATCCAAGTTGCAACATACGTTAGTATGTCATTTCTTCTTATTGCTGAATATTGTTCTATTGTGTAGATACGCCACATTTTATTTATCCATTCATCAGGTGATAGACTTTTGGGTTGTTTCCACTGTTTACCTATTATGAATAATGCTGCAGTTAACATTGTGTACAGGTTTTTGTGTGAGCACATGTTTTTAGTTCCTTGGGTGTACACCTAGGAATAGAATTGCTGGATAACATGGTAACTCTATGTTTAACTTTTTGAAGAACACCAAACTCTTTTCCAAAGTTGCAGCACCATTTTACATTCCTACCAGCAATGTATGAGGGTTCCACTTTCTCCATATCCTTGCTAACACTTGCTATTATCTGTCATTTTTATTATATTTATTTTAGTGGGTTTAAAGTGGTATCTTGTGATTTTGATTTGCATTTCAAATTCTTTACCCATTTTTCATTAGGTTACTTGTCTTTTTAGTGTTGTTTGTTACATATAATTATACATCTGATAATAAGTCCTTTATCTGACATATAATTTGCCAGTATTTTCTCCCCTTCTGAAGATTGTCTTTTCAATTCCTTGATGGTGTCCTTTGAAGCACAAAAGTTTTTAATTTGATAAAGTCTAATTTGTCTACTTTTTCTTTTTCACTTGTGTTTTTGGTGTCGTATATAAGAAACTGTTATCAAATCCAAGGCCATGAAGATTCACACTTATGATTTTTCCTACGTGTTTTCTAGTTTTAACTCTTACATTTAGGTCTATGCTGTGTTGTATATATGGTAGGAGGTAGGGATCCGATTTCATTCTTCCATGTGTGGATATTCAGTCATCCCCCCACCATTTCTTGATTGGCTATTGCTTTTAATGTGGTCATCTTCATCACTTAACTCCAATGAAACAGATTCTTTTTTGTCACATTTCCCATCTACTGCTCTTTTACTGGATTTGATCCATTTCTACCTCTTAGAATCACACCATATTTTATCTGGGGCCGGCATCCTAGTTTGAGTGATTTGCCCTGCCTGGGAACTCTTCATCCTGTCCAATAAGCCAAAAGGTATTTACAGCCCTTTCTCCTTCTCTCCAAGCTAGGGTGCTGTCAGGGAAGTAGCGATCATTTCTGTCCAGAGGACACCTGGGGTACAACACACACAGGTCACCAAAACTGATCTCCACGTTATTCCTTTCTGAAGGTATCACTATATTGGCTTCCATGTGTAGACCCCCCGCCCCCCAGCCAGTGCCTGGCCTTGCTATTCCCAGGACATGACTTACCCAAGGCAGTGCAACTTTTGTGTCCACTGTGTGCTGCCCTCGGCCTTACTAAACTGCCTGTCTGTTTTGCAAGGAGGGTAATTAAAGTATCAACTGCTCCTCTTGGCCGTAACAGTAGCCTTTCATATTAATACCTCCTCCAAATACATGCTTATTTATTTCATATGGTGTTATGTATCATCAGGACCAAATTTCAGCTAAGTCTTTATTTATTATATACTTTGACAGAATCTGGGCTATAATCGGTGTTCAAAAGCTCCAGGAATATTGGATATATGTTGTACTACATTACCTAACAAGTAATCACTGGTGCCTCACATACGTGCAATCTGGCCATCATTTGAAAAAAAATGTTTAACTGTTTTCTCTTGCATTTACATTTTTAGAAAATTGTGTCTAAATTCCCTCAACTCAAAAAACTATGTATTTTAGCCTTCATTTTATAGTCAATGATTTGATCTGTTTTGAGAGTAAGCCTCCCCATCATTGCAAGCTGTTATCATTTCCATTGGGCTGCATCTCTCTTATACTCCACTCTGACATTCCTAACAGTTTCCCAGAGTTTATGAAGCAGTGGTTTGAATTTGTCATAGAGCAGATTGTGTTCAATCTCATTATATCATCCATCACAATGCCTTAATCCCAATAGCTACTCAATAAATATTTGTTGAGTGAATTAAGTACTCTTAAATTCTAAATGGTCTCACATCTGTTTTCTTAGTCAATCTCCCTAAAGCTTTGTGAAGTTAGATAGGTGCAATTTCTCCCTTATCACACAGAGAAAAACCAATCCATTTAGTCAGTGATTTACCAGGCTCTCTGGACTCTGGTCTCCTAATAGCAGTTGAATTCAACAAGTACTTACTGTGTTCTACTTGTTCTCTCTACAGTATAATACTATCTTCTTTAAGTCCATAAAGAAATTGATGAGATACATTTTTGATAGCTGTTAAATAAAAGAATCATTTAAAAATGATTTCCCCTGTCATTCTGCCCCAGGCAGATACCATATTGTAAACATCCTCATCTCTCAGATATCCATTAGAATCTGATAAAGAAAAAAACAAATCCACAAAGAACTGAAAGGAGGATGGCATGTTGCATTCACTAGAAGACTGCTTGCTTTGAGTCATATTTCTCCGCATCACTGTGTCTGAAGACCAGATATATAACTTCTTTGCACCTATGTCCTTGTCAGTAAAATAACAATAAATACTCTACCTACTTTACCAGAAATGTTAAGGATCAAATGAAATATTGTTTGTAGCAGTGCTTTGTAATCTAAAAAGTAGTTTATAAATATATTAAGCATTTTTTAAAATGTACTGTTTCTGTTAAAGAGATAAATTCCCATTTATGGCCAAGTGGTCAGAAATTTTGATGACATTTTATAACCTCCAACTAGTCTAGATTAAGGAACCAATACCATAGGTACTTTTGAAATAAAATTTTAAAACACTCTCTCCAATTATGAAACCCAAACTGTCTTGTTTTAGTCGCTTCTTTTCTCAGTACTCAGCATGTAATATTGAAAGTGTACCAGTTTGCCTCATTCCTGCAAATCCCAAGTGACTGTACCTACTTTGAGCCACCCAAAAGCAACTATTACTATTCACAGAATCTCTCAGAATTTCATGTCAGGCTGTTCTCTCTTCATAAGACAGTTTCTCAAAAGTCATTATCCAGCCAAGAAAGGGCATGCCACAGTTGCCAGGACCTCTGCCTATGGCCCAAGGATGATTTTCTAGCTCTCCATGTATGTCCCACCAAATGCCAACTCCTTGGCTGCTGGAGGGTTAGAATCAATTATGTGCCTTTAGTCATCTGCTGCTGTTCAGAAAGAAGCATCTGCCTTCTCAGAATGTTGCTTTCTATTGATCTCGACCCTGCAGAGTAGGGGAATTATTTGTGGATTTGTATTCTCTGAAGGTTTCTGCAGTTAAAGAAAAAAAGAAAGTTCCAGAGGATCTTTGATCATTCCTTTACCATTTTCCTTGATAAGACTTGAAATTCATCCAGATGCATTAAGGGAATATTAGCTTTTTATCTGATTTATTTTTTAAAATATATTTTACTAAAGTAGCATGGCTTTTATGCTTTTCTGAATAGCTGATAAGAAACAGATTAGTTTCAGAGTTCAAAAATTTGTGAAAGCTGATTTTTTTTTTCTGCAATCCCTTGACAAATTTGCTGTAAAATTTGCCTTGGTGCTGGTCTGTGTTAAATATATCTGAAAGGTAAAGGATGAAACGCGATATCCTTTGGCAATTAGGTATTTTGGTATGTTTTTAACACCTTAAGGACCGCTCACGAGTTTTCTCGTTTTTCACTGTAGTTAAGATGATTTAAATAACGTGCAGTTTGCCCAAAAACATGCCGTCCCTGGCGTATATCTTAGAGATTTCTATGTGGTACGAAAGGTGTTAATAATTCTTACATCTATTAGTATTAGTTAATACCTTCATAAGGTGGGGAAGATAGTTAGATGTAAATAATGCATGCTGAGATGTTTTGTCTCTTTCATATGAACATAATAACTTTAATTTTAATTTCAGGGTTGACGGGCTAGACCAGAGGTCAACAAACTGTGGCCTGTAGGACTAAGCAGCCCACCGCCTGTTTTTATGAGTAAAGTTTTATTAGAACACAGCCTTGCCCATCTGTTAATGCTGTGTTTTGGCTGCTTTCTGCTACAATGGCATGGTTGAGCATTAGCCACAGAGTTAGGGCCTGCAAGTCCTAACATTTTCATTATCTGGTCCTTTACAGAAAAGTTTTGCCAACTCTTTGGCGAGGCCATTAAGAATTAGTTTCATGAGTAAAAATAAGGCAATGGGGGGAGTGATGTTCTAAATGTATTAAGCCTTGGGATGTTCTCTAAAAGTATTGTCAACCTCAGGCAAAAAACATGCAGGTATTTGTAATATTGTGGGGGAGCGGCAGAATATGCTCTCAATTAAGTAGACTTTTTCCTTTTGTGACTTGAGTCAACAAAAAAAATACAGTATCCTAGTAATGATCTCTATACAGAATTAATGTCATAAGAGTTCCCTCCTTCCCAATCACTGCAGAGAATTCTTTGCTGGGGGGAAGAGGAAGAAATAAAAAGATTGTAAAATGTTATAAAATGTTTACATGCCATCTATGGAAAAAATTCAGTATGGCCATTTTATCTGTTTTAAAAATATCTGAGTGTTGTGATGAAGTCTAATGCCAAGACCAGAGATTTGAAAATTGTATATTTGACCAAGGTCTCACTTATTTGAGAGAACTGATGCTTTATGGAAATTAGCAGAAGAACTGACATCAACTATGTTTCCATTTGCTTCCATTATCATGTAGCACAGCTACAGCCTAGGCTACTCCTCTCCTCCCTCACTTACCGCAGCTCCCTGACATTGGTCCCTGGGTCTCTCCTGCAAACTTGCCACTCTTGTCCATGCTGTGCTCCTTCTCATTGTCCTAAGCCCTGCCTTGGACTGGCTCGTGCCTGCCATTTGCCTACTTCCCTGTCTGGACCAGCACTGGAGCCATCCCAGAAAGTGTCCCTGTAGAACCCCAGAGTGAAGGGCTCCGTGGACTCTGGCCATGCATGTCCTTTTATTGGCAGAACCTCTTCCATGCCTCTGAGGGCCACCTCTGGGATGTCAGTGTTGCCAAGGAGCCGGAACCACTGCATCACTCACATCCCCAGGATCTTTCTGTTCCTTGTGGGGATATGTCTTATCACGTATTATCATTTAACTTTTAATGTCTTTATGTCTTCTTTACCAGACAAGAGAGCAAACACTTTGTAAATTCCTCTTAGACAAGGAGCCTTTTCTTCTGTACCGATCTATTTATCACACTTCACTGTGAGCCTGCCATGGGGTGTGGGTGATGGGAACATAGATACTGATTAGGTCATGTGCCCAGGAACATGCAGCACAAAAAAAATCCAATATTTATTAAACGGAAAATGAAATTTTAGAATCTCCCAGGCAGTTCTACACAGTCGTGACTGAGACTTTGCAGCCCACGTGTTTTTACGATACAAAATGGGCCCTAAAGCGACAAAGATGACAGTGACCTCGTAGTTTTCCATGGCGGGATCATTCTAGCCACTGAATTGTTTTTATCAGACAGGATTTATAGAAATAGAATTGTGCCATCGTTAAGTACTGCCTTTATCCACAGCAGGTTATAAAACAAAAATGCTCCATTTATAATGTGAAATGTCAATGAATTGGAAATACAGCAGATAAATGTATATGAGGAAAATCATAAAACAAGTACCGTGTTTCCCCGAAAATAAGACAGGGTCTTATATTTATTTTTTCTCAAGAAGACACCCTAGGGCTTATTTTCAGGGGATGTGTTATTTTTTTTAAGTATGGTACAACAATCTACAAATATAGTTCAAATATATTCAAATATATAGTTCAATACTATTCAAATATAGTTAAGTCGTCTTTTTCTGGAACATCATCATAACTCTCCAAACCCCGAATTCCATCCTGAATTTCTTGCGACTCTATTTCCTTTAGAACCATTGGCCCCAATCTCTCAAATGAGCAATAGAGCTCTCATGGGGCAGATGAGAAGGGCTGCTCGTCTTCTTTACTGCATGCACCATGACGAAATGCATGGGTTGTGCAGATACACTGCGTAGCCACGCCCATCACTAGGTCTTATATTCAGGGTAGGGCTTATACTGCACAAATGCTTAGAAATCCTGCTAGGGCTTATTTTATGGGTAGGTCTTATTTTCGGGGAAACATGGTAAGTATACTAAACATGCAAACTGTGTCTAGCCACCTAATCAGGGCTCAATGGGTATTGTTGTGTTGTACGGTGGCTTCTGAGTGAGGTAGAGAGAAAGGCAGTTGTCGAGAGGTTCCAGGGCAGCATGGGAAGGGAGCAACTGTGCAAAAGAAGGAGAAATAGAATTTTTTAAAGTGCATCTTTCCCCCTTCTGTGTGATAAACCAAGGAAGTGTCGTGGTGTAATAATTTTTAATTTCTGCATGAGTCATCTGCAGCCACCATTGAGGACTTCTCGTTGGACTTCCTTGGTATCAGTTGGGTGCCCAACTTCAAATTTATAACAAACTCTGCATCTCTCAGCACAATTTTCAACAACCCAATTTAACTGACTTGGTTTTTGAATGGCCAGGATATAAACTCACATCTAATTTTCACAGACAGCTGTATCTTAGACTACTTCGTATTCTGCACGGTACCAACTAATGCCTTAAATAGACTCATTGCAAAATAAATATTTAATTTGATTTGTTAGTGGTGAGTACATTGTGTTGTGATCGTTGAGTTATATATTTGGTAGTTATGAAGAAATGCAGAATACAGCACTCATTAAAATATTTATTAAAACTTATTCCAAAAGGCCATGAGAAACGTGTTCAAAGAAATGCTTCTGAATACATTCCTTTGTTGAGTGCCATGTAATAATGACTAGACTGAGACATTTCCAAATGTTTTTAAATTCTGAGAGATAAAAAAGAAGTATTGTTTTAATTAACATTTTTAGATTATCTTTTTAATTGAAATATAAAATGCAAATAGCAAAATGCATCTAATGAAATGGAATTGTCTATTAACTATAATTTTACTGCCCAGTACTGTGTGCCAATCAAATAAGGAAATATTTGGGATTGTTTCCCAAAATAACCTCCAGGGAGTGCCCTGAGTCACTTCTGTTCCAAACTAGTCTCCTACCTACGGCATCTGTTGTGCTCTGCAGTCATTCTTGGTAAGGATGTTAATCAGAAGCAGCACAACATTGTGAACCATCAGATAATAGTAAAATATTGTTCAATTACTTCTTTATTATGTATTGAATAATAAATGAACAAAACAAGGAAATTTTTCTAGTTATCACTAAGTTATCTAGAGTATTTCATTAATCAAGATTTTAGTCCACCAAATTTGCCTTGTTTTCATCCCATGAAAATATGAGAGTGTTTTATCTGATCTGCTACTGAAGGGCCAACACCATGATATAGCAATGAATACCTGAAGTTGATGTTCAGGTTATCATTTAAACATGTCCTGTTCAGTCAATTCAGGAGGTATGTGAAACACTGGAGCTATTTTTCTTTGTGTGCAAGCCCCTTACATCACCTCCCTTTTTCCAGACACTACATTATGTTAGGAGCACAATTTGCAAAGTCAGTACTTTATATAAAAAAGTGGGGAGTGTGTGTCAGAACCCTTTCCTATACATTAAGTCTACAATTTCTTCCAGAAATAAGTTAAGTGTTTCACAAAATAGGTTAAAGCTGCTATGAAGAGGTATGGAAGGAACAGGGCTTGCATGTCTCTCTGAGTAATGAATTATTCATGAATTGACTTCCTTTCTCCTGTCTTCCTAGCCATAGGATTGCATTCATTTCAAATTATGTCACCCCAACCCCATTTAAAATGTAATTAGATGTTTAAGTCCCCTACACTCAGTGGAAGTCACGTGACATTTTGCTGATGCACCGGTGTAACGGTATTGTTTGATATTCATTTCCTTGCCACCTTTTTCCACTCAAGAGTGAGTTCCAAAGGGCTGGAACTGCATCTGATTCTCCCTTTATGTGCCCGGTGCCTTGTGCAATACCTGGTGCTGATTTATCTTGCAGTAGATCTCTTATTTATTCTATGTCTTAATTTGGAATACATCTTCATAAAGGTGTTGTCCCCAGGCAGGTAGCTTTTTTACCTGGGGAAAAAAGGCAAAGGGCAAAACTCTTTGTACTATTTTTTTCCTCCCCAAATCAAGGAGAAATATTCTGAATGTCACAGTAATGCTTTATTTAACTTCTCTGTTCTCTTGAGCCCACATATCCTACCTAATTCCCCATTCTATTGTTTTCTTACCCCACATGCTGTCCCTTATAGCTGTTGTCTCGTTGAACTCTCTTTGAGGCATAGTATGTAGGGGACTGGCCTTTGGGTGGCCCACACCAGACATACTGACTTGTGACTGTAGGGTTTTTTTTTTTTTTTTTTTTGACTTGATCTCTATCAATCCTTCAAAGGTTTGAGGAAGATGATGAAAAGTTATCTTATTCTGAAAATAACTGTGTACACAAATAGGATCATTATTTTTATCTTCTGGCCTACTTTTTTCCACAAACAGGTAAAATAAAGCAGTGCTCTGCTGTGTATGTATGATAACAGATATATCAAATATATATATAGCTATTTATTTATATATAAAAATCATACAGTGAAACTTAGTTTTGCCTGATCTTATCAACATCAAATAAACATACCATCTGCTTCCATGAGTTCATGGGGCTTCTTTTGAGTGATTAAAACATGGTGAGATTATTGATTGCTTTCTGTTGCAAAAGAAATAGGAATAAAATTGAATGATGTATTTGCCACGTAAATAAGGGCATTCATGGTTTTGAGATTTCAGATAAAACAATTCCATTGCATTCACATAAAAACCCAACATTTTCATTAAAACTATATTTTGCTGGCACTTTTTGTGCCTATAGAGTCTTGGGGACTCTAAGTGGGCCAGAAAACTCTCATATCACCATTTAGAACTAGAATCAGGATGAATCTTGATAACCTTGAAAAATAACCAAGTAGATTTCCAAATCACCTGAGAACAAACCCAGAGTGTTTTCCCTTAGCAAAGAAGAAAGAGTGTCAATTTTCCTTCTTTAAATTAACACTTTGTTCCTGTTCTGGTATGGGGTGACAACTTGCTATTATTGTTTCTACATGAGCAAACTTCTTGACAGTAAAACAGACTGCACTTTCCTATTGGAGAAGGGGAAGAAAAATTTGACAGTAAGGTATGTCAGTTACTAGAGTGATCATTTAACCAACTGAATAGCTTAAAGTAGAACAATATACAAAGTTATTTTTTCTAATGTAGAAGTAGCTCAAGTGCAGCACAGGAGAAAGACTAAGTACATTCTAGAGAACTTTTCTAGACATAAAAATGCCTGATTATGAAAATAGCTTGAAGGTAAAGGTAAACATGGTGATGATGGAGGGGCAGGTCAAGGGTGATAAGGGTGTGGCCTGAGAGTCTAGATTGGAACAGACACGTGGTAGTAATCTTCTTGTGCCTAATGTAGTTTATCCTCAGGAAAGTTTCTCAGGTCTTCTCTTTGAACCAATTAGGAAAAAGAAAATCAGATTGACAAAACTTAATTTGTCAATATTTTAACCAGTGTTCAGAAAAAGAGAAAGGGATCTGCAATATCAAATACCGCAGGGGAGACAGAGGCAGATGAGATCACCAGTCATTGTAAAATAGTGCACGTGTTCTTCATCTATAAAATGGGGAAGTTGAGATTAATATCAGATACTTTCTAGCTCTGAAGTTTCTTGACTTTATGCTTTGGCAATCACACATGGGTTAGTGACCTTCTACTAAAAAAAAAAAAAAAATTTATATAGAGTTATCCCTGCAAGGGATTCTGGTGTGGAGGGAGTAAGTGGTGAGCAAGAAGACATAGTGGACATAGACTACTTGTTTAAAAAGTTTGCAGTGTATAGAAGGAAAGAAATAAAACGATCATCAGTCATTGGCTGGACGATGCTCAGGAAGAACATGCCACGGCTCTAACACTGGGGCAGATTCTGAGGGCCCTGCTGCTGGAGGCTCTCAGCTAACTGTGCTCCTCACAGCTGAATGATAAGCTCTGTCTTGGAGGGAGATCTGTGCAGCACACATCCTTGGCATGATTTATGCCACTGTAAATAGGAAGTTAACATTGAACCATTCAAATGAACAAATCCATCAGAAACAAAAGATACACATGCATCAACATGGCAGTGTTGGGCCATCTGTCAGTAGTCAACAGGGTTAATCAGATTGTATTTGGGGAGCATACATTGCTTTGCTTTCTTAAAACTTAATTTGAAGAAGAGTGATGACAAAGAACTCATATCAAACACTTTGGTTTAAAAGTTGCTTGGCGAGGGGAGAAAAACAAAAGAAGCAAACGGGTTTATATTTAGTGATCTATCTGTGTGCATCTGGAGCACATTTTGGAAATAATTCAAAAGGACCAATCCATTTCATGCCTCCTGCTACTAAATGAATGTGGGAGTCAAGCTGCTATTTTCACAGTGCAAGACATTTATTGTTGATTAAAAAAAAAAAATTCTCCCACTTATAAATAATGACTATCCTGGCAAGTGATGCTGTAGAATTTCAGCTGCTTAAGCAGAAGGTAGAACACTCTTTAAAAAAATAAAAATAAGAACTAGGCCTTATGAGTTAAAAATAAAATATTAGTCAACCACAGATCAAAGCATTTTAAACACATAGATTATTCTCAAATGGATCAGTTCTTTATTGAGTATGTGTTCTTTAGGTTGACAAGACTGATCTTTATGTGTGACCCATCCTCAATTGTACAGTATAGCCTTTAGGTTATTTACTCAGTCAATGTAGGACTTTTTAGCTCTGTTCCAGGCTCATTTACAGCTCTCTGTGTTGATGCAACTTCATGTCATCTAATAGTTTTAACAAACTTCTTCCACATCCCCTCCACCCCACTCCTACAAAAAAAGGTGTATATTATTAACTTATCAATTGTGGTCATGGTAGATTTAGGCCTATAAATTGTTGTACCCACCTTAGTCATTTCTGCTTCCTAAAAGTTTATATAAGAATAGTTTTTACTGGGTGGGGTGAGGGGAGAGTTGACATCCTAATTCTGTTTCTTCTGTTTAGATTGTGAAAATATTTATAATCAGACTGTGTCAGGCCTTTAAGAGTGTGATCCTTGGACTGAAATGGTTTCTGAGTGCAGGGTATGAAATGTTAGTGAGATTTTGTCACCAACAGCACTTAAATATTTCTGTAGGCTGACAGAGCTCAGAAGGAAAGGAAAGGAGGCATATATGAAGGCTAAATAAACTGAATAAAAACTAAGTTGTGAGAAATAAAAAAAAATTAAAAATGAATAAAAGTAAAACTGAGTTAAATGCCTTATGAAAACTAAAAAGAAATTATCTAAAATAATCATTGTTGAATTAAGTGTAGGTGAGAAAATTGTAAAAGACTGGGAGGGGAATGATAAAAATCTAGAAGGCTTCTGCACTAAGATTGCTTCTAAATGGCTTTATGCTTTCACTCAAAGAAGCCCAAAGTGGAAATTGTAATAGACTTTGCATTTTGAGAATGTTATATGCAAGGCATGCTATCCAGAGAACCCATATTCAAAACAAAAACCCTTGTCTCTACATCAAAAAAAATTGATGAATGAAGGTACATATATACTTTGTAAGGTACATGTGCATCATTTTAATTATTGTCCTCTTTAACCTACTATTTCAGTTACTAAAACTATTCCTACCAATCGAGTCAGATAATAGAGCAACCCATATGAAGGTATATGTATGAAATGTATTAATATGTGGTATAGAATGTGTCATTGAACTCATGTTGACCAGGAATATTGGAAAGCTATTTCCCAGTAGCCTGGAGGCTGATTGTTTTTCAAAATAGGCTCCTAAATGAGAGGCAATAAGGAAAATAATACCGGATTAGGAATTAAGAATCCTATTCAATGTTTGAATTTTGATACTGACTTACTGTTAGTAAACTTGATCAAATCACCATTCTTCTGCTTGCTTTTGTTACCTCCACTGTAAGCAAGGATAATAAAGTCTTCCTTGCAAAGAGTTTCGGTGTGTATTAAATAGGAATGCACATAAAAGTACCTTGAAAAGTGTAAAGCACTAAGGAGCATGGTGTCTGGCTCATTTGAAAGCCATGACTCATATATGCAGTGAGAACGTCTGCAGGCACAGGTGGGCTTTAGATGAGGGTACTGAGGCAGAAGTGGGTTCTTTGAGGGGATAAGGCTTCAGTTGAGAAAACATCTGACTGTTCACATTCGAATGGGTAAGACTGGGAACAATCCAGCGGCAGCATTTAGTCAGAGAGGAGAATTCTCTCACGATAGCTAGCATTTTCCTTCCAGGTTTTCAGAGGGAGATGACCCCCGGCATGGTGGCAGCAACACGACAGGGTGCCGGCAGCATGTTACTGGTGCCTGCTTTCCCCTTTCCCCTCACCCTGTCTTGCCCTCAGAACCATGACAAAAATTCTGTTTTGCTGCCTCACCTCTGGTCCCTGTCGGGTAAATGTCTGGATCTGACTCTGTACCTTGAAGAATTTGTGTTAAGGGGATCAGTTGGTGGCAGTACCATCTCTTTCTCTCCACCACTCTTTTTCTGTTCCCTGGGAAGAGCCATTGCTTCCTGTGTCTGTCTACCTTGACCTCTTCTTGACCTGATAGCATGCCAGCCTCTTAAGAGGCAAGAGCAATTGAGACAGAGACCAGATTGAGGAGGAGGATGACAGCATCTTCCATTAGAGCTGCACTCAGTCTGAATGCGTCCGTAATCCATAAGAGGGTCTGAGAAAAAAACACAATGAAAACCTTTCAAGACTGATTCAATTAAGTACCTCCCAGGAGAGGCTGAGCACCAACAATGAAAAATTCAATATTGGCTCACAGAGAGATACTTCATCTCGTAAATGTCCTTTTTCTCTAATGTGTAAGGAAGAAATTCTGCAGTAACCTTTTGGAAAAATGGCATTTGCTTTTTTAAAAAGCACTACCTCTTTCAAATTCTTTAATACCAATATTCACAGGAAATTCATTAGGGGGATGTGAGATTATAAAATGATTGGCTGCAGCATCTAAAACCCTTTGTTCAGATACACAGTTGCAATCCTGCATGAAATCATCCATGTTTGTGACCCTGGGTAGGGATCAAAAAGAAGAGTGGCTGTCGAGCTTGATATGGTCGTGTGGGTGCAAGAGATGGTGTTCTTTACTTTGTATGTGAATATATGAATATAATGTGCAGCCCCTCTCCAAAAACTAAATTCAATATTAAGCAGTATTCAAGGAGCAAGATGTTTTTCTTTGTCCTAAAAGTGGCATTGTAATAATTGATGATCACGTGTACAGCTGCTTTTGAGCTTTTGAGCTGTGTATAGGGAAATATTCAATGAGAACCATCTCTGCAGCAGGATCCAATTGGGGTTGGCAGGTGAATGGGAATTATTGTTAATGTCTTTAGGTGTGATGATTGCATTATGGTTAGGGGTTTGTTTTTTTTTTAAGAGTTTGAAGTATTTGTAGATTAAATAACATGGTATCAGGGATTAGTTTCTAAATAATCCAAGGTAGGCAGGTGGAGAGAAGTATAGGTGAAAACACATTGACCGTGAATTGATCATTGTTAAAGCTGCTGAAGAGCGTTTACTTGGGGGGAGGGGCGGTTGTTATACTATTTCTGTTTCTGGATATATTTCAGTTTTTCAATTTATAATTGAATTAGCTAAAAACCTAAATGTGAAATTTGGTTTTTACATACAGGGTGAGAGACTGAAATTATGAATTGTTTGACTTAACTGTAGGGATCCCCCTCTGTGGCAGGTGAGATTGGGCGTGGAAGTCAAAGCAGTTGCTTTCTGCTAACAGTTATTTGCACAGAACTTGTTAAATCTGACCAACAAGAAGAGGTGTGAATCAGCTCTGCTCTGTGATTCAGTGTTGATGGATGGTGTGAAAAATTTAAATGACAGATGGTGGTGATTATTAAATGATAAATAATGGCAGTTTATCAGGAACCAAACAGAAAATAGTTACTTTATGTTTCTGGGATGCATCTAAATTGTCTCCTTGTTATATAATGACTATTTTAACACTGTGATATGTGTACAGTGCTGAGACTATGGAAGGTTAGAACTTCAGAAAGTTCAAAACTATCTTAATGTTACTATCATTCCTCAGAATAGAATTTGAATATGTTAAATTGTCCATTGAGGGATGGATTTCAAAATAAGCATCAAACTGAACATTATAACTTGGAATTTGCATTGCAGGTATTTTAATAGGTTATTGCTCAAAGGAAGTTTCATGATTTTTTTTATACCAAATATAAATTATCAAAAACTCAGGCTCAGGTCTAACCATCAGGGATACAAAATGAGTATCATACCCCTGGCCCCAAGGAGCTTGCGATTGAGTTCTATAATAACACTGAACAACCAGCTCTAACCCACAATGGATGACGAGAAGTTAGATGTAGAAAATTTTGTAGTGGGGTGTATAGTCGTTTTGATGAATTCTGAGCAAGGAAGCAAGTATGGTTTAACCCAGGAAATTATATTTGATCTTGGCCTTTGGGAATGATGGTGGAAAGGAGTTAAAAAAGAAAGAGAAAAAAAGAAAAAGAAAAAAAGAATGAGCTGGGCCTTGAAGAATGAATAGGTAGTAAATGGGAGGGAGGGTAGTCATCTAAGGTAACACAGTGAGAAAGCAGAGAGGGGATAAGGTATAATGCAATAGAATCTTACTCAGGGAACAGGCTCTAAGGTTGCTCATATGGTAAAAATTGCGAATATTAAAATTTTTCATTAAAATTCCTAAATTTACCATGGATGCAACTAGATGGTCTGTTACGAAAGACAAGTAAGGTAAGAACTGAGAAGGGCCAATGGTACAAGATTCCTGTCCCTTATCTCAAGTGAATTGAGAGGAAAGGCAGATAGATTCTCCTTCATTATTTAAACTTATTTTTTCATTTACTCTCATTATTTTATGCTGTTATTTAATTTCATTTTTTGACTAAACATAGTGGAATCCTCAAATATTACATGATGCAACTGATTCTACTATCTACTATGCTGTGAAGAAAATGTGGGAGAAGAGATACAGTTAGAAGAATCAAAATTTAGAGGGAGGGATGTGCCTTAAGCTTTCCAGGTCCAATTAGGAGCAGATTTTGAAAAGTTCAGTATGACAAAAAAGAGCAAGGAAAAAAATTAGTGCCGAGTTCTTTCTAGGATTTGTGCATACTTGGTGCATAATGAGAGAAAAGTCCATGGTTTTTCCATTATATACTTGTCGTTTAACAGCGCCATCACATAAAGTTGTTTCACAACAATTAGAAATAAATATCAACCAAGCACAATTTGAAGAAAAATGGAAAAGAGAGGACTTTACTTTTTTTCCTGTATAACTTGAAATTTCTATATGATACATATTATTTTCAGAAGTAGAAAATATTAATGCCATTCTAATTATGGAAAATGGAAAATTCTATATATCCTACAAATATATGAAAACTTACTATTTGCCAAACACTCTACTAGGCAACTGAGACCACTGATGAAAAAGGCAAACATTTCAGTCCTTGCCGGTAGGAAGCTCTTGCTCTAGGGAGGCAGACGTCAATCACCTAGTTACAATGTGGTGAGTATTATGAAGACGTATCGATGGCTGTGAGGATCCAACCTTTTCTGAGGGTCAGACAGTGCTTCCCTCAGGAATGACTTCGCAGCTGCCATCTGAGGAATGAGTCTGGGTTAGCCTGGCCACTGGGAGCTCATGGATCTGCTCAGGAATTAAGAATATGTTCTGAGTTTATTCATAGTGATAGTCTAATTTTTTTTAAATACACATATTTTAGATAATCTGGATGACCATCCCCTGACCAAATAATGCCACATGATTTCATTGCTCACCTTGTCATTTTGTTTATGATCACCTGAAACAAAGTCCATCTGGGAGTCTGGAAGCCTATGACAGTGACTGCCTGGGTTGGTGGTTTTGAGTAGAGTGGTGGCAGTGGTGGTAGACAGAGGGTTCCAGAGGAATTTAGGAAATTGACAGGGCATATAGCCGCATTGGTTATGGAGGGGTTGGGCCCAGGGGGTGGCGGTAGGAAGGGTGATGCCACCGTTTTGACTTACATAATTCCTATTGAGGGCTAACACCATTAACTGCAGTAAGGAGATGCGATTAACAGAATGGACTCTTGGATAAACCCCGCATGCATTCAAATTATGGTGCTGTCACTCCATCTGTGTGACTCTGGGTCAGTTATCTACTCACAGTCAGTTTACTGAGCTGCAAAATTGGGGGATGAAAGCAATAATATATCTTTGGAGCTATGGTGATTAATAACAGGAGCGTCAGTGGTCGTGGTGTTATTTGGAATAGGAATAAGGTTGGAGGGAAATATGAGTTTTATTCTGGAGGTCATAAATATCCAAGAGGAGGTGCCAAATGGACAGTTATATATGTGGATTTAGAATATTTAAAAAGAAAAAAAAACAGACAAACTTAGCTGGAAAACCAATTAGAGAATCATAAGCATGATTTTGATTGTGTGATTGAGCGTGGTGGTAATGAGACCAAAGTTCTTTATAAATAAAATGTTTATTTCAGGGCCACAGGCTTTATCTCAGGCAGGCATGCTGTAAAGATATGTCACTGTCCGTGTGCAAAATCTTGGGTGTTACTGGGCCACGATTGTGGAGCAGCAACAATAGCATTCTGAGCATTGGTTCCTTGGTGCAAAGGACACGTAAATAACAGAAGTCCCAGGGTTATACAGTTGGCATCTAAAAACATCAATTTCAGCATAGTGTTTGTTTCTAGTGATGAGCACAATGTTCGCAGCTCCACAGTTGTTGCAGACCCAACTTGAGTCAGAGCATTAAGGAAAAAAGTTTGAGCTTTGACTTGACTGTCGTTTGTCTTACTGTGCAAAAGAAAAACAATCACAGTGAATGATAATAAAAATGCGTAGTGTTAGCATTCGGTCGGTACTGCAGTTTGCTTCATTTCCACATGTTATGCTGTTCACTTTAAATGGTTTCCAAAGTCACTTTGTATTAGCCTCAATGTGAGGGTTCACGCCCTTTATTGCCTGCCATTCTAATAACTTTATTTTCAGGAGGCTAATGTCCTCATTCTTTTTCTGTTGCATATGTAAAGCTTTTGCTAAAACTAAAGTCTTGGCAATAAACAGACCAAAAACAATTATCATGGAACAGTGCACTGAAAAATTATGTGTATGGGTATAAATATTGCAAGGGAAGTCTGAGGAGCAACCCTGCTATGTCTATACTTGTCAATCAGTGTATCCAGCAGAGACACTCTGTGGGCTGCTGCAGTGAGCTTCCCTGATGACAGTTTGCTTGGAGTGGGAATTGATCAAGTATTCCCCATCGTTAGCACCTAGTATCTTATGAAGAGTTCATAAGTGCCTCGGCAGATCCAAAACAGGTCAAATGTGCTCCCTCATTGCACTGTTAAAGCTTATGCTTTAAAGTGGGAGGCAGCGAGATCTTGGACAAGTATCTAACGTTACACAGAGTAAAAGGCAAGTGACAGGAAGAGGCCAGGCAGAGGGAACCGCTAGTACCAACATCTTCAGGTGGGAATAGCCTTGGCCCTTTCCTGGAACAGAAGGAAGATGGATGAACATGAAGGAGAAGGTGGGTGTTGAGCCTGGAGAGGGAGAAGAGGAGATTATAGGGACTCGTGTGGGCCTTGGTGTGAGGTGTTTAGGCTTTTATTCTAAACTTAAATGGACTTAAATCTTTTAACTTTAAATCTTAAAACTTGAATGTAAATCTTTGTTGGTAACCCTTATTCCTTTAAAGAGAGGTAACATCAAAGTGAATTTGAAGTTTAAGAGTCCTTTTAAAATATTCTTCATATATATGACCGAATTATTTCCTATAAAGATTTCACCTACTTACACTCTGACCAGCTATGTATTTGAGTGTTGGCTTCACTTCATTTTTGAAGACACAGGGTTTTATCTTCTTTTTTTACGTACATTTGATGATCTGATAGTTTGAATGTTATTTCTTTTAATTAGTTTGAATATTTTCAAACCCACAGAAAATTTGAAAAAAAAAAAACACAGTGAGCATGCATATACCCCTCACCCACACTCTCCACCTGTCAGCGCTGACAGTACCTGTGGCACTTCCTACACACACTGTCACTCGCACGTTGGCCACATCATCTGAATGTAGGCTGCACTTATGACACTTCAGCCCAAAGACTTCAACATACATATGTCTTGTTATAATTTGTATTTATTGGATTATTAATACAGGGGAACATTTTGTTCATGTTTTCCTTAGCCATTTGTATTTCTTCCATGAACTGCATTCATATTCTTTGCTCGCTTTTCCCTTGAGTATATAGTGCTTACCTCATCAACATCTAGGATATTTGTGAGTGAAAGCTGCATCAGATGCTATTCAGATACCACTCAACCTCCTGCCAGGCCCTGTACATTGAGGTAGCCAATTGTGTGTCAGAAATTTCCTCTGTGAGTTAAGGTATGGCCTTGGCTATTGCTACTTCTGTCACTGGGAGCAGAAGTCTTGCATTCCGCTTATTGAGTGTAAACATTTTATTCATGATCAGGGACTATGGAAGAAGTAAAGTTGAATGGATAAGCACAATTAATGTAAGTAGTAAAAACATGAGAGAGTACCTTGAATTTGTTAGTTCATTGATTTGGGGAAATTTATTTTTAGATGAACCCCCCTAGGACCCTCTGTATTCTGTCTTTTGAGTATTGGAAAATAACTTTTACTAAAGAAAGCCACCATCTCTAGAGCCACTACGTGGATGTGTTTGCAGTGATTTCTGCAAAGGAACCCATTGCTGTCCAACTCCTGAATCTGTATGCCCTCCCCAAGCCGCTGGCCTGGGGACTGCCTGATTCAAATCGTGTTTATGGTTCTTTCTTCCTCAGTGAAGTGAGCTTGCCAGGAAATTGATCACACCAGGCAGAATCCCAGCATGGCAGTTACTGGTAGAAAAAGCTTTCAAATCTCAGACCCCGAGTTTTGCACTATTTGTCTTGTGGCTCTCTTTTTTATGCATGTAACGTTTAATCCCAGAAAAGGGGTGGTATTAAATGACACTGTAGGTTTGTGCACAGTCTGCCCTGCTCCACAATGTAGGCACCTGCAGTATTCCAGTGTTCCAGATCTCTCCTTTGTGTCTTGCCCTTTTCCCATCCCCTCATTCCTGCTTCCCCCATCCCTTCCTCCCCCTCTCTCTTTCCCCTTTCCTATTCTCCTTAGCATTTCCTCCTTCTCCAAAAGACAGGATTTTGAGGTATGGTACCCATAGTTTCCAGAATTGTGCGCACGCTCATTTCTTACAAAATTGTGACATAAGAAAGTAGCAGAAAAGTGCAGAGGCCAAGCAGGTTTCATGGTTCCTAGGCAGCTATTAAGTTCTAAATACCAGGCACCGTAAAAAAAAAAAAACAACAGCCCCAAACATGCCAACAAACCCACATTCCCCAGACAAAAGATATAAATTTTGCATATTATATGTGTTTAAGTTGGCCCTTCCACTCTCAGAATCCTCACACTCATTACCATAGGTATATCTAGACAGCTGTTTCTTTTGTTCAGATGGAATTTAAAAATCTGTCTTTGGAGTGAGAAATATGCAAGCCCATCCCAGATAAGCAGGTACTTTCCCCCACAGATGTGCTGTCCTCGTCCCCGGCCTCTCTTGGTGCTCCCCAGGAGTGACATGCTCACTGAGGGTGGTCCCTACCCCTTCCTTGACAGTCAGAGCAGAGAGGGGAGTACTTCCAGTCACATCTCTTTTGGAGCAGGAAGCTGGGACTTTGAGGAGAATGGTATCCGGCCAAGTGAGGCTGCCCCTCTGGGGCTCTGAGAAGGGGAAGCGGCTTTCTGGAAATCCATCCAGCTCTGTAAAAATCTATTGCACTCTTTGCCCCAGATAAGACCTTTATTGGCTTTTGTTAACATTTGGCTATGTATTATCATTCTCATGCTCTTTCCTCAAATTTTAATTTAAGCAAATATTTATGTGATTACATACATGTTAATTGTAGCTAAATACTCATTATAAAAATTTTGTAGAATGTACGAAACCACAAAGAAGAGAAAAAAACACATCCCAGTCCTGTAGCTCTGAGATAGCCACTGTTCATGGTTTGCTGGCTTTGTTTCTGACATTTTATATGCTTAAAATTACATCTTTTTTCTTTACCAAAATAGGATCGTCCTGTACATCCTGTTTTATACCTTTGCTTTTCTCATTTAATATTGTACTCTGAGCATTTTTCCATGTCATTAAATGTTCTTCTATAACATAATTGTATTGGCTACAGAGTGTTCTGCTGTATGAAGAAGTCATTATCAGTGCCTTATTTTTAGACATTAGTTAGAATGTTTCTAGTGATTTTTCTATTATAAATAATGTTTAAATCACATCTTCATGGATAAATCTTTTCACAAATCTCTGATTACTTCCTTAGGACAAATGTTTGGAAAGAGAATCACAGGCTCCGTAGGTGTGCACGTTTTGATACATATTATAACATTGCCAGCTAAATAGAGTATACCAATTTATATTCCAACCCCAGCTCCTCTACTAGAGAATGAGTTCTTTCTGTGTCCCCACAGTTCCCAGCAGTGTTGGGCATACAGTACAAACTTAATAAAAATAAAGGTAATTCCACCTTTCTTGATTACCAATACCAAATAATTCACCAAGCTCCCCTTGCTACCTTCACTTGCTTACATGTTACAGATGCAAAAGATAGGTGTGGTCACTGGGCTAAAGATTGGTCATAGCAGTGACTCTGATCAAAAGCCTTGTTACCTCAAAGTGGATACTTTTTTTTTCCACTTTTAGTTCTTTTTATCTCAATAGATTTAGGGGATACAAGTGTTTTTTTGTTGCATGGTTGCATGGATAAATTGTACAGTGGTGAAGTCAGGGCTTTTAGTGTACTCATCACCTGAATAGCATACATTGTAGGCAATAGGTCATTTTTGATCCCTCTCTCGAAATGGATTCTAATGGCTGACACAGGTAGGTGCGAGGTTATAGCACCGAGTGTCCAGGGGCTAGAATATGTACTGGAAATGTCTTATTTACTATGATACTAACAAGCGGTTATGGCAAATTAGTTGATCACCTTTCCTAAAGAGAAAGGGGCTGAGGGTGTGGTTTAGGGTGTGGGCTGCATCGTACCTTGGCATCTCCCAAGTGCGGCGCTCGAATACGGAGCACTACCGGATGACGGGGAGGTGGGTGCAGCCAGTGCCGGCAGCTGATCAAGCTTTGTTCTCTCATGAGAAATCTTGTTCTTCCTGTTTGTCCTTCTCTCACTGCTCCACACTTCTCTCCAGTACCTGTGTCCATGAACTGTAATCACTGGGAAGTCTTTTTAAAGAGCAGCTATGTTTCTCAATGACCCTGTTCTGCCTCCGTCTCGTTTTTAGGACGCTCATGTCCTCTTGCCAAGATCTCTGCAGGGTCCCCCAGCCAGCATCCCCACATCTGCTGTCTGCTAATGGAAACCACCCCAAACACAGTTTCCTAGGAGTCTTCCTAAATCAGGGCCTTAATCTAGTCCCCTCACCCACCCATTTCCAAATCATCCAGGATTGCCTTTGTTTTCCACTGTAAGTTCAAACTTCTCTTCCCAGCAAAGAAAAAAACTTCTCTTCCACAAAATGATGCCAACTAACACTCCTTCTCTGACTGCTACCTTCCAGGTACCCTGTCCAGCTATTTGTGTTGTCTCGTGTATACCCTGGGCTTTCCAGCCTGCACATGCCTTTGCTCAAAACACTCTCTTGGAACATTTATGGTATTTAAGACATTCTACCTTAATAACCCAATGTCTTTTATTCTGCACTTATTTGTAAACTCTTTTGAGTATAGATACCAAGTCTTTCCCATCTTAAAATCCTTCTGAGTAATACAGTTGCATTGGTGGGGGAAGGAGGACCCCAATCTTAAATCTTAAAATTAAAATCTTAATTTTAGGAGATGGCAGTTTTTGTATTCGACATACTGGCCATAGGGAGAAAAAAATCTTAAGAATATTGATTGCACCAGGCATAGTGGCACATGCCTGTAGTCCCAGCTACTTGGGAGGCTGAGGCGGGAGGATTCTCTTGAGCCCCCAGGAGTTTGAGACCAGCCTGAGCTACATAGCAAGTCTTTGTCTTTTAAAAATATGTATTTTAAAAATATATAGAGAGAGTGTGTTTGACACTGGATTATGTCAAATGGCATCAGGTTATATAGTTCATGTCTCAAACTTTGCACATAGATTGAAAATTTAAAAGAGAAACATCGTAAAACTTGTTGCTGGTAGCTTCCAGCTTTGCTGGATTGAACAGGAACATGAAGTAAGGCTGTGAACTCCCCCATCTACTGCCAAGTCATGTCCAGCTGGACCTCGTATATTCGTATTCCGGACTGCCTGGTTAGTGAGGAAGTGAGCAGGAAGCTGGCAGCTGCAGCATACCTAAGCTGAGGGCTTACTAAGCAATCCCTGTAGCCACTGCAGTCTGATTTCAGTGGCCTGCTGCGGGAAGCTAAGGGTTCTGCACACCGGGTCAGCGTGCCTGGCACCCAGAGTTATGCAGAGGTTTGCTCTCATAAATATAACATTTGCTCAAAGCCTCATATCCTTTGATTCCTTCCCAAAGATAGGGTTTTATACATTTTTCCCCCTTGTTTTCTTTCTTTCTTGTCCTCATATATCTAGAAGTCAAAAACAAAACAAAACCTTTCTTCAGGTTTTCTTGGCCTTGATTATTAAGTTAAATTCATAGAGACAAATATGAAGCCCTTGAGAAGAATGTGTTTATGTGTATGGAGCATCTTATACATGGAGACAACAATCAGAATAGATGAAATTTTAGGTAAATTGGAAAATATAAGAATTCATAAAGCTGTTTATGTTAAAGTTTAAGAAACCTTTAGTTTCTTAAACTAGTCTCCTTAAACTTAGTCTCCTTAGGCTTTCATTTTGTAGATGACGAAACTTAGTCTTGGAAAAAAATTAAGACAACATCATAGAGCTAGTGAATGCAAGAATGGAGCCTAGAAACCAGGTATTTTGACTTTTAGTTCAAACATAATGCTCAATACTGTCAGTTCTTTTGAGTAAGCTCGTTTCCCACCCACACTCCCAAGACATCCATCATATTCTACAGCAATTATCCAAGTAAAAACGTTATTTCAGTTTTTTTAACCAGAATGCTATGATTATGTTTTTGTTGATCTATTGACTTATTATTATTCAATGCATATAGTTTTTTGTGCTATTTTTCTTTCAAACTTGTAAAGCCTGCTAGAGCAAATTTTTCTTATCTAAATCTCTGCATTCACTGCATTCACTCTCCTAGGGCTTTTTATTTCTTTTTGTTTGTTTGTTTGTTTCCCTTGATTTTGAGCATCTTACAAGTCGATTTCATCAACACTGACTTACTCTGGGGAGGCATTTCATTGTTAAAAAACACGTTTACTGTAGCTCTCTTGTCAAGCAAAAAATAATAAAGGTAATACGGTGCAGAATATCCCTCAAGACTGCAGGCCTCTGATAGATTGTTCTCTTTGTAGCAACACTTCCAAAATTTTCAGGAACATTTTTCTAAGATAAAAGTGAAGGTTTAATCCTAGAAATATTTAAATAAAAACAGATTTTTTTTTAAGTATTATAACACTTCCAGTAGAATCCATACCTGTTTAGAAATTCCACATGCCCATTCACGTCCCCACACACAGCTAGCTAGAGGAGAGATTTCATACAACCTCAGTGGGAGTAACAGCCACTTGCAAATGGAAGAAGTTGGCGTGGCTTGGTATAGGGGGATGTCAGGGGCAGTCTGAGGCAGGGAGCGTGGGGCAAGTGAGTTTTCCAGAGGGCTGGGCAGCCAGGCATGAAACACCACTCCCTGTAGGAAATGATGGAGTCTAGAGAGCAAAGAGGAACTGGGGGTCCAAGTCTCAGAGCTAAGAAGACATGAGATTTGAGAACAAGGAAGTTAGGAAGGAGGTCTGTTTATGAGGAACAGAGGATACTCCTTAGCATACTTTTTGGACCTCTGGGTTTCTTAAAGGGCCAGAGGACATACATACACAAGTGAGGGTATAAATTTTCCATAATTAAGTAATATTTGTTCAGTTTTCAGAAATTAGTGATTTCAGATCAACCTCTTAGTTATCCTCTTTGCTCTGGGAAAGCCATTGCCTCCTTGAAGTGGCAGGGAAATCTCACAAGCAGGTGTGTAGGCAGACGAGGCAGGTCCTGCCCGACGTTCTGATACCTGGAGCACACACAGTTCCTGAGGTGACACTGACTCCCTGCAGGCTTCTAAACATAAGGGGCGGAGTCTGATCCCTGAATCATTAAATCCTGAGATTCTCCCAGTACCAAGACCCTACTGGAACCCTCTCGAGGAATTTTTAGGAAGCAGAGCCAGGCTGAACATGGTGGCTTCTGAACCTCCCTTTTAGTTCCTATTTGCTGAAAATTTTATCAAGAGTACACATTCTCTGTTTTGATATAATTTTTAAAAGGGAGGGAGGGAGGGAGACCTAAAAATAATGTGCTTAGATTAAAAACAAAACCTCTACTGTGACCTTGGATAATTAAATACTATTTTGGATCTTGGTCTCCTGACCAAAAAGTTGGTGTTATATCTGCTCTGCCAACTGGAGGTTCATAATGAAACTTGATCTAATAAACATGGAAATCCCTTGAACATCTTCCAAACAGGAGGAAATATTGCTATTACTCAAGCTCTCTTCAAGCAAGTCCTTCGGTGGACTAGTTAGTGACATATTTTACTAATGCTTCCCTTCTGTTCATTGCCAGGCCAGGCTCATTTTCAGTCTCCGTGTGTGTGTAACCCCTGACACGGGGTACAAGGATGGACGCTGCGTGCCTCCTTCCCTTCTCGGGGGAAGGTGGAGACCCCTGGTCTGTGTTGGAGGAATAACCATGCGCCCACCACAAGGCAGGCTCTTCCAGCCTAAGAGCCTTTCCCGCACAGAAGTTGCTATTTAAATTATTCGTGAGAAAACACAAATGGCCCCAGCCCCGGCAACTTCCTGAGTTAGGAAGCCAAAATGGACGACATTCCCAAGTAACGAGAGCGGCCCGCTGTGTTCCTGTTGCAAATAGCCACACTGCGGATGGGATCTTTCTGTCAGGCAAACCGGCAGAAAGCCAGTTCCTGTCAGAAGCCTGTGGGGTCCCTCGGGGATGAGTTCAGTGAATTCTAAGAATGCCAAGCTTTTCTACTTTAAGTTCATTGTTTAGACCCAGAAACTTTACAGCTAAAACAAAGACTGCCACAACCAGAGTTCCATATTGGTTCATATTTAGCCTGTATTTCCCCTCACCTGTACAAAAAAGACCATTCATATCCCCAAGGGAAGGGAAAAGGAGAAAAAGGCGAGAAACCCAGTGGCAGTGTAGGAGTGTCCTCTCACCCAACTGGGCCCAGGATAGTGTGGCCTGCCCTTGGCCGTGCTGAGAGGGGCCCCTACAGTGGACACAAGCAGCAAGTTGCCCTTCAGGGGTGAGGAGCATGCAAGTTTGGGGAGGTTTCAGAGCCTGTTCTTCCATCCTGCCCCTATGAGGATGATTTTATGCTCTTTTAGAAAACTTTTAGAAGAATAAGTCCTTGGAATCTTAGTCTCTCTTAGAGTTCTACCTGCCTAGCAGGAGTCAGCCTGCCCTGACCTTTTCCTAAAGTGAAGGACATTTGGAGAGATACGTGTGCTCCAACCCTTTCATAGAGAAAAGCAAAGAAAAGGGCACAGGGCTGGCACTCCCATTTTCTGAGCTGAATTTAGAAAGAGATCTTTGATTCTGTACCTTAAATGTTTTATATACGTGACAGGGTAGCAGTGAAAGGCATTATATGATTTTCAGTAATGGAGATAATTCTAGTGGGATTTAAGGGTTGAATGGGATGGACTAAAGTGGGGAAACCAGTTAAATAAACCCAAATAGGTCATTTGAAGCAGGAAGGGCCTGGTATATGGCTACCAGAAATAAGATTATGAGCCCAAGAGATAAAGCATCACAGGAAAGAAGAATAGGAAATGGCAGACCAGAGGGAGAGGTGTGCACAGATGCTGAGCAGCAGGTGTGTGTGTGTGCTTCCTCTGTCGTCATGCGGTGAAGACCAAGGGTGAAGAACTAAGTGCTGGGAGAGCCCAAGGGCCTATGCAGCAGACAGGGCTTCAGACTGGTCTTCCCCACCGCCTCGATCCTACCTTGGGAATGTTGTTGACACTCCCTGCGCTTCCATGTCCTCATCTGAGAAATAGGGACAATAACAGTACTCACTGCAGAAAACAAAAATAGAATTTTATCCCATCCAGTTTATTTCATGAGGATTAAATGAGTTAACATATAAAGCCTCGGGCCAGATCTGGCACTTAGTTAATGCTCAATAAATATTAACTAGTATCAGTATTACTGTATGAAGATCTCACAGGGATGTTGAAAAGATGAAGTGAAACAATGTAATGTATTTGGCACAGTGCTTAACACTTAGTAAATATTCAATAAGGAGCAGGTGTAGAGAACCAGGCAGAAGTCTTTTTTTTTTTTTTTACCAGCACGTGGGCAGCAAAGCGCTAGAGAGGATAGAAAACAAGTGTTAGAATCAGGTTATGTCCTAAAGGACACAGCCTTGGCTGGAAGGACTCAGGTTGGGAGATCAGAAACATAGAAAGACAGGCCAGGCAGTGGACAGTTTAGGAATTTAGGCAGACTGACAGCCAATGGGGCAGCAGCTAATTTTGAGATTATCTGTCCCAGCCAGGAAGTCACCAGTTACAAATATCCTGTGGTAAGGGACCAATTCCTAAGTATGGCCAGGCTATAACCTAAAAGTAAAGAATTAATTGACCCCACATCTGGCTTGGATGGGGATACAGACAGAACTGATATGTCCATTGCTAAATGAAAGATAGATGGTTTATCCACTTTTAAGTTCAGATTCCTGTCAAGCATTAAAAAAGTCACTTCCATGCTTGCACCAGACTAATAGATTAGTGAATCTATTAGTTAAGATAATTAGGCATCCATGACATAGGCTACCCAGAAACTGTCTTCTTAAAACAGGGAACTGGCTGATACCACCAGTGTTACGGAGGAATCCAAGCTGCAGGTGGGGCTGTCTTATTAAAAGGAGGGAAACTGCAAGCATGGTGTTCAGCCTTGTAGCAGTCTTCACTGTTCGTTCAACACTTGGCCAAGAGGTTGTTTAAGCTTGGAGCTTTTATTAACTTAGAAAAACTAGCACAAAGAGGGTTGTTTGCAATAGTGAATTAATTACCTGGCTTTTGGGTTTTAAGTGCCCGTGGTTTGTTGTTCACAGTAAATTTTAAATGGGTAAAACATGCTAATAGCTTTTGATAATCTTTAGGTAGAAGGTACTTTTATTTATGTTTTGTGTAGGGCAAATGAACATACATACCAGAGAAATGCACATCATGAAATACAGTGAGGCCTGTCTGGGAAAGCAAAGTCAAGACCATTCAAAAGCTCTGATGTAAAGAACCACCCTAGTTTTGACCACAAAGCACATTTTACTTCTCATGATATCCAGCTGGACATGATGGCTAACACCTGTACTCAGCACTTTGGGAGGCTGAGAGGGGAGGATCACTTGAGGTCAAGAGTTCAAGAGTAGCCTGGGCAACATTGAGACCTCTCAACAGTGAGACCTTGTCTCTACAAAAAATAGAAAAATTAGCCAGGCATGGTGATACGCACTTGTAGTCTCAGCTACTCAGAAGGCTGAGGGAGAAGGATCCTTTGAGCCCAGGAGTTTGAGACTGAAGTGAGCTATGATGACATCCTGCACTCCAGGTGGAGCAGCAGAGCAAGACCTTATCTCCAAAAGAAAAAATTCCTCCCTGGCATTAAGTATTGCTCCTCAAAGTAAGGCCCTGACTCTGTTTCCTAGAGAAGCAATCTTGGTTCTCTTTGGATATTTGACATGGCTCTAATTGTTGTTGTGGTTTTTATAGAGATAATTTCATAGAGATCATTTCCTGGGTTGCAGAAACATGCAACCCAAGGTTCAGATGGAGCTCTTTGGTGGGATTAGAGGAGAAGGAATGGAAGCGAAGCTGGTGATTGTTTTCTGTGGCCAGGGGCCATGGTCTCATCAAAAACATCCACCTGTAACTCATTCATACTGTGAGATCACTTGGTCCATCTTTAACATCATCATCATCACCATTATGGGCTCCTACCTGTGTGACACTAGAGAATTTTAAAAAGATCTGTAGGGCTAAAAGTGAGAATGTTCATCTAACTTTGCATATTAAAGATAATAGATTTAAACACTCACTTGGGAGTCATGAAAAGAATGGAGAAATTAAGCATTGGAGATAGCTTGTGGGAACAAGATACCAATGGGGATCTTTTTGCACAGGGCTATGTGACATTATGAGACGTGCTGAGGCTTAAGGGGAAAGGAGGATGCTTTAAGTCACATTGATGCTTAGAATGCGAATGAGTATGGCCTTAAATGTCTTATTAAAATGAGACTGTGATGTGTTTTCTTTGCTTAACAAAAATGGTTATAAACTTTTCTGCTTGAATGTATACATACCCTCTATATCCTGGATAACATTTCTGTGACAATCAAATTTAAGATGAAGAATCCATAGAAGGTAAGAATGAGCGAAAGTAACCACAGGGCATAGCCAAATTACAATGTAATGATTCATGAAAATCCCCCACGAAGGCTGAGCTGTTGGGGTGGTAACATGCAGCGCCAGTGAATTGCACGGAGCCCAGCTCTGCCCTGCGGGCACCCCTCTCTGTCAAAAGTCAGGCAGGAAGAAAAAAGCTCAGATTGGAGCCTCCTCGTTCCATTGTTCGACAGGATTTTTAGAAGGGAGAGTGTAACGTGGAGATGAAGTGTTTCCTGTGTGGGGACTCGCGGGGACTCGCTGTTGGCAAAAGGTTTGGGCAGAATAGACCTGTTTGAGCATTCTGTGTGTGTGTGTGTGTGTGTGTGAGGTGCCACCTAGTGGTTAAGGGAGCCTAATATTAATGAAAAGAAAAATGGTCTTTTGTCCCTTCTGTCCCCATATTCTCTACCACTTGAATTAAGCAGAGGTGGAGGTTTGGTGCTGTAGGATAACTATTATTTGGGGGAAAGATTTGTTTTCTAAGAAACCATATGTTGAACACAAATTATTATGGAAGAAAAACACTGATATCATCATAATTATTCAAACCAGAAGTCACAAATTGGCAGTGTATATATGTGTTTTGCTTGACCCACAGAATTCTTTCTTCCATTTTATTTTGAGGTATAATTCACATACAGTATAGTGAAAAAAATCTTTACAAAGTGGTAAACTTTTGCATTTGTACATTTTCACATATGTGTAACCTATGGAATCATCACCCTGATCAAGATCTAGAAGTTTCCAGTCTCCATTATCCCCCCTCCTGGTCAGCCCTCCCTCACAGGCAACCACTGTTCTGAACTCTGTCACTGTAGGTGTGTAATGGCATCATTAAAGTATATAGTTCATCTAGAAAGAGGTCTTTTCCTCAGCAGTAACGTTCTGCAGCCAAACAATAGCTCTTTCCTGGGTTAATTGTTTTTCAGAGTCCAAGTATCATATGTTCTCTCTCTCTCCCCAGTCTAAATTCCTGATACATTGTTTTTCTTACCAAGCTTCCCACTGAGACAGACATCCATTTGGTGCACTGATTGCATGTCCCCAGGTCAATTTTCAGAGAAATCCCATTATTTTTGAGCAGCATCTCAAAAATAATCAGAGGTGCCACTGATTGTCATGGCAAAGCCTATGAATTCAGTGTTTCAGAAGTTTACATGAATGCCGTGCTGCCAGCAACTGCTCTGACAGCCTGATCAAATTAAGCCAAGCAGTAGCACCAGCCCTAGCATCTTAATGGTGAGGGTTCTCAGCCTATAATCCAGCAAAGGCGAATTTATAATGCATAGCATAATGCAATCACTGTTACTATTTATACAGGACCACTCTCTGTTCACATGAAACTAAATTTTGAGTGTCAAAATGTATAGTATGTCAAGAAGCAGAACTAGTTTTGAAATAAAATTATTATTCCAGAGCTTTTTTGTGTGTATTTCTTTGGTTGCTGGATAAACAAACACACGGTCAATCAACAAACGTGTCTAGCAAACATGTTACTTCCAGGTATTTTGCAAGGTGCTGGAGGTAGAAAAGTATAAGATGTGTGAATCCTCCCTCGCTTCCATGAAGTGTTCAGCTTGTCTGTCCCCTGGCTTGAAAACTGGTGTTTAAAGAGATCATTGCCTCTTTGGATAATAAGGCAGGAATATAGGCATTATCCTAATTTGGTCCCTTTTAAAAATTACTTATTTTTTTCTAATTATTTATCATGAATTCAGAAAATAGAAGAATGTAAAGAAGAAAACATAGAATTTCCTAATCCACCAAAGAAAACCTGTAATGGCTTTAATTCCCTTCAAAGAATTATAATTCCTTCTCTCCCTCCCTCCCCATTTTGTGGAGTTGAGATGATACCATGTATTTCCCTGTATCATTAAAAGTTCTTGAACCATGTTTAATACTTTGAATGACTTAATTTCTGGAATAGGAATGAAAACTAAATTTTTTAATTATTCCCTGTTATGGGACACTTTGATTGTTTGCTCTTTTTAAAATATGTATAGATATTTTATGTCTATGTATTTGAAATTAAGTCTCTGACTTCTTGCCATACTCAATGGCCAGAACTTCCTAAATGGTGTTAAATAATAGTGACAATACTAATTATCCATGGTTTGTTTCTGATTTTAAAGGAAGTAACTCTGGCGTTTAATATACTGATTTCAGGAGGTTAAGAATCATAGTAAGTCCTTTGAGTTCTAATGGTTAAATATCAGCAATGGGGAATTGAACATTACCAAATGTCTGTGGTGCTATTGAAATACTTAGATTTGTACCAATTTGGCCTATGGATGTGATACATTATATTAATAGATTGAATATTAGTCCCCCTTTCTCAGGTGCATAATACTATATCATGGGGTATTATACTTTCAGTGAATTGTTAAATTCAATTCCATCCTACTGTGTTTAGGATTTTAACATATATTTATTATGTATCATTCTTTAAAGACAACCAGTATGGTTAAAGACAAACTCAGTCTCATTCTACTCTATAAATGGGGGTTGCTGAAATTGAAGGTGGAGAACCTGCTTATTTTTATTCTTTTTTGTTTACCTCTTATTCTAACTACAATAATTATTTTTTCCTTTTGTGAATTCACAAAGTAGTTTTCTTAATCTCCCTCCAAGCACTCATCACACTGTTTCTTATATTAAAATTATTGATGTATTTGTCTTCTGTTCTTACATTAGTGGTCTAGGTCTCAAAGGCGAAAGTTTTCCATCCCTTACCCTTAGCCACTAAGTGTTGTCCACCTGTCCTCTCCTATTGAATCAGATTGTCCCCACACAGTGCTACAGTAGCAGATGGTGGAAGCGCACTTAGGTGAGTTTTCTTGTGAACACCCTTAGATCTCCAAAGGAGCCTTGTGGTGAGCTGAGGAGGACAGCAGAGAAGGAGGAGTGATTCCAAAATTTTGTGGGTGTCATCTGTGGCAGCAAGATCGGTGCAGAAGACACAAATCAGCTTCCGAGGGCTTAGGAGCAGACATGGGCAGGAACCACAGCAAAGCACTAAAACCAGCCTTCTGCTGCTAATCTGCCCCAGGTGGCTGCTCCATTCTAGCTCTGATAGTGAGAACCAATTACTTCAACTAATTATTCCTAATTCAAGTACATATTCTTACATACTCTTAAAACTAAATGCATTCATTATACTCTAATAATTTTTGTAGAAAAAATTCTTTCAGTACTGATTTCAAGACATCACTTCAAAATGAAGTCTTTCAATTGTCAGTTCTTTCCAGGGGAAGCCTTGCAAAATTAAGGACCCTCTAAATGGCTCTCCTACAGGAATAAGCCTGGGTCTCACTCATATTCTGACCCATGCTCATAGCAGCAGCATTTGCAATAGCCAAAAGGTGGAAGCAACCCAAGTGTCTAGTGATGGATGAATAGATAAACAAAATGTGATGTGTACTTATTATTCAGCCTTATAAAGGAGAGAAATTCTGACACATGCTGCAACATGGATGAACCTCGAGGACCTTATGCTAAGTGAAATAAGCCAGTCACAAAAGGACAAACACTGTCTGATTCTACTTATGTAAGGTACCTAAAGTAATCAAATTCATAGAAATGGAAAGTAGAATGGTAGTGACTAGGGGCAGATAGAATAGGGAGTTATTGTTTAATGGGTACATAGTTTCAGTTTTATAAGATAAAAAAGTGTTCTGAAGATGGATGGTGGTGATGGTTGCACAACAGCGTGAATTTACTTAAGGCCACTAACTTGTACACTTAAAAATAGTTAAGATGGTAAATTTTGTATTATATGTATTTTACCACAATTTTTTAAAAAGTGGATAGGGAAAAGGACACTGTTTGAGCTAGAACCAAACTGAAAGTCATGCCACCTGGGCAATATTTCAGGTGATGACTATTCTAAGTACCTGGTCAGCTTTCAGACCATACTTCCAGGGAGGGAGCAGTTAGGACGTACTGTTGACCTTGTGCTTCCGTGTGGTAACTAGAGTTCCTTTGAAAGCAGAGTGAAATGCTGTGTTCAATAATTACTTTCTTTTTTCCCTTAGGTTGTTAAATACCACATTATTTGAAAGCTGGGAGATCATTGGCCCTTTCCCTTCCTGGTGGGTTTTTAACCTACTGCTGTTGCTAATACAAGGGTTGAACTGCTTCTGGTCTTACTTGATTATAAAAATGGCTTGCAAAGCTGTTTCAAGAGGCAAGGTGAGCTACAATTCACTGTTTTTCAATGTGTCTCAGAAAATTTTGTTGTTTTTTTTCTTTGGTTCCTCTGGATCAACTATTTGTCGTTTCAGATTTCATCAAAACTGGTATTATTTCTTCAAAATTGAGCAAAACCCGCCTAGAAACACAATCCAAATTTTCGCTTTTCTTCTCTTTAGTTCATTTAAGTCTTTAGTATTACTGTGTTGACGATGATCGGCATTTGTAATTTTAGGTTGAATGATGATATATTATTTGTTGTGTTCTTTCTTTCCTTCTGTCTCCTTTGGTCTTTCTCTGATTGTATTTATATAGAACAGAAATTTATAGAACCTCTTTTTATGAGAAGGAGTGCTTGGTGCAATATACCTGTTTAAACAACCCATTCTCTCAAATTGAAGAATAAATCCATTTATGACTTTTCTAACAAAATTTAGTTAAATATTTTGGTTAAAAATGGCCTCATAAGGCTGATTCAAATAAAGCTTCCTGAGCCTCAGCACCTCTGTGTAGAGCAGTGACTTTTCCAGATCGTTCTCTGTGACATTTTCTTACTTGTTTGTTCTCTTCCTTCTGCCACCCCGGAAGGCTGGGAAGTGGAACCCTTTACATGTAAGTTTCTCGTACTCTCTCTATCCCTGTCCTGGGTGCCACTGCCTGTTGGAGGGACACTCAGATGCTTGGTTTCTATGCATATTGTTCCATCTGATCTATCGATTGGCACTGACCAGGGTCCATGCGTGATATCGTTGCCGTTAGAAGCAAGGGATGTTAAGAACAGCTCTGCCAGTGCCCTTGTGTGTAGGCTTTTATTCTGCTAAATTTTGCATGGCCTGCCAGAGGAGAGGCATCTCTCTGATGGGTGTTTAACGTGTTGGCTAGAAGACAGAAATAGACCAAAATGAAGTAGGGGAAATAGAACAAACTGTAGAGAGGATCGACACGGTGCAGAATGGGGGCCTGGGCCTCAGCTGTTTGCCTGATCTGCTGGGGGCCACAGGGCAGCCTTGACCACTTTGTCCACATCGAGGTCAGCAGAACTGACCTCTTCCACACGGGAAGTCAGGCCATCTTAGTCCTGATCTATGAAGCCAATTCTCGGTGTCAGCTCCAATATAAATCTAAATCCTCCATATTTTGATTAGTTAATTGCTTAGAAGCTAAAGTTCATTTTTCCTCTGTGACCTCTCACTCTTTAAAATGAACACATATTTCTATTAAAAATTTTTCTTGTCTTCATTCAGATGCAGATTAATTCAGCATGCACAATACTGTCAGTATGATAATAACTAAAGATGCCAGGACACTGTCAATTAGATTACTCGTGTCCTTATTGAATTGCTATTTCTATCAGACATACTGTATTCTCTTCAACATGTTCCTTCTACTTTATGAAGAGATGATCATTAATTTCATTCCAGATCTCAGGCTTCAGAATATCTAAACTGCTTTAGCTGCTCTCACCTGGGACAGTAAGGTTCATCTTGGCCATGGGTTTTTATTTTCCTGTGAGTTATTTAGATACATTCTAAATTGTCCTTTCTTTGAAGGTAACGTAAGTATAGGTTTTTCCAAGTGCAACTTAAAATAATCTTACTAAACATGCACATGTGAACTAATTACTCTCTGAAACTGGAGTTTTCTAGTAGCAGCTTAATTTGTGACTAATGGACTTATGAACATAGTAGAGCTTAACTAGAAGACTGTCTTTGTGACTGATGATTTTTAAGTTAAAGTACTTTTGTCATCTAGTCATTTTGGTGTCTCAGTATCTGTTTTTGGAGATGATCTATGTGAGTTCCGTTTCATCTCAAGGGGCATTGGAGGGAGGTTCATTTTTTACAGTATTTGCTCTATCACTGGTTGGAATGGAGCAATATCCCCACCCACCCGAGAGAGATGACCTTTCCCACAGAAACGGTGGCTTCTCAAGTTGGGGTGGAGTCCAGGATTCTCAAGTTCAAGTGTGGTGGTGGCACAGAGAGGATGTGGTTTGGAAAAGCCCCCAGTTAATTCTGGTATCCCTCCCGGGAGACTTTGCCAACACCCCCTGGAGAATCACAGGAGACCAGATTGGGGAAATTTCTATAAAGCCAGGCCCCCAGGTCCTTTTTGCCACCCCACTTAAAAAATAAGTAAATGGTGCTCAGTTACGAATCTTAAGGCCTGCTGGGTAAAAATGCCTGCCATAATTTAGACTTATAAAGCAGGAAGTTCAAACTATTTTTATTTTAAAGGCAGTAGCAGATTTTCTTAATTTGCCCAAAAATTACTTCCTTGCTACACAGCAGGATTTTTTCATCCTTTATGGTAATGTATAGCTCTATAACCTGATGCCTTATTTTGCCATCCTCATTACTTAATCAGATTAAGTGGAGCATTGAAGAAACTTGGGAGAGATGAGAGTGAATTCCTGACCATCCAGTTGGTGGATTTTCCTCGGGAAATATTTTAAGCTAGACCTTACCCAGCAGGTTCTTAAAATGCCTCCTGCTGCCATTCGTTTATGTGACATATAAAACAAAATTCCTAACTAATTTTAGCAGACATAAAAGAAAAATTAAATCATAAAACAATGCATGACAGAGCGAAACAGGAATGGTTTTGTTAGTGTTCTGAGCTGGCGGGTATTTCCATTAGTGTGGTGAGAGTTGACTTTAAATCATTCTCAAGGAGGATGTGCTCATCAGCAAGTAAACTGATCCATTTGTGCCAAATTCCTGTGCTGCCTTTCTAGTGGTACACGATGCCACTAAAAAGAGTGGGATTGTAGTCTAGTACGTTCTCGGCATCAAAAGGTACCTTAAGGGCCGGGCGCGGTGGCTCACGCCTGTAATCCTAGCACTCTGGGAGGCCGAGGCGGGTGGATAGCTCAAGGTCAGGAGTTCGAAACCAGCCTGACCAAGAGCGAGACCCCATCTCTAAAAAAAAAAAAAAGGTACCTTAAAGAGGTCCAGTCCTTGGTGATGCCTAAACCCACCACCTACATTCCTTCATAACTGACTGTCACCCCCAAATTGCATCTCTGCAATAAAAGGGAACTTCCTGCTATGGCCATGTTCTTATGTTCTTTGATCTTTTAGCACTTGGATCTGTTTACCTTTGTGTATGATTGCATATGCTTCCGAGTGTGCCGTGCCTTGATGATTTCTTAGGAGCCAGTTACACTCACCTTCCTGTATCCCACAGGTGTCTAAGGATGACCGAAGTGATATTGAGTCTAGCTCAGATGAGGAGGACTCGGAGCCTCCAGGGAAGAACCCCCACACTGCGACAACCACCAACGGGACCAGTGGTACTAATGGGTATCTCCTGACCGGCCCTTGCTCCATGGATGATTAATTACCCAAAACTACAAGTCCCGAACAAAGTGAACTGTTTGTTCCTGGAAGTATTTAATTAAAGTTGCAAATGCAGTTGCTTTCATAATATCTTCAGCACCCGAAACAAAATCAAAGCATTTTGAATAGTGCACTGCCATGTGTCCTGTCTGTGAATGAAGAATTACCATTCTCTCTATGTAGGCATGCTGTATGTAATTGACACAAGGGAACAGTATTTGCATTTGTACTGTCTTAGGATATTATTTATTTTTTGTATTTGTTTGTAAATCTGTGGACAAAAGAGGGTTTCCTCACTCCTTTTCCTCTCTGGGTTCATGACAGTGAAGGAGATGCTCCATCTGCCTCTAGCCCTTTCTCTTGCTGTAGTCCAATGTGCTGTGAGCATCAGCTTAATTTGTCACGTAGAGTAAGCAAATCCCAGTGCAAGATTCTAATACAGCTCCAAATAGGTTTTGCTTTCTTTGTGTTACTGTGCCCATTTTGAAATTGCCGGTGCAGTCTCAGTGACCATTTAAACAGGATGAACTAGGGTTTTAATTGTCACTCTTCAAGGTCAATTGGCAGTTCAAATTAAAGAGGATGGTTATTGGAGGACTTTTTAAAAATTGTTTTGTATTAAATTGTTTTGGAATAGACTCCATTTATTGTGCACACAGCCAAGATTTTTCAGTGAGTGTGATAGCAAGTCGGAGATTAACCTCGTAGGTTACAGAGTTGGTTTTTTTCCTGCCCCCTCTAATGATAAGGTCAGTGTTCTGACTCTGAAGGAAGTATTTGCTTAAGCTCATGGTTATAAACAAAGAAATCACTATTAATATTGACAATTTGTCTTGTGTTCTGGGAATAACATAAAAAGTGTAAGTGATTTCAACCAGGTCTTGCCACTACCCCTGTAATTGGTGCAGTCTTCTGTCATGTCATGACAGAAAGAAGCTAAGTATATTTTGGGACAAAAAAAAAAAAGAGAGTATTTCAAGAGTTGGCAAAGATTACCTCCAGTGCAAAGCACTTTATTGCAACCAGCTTTTAAGAAAAAGCCCTATCTAGTATTAGATCTTGATGTTTTTATTTTGCTGAGCAAAATAAAGCCAATGGGAGAAAAATTATTTTACCCTTTGCTTTTCCCCTTAAATGTTACCCAGAATGACTTTCCTATTACTAACAAGTGAGTGTCATCGCACTCTAAGGCTTCTTTGCTTTGAAGACTTGTTTGGTTTCCGGGAATGATTTTCAAATGAAGCTATTTCCAGGAAAACAAAAAAAAAATTCTTTTGAATAATGGTAATATCTTCAGTTAGGAATATTACTGTAGTTTCCATAAAGGTTCCTATAGGGCAGTGTTATTTATGTACAGAAAACCATACATAAGCCAAAGATTTTATCTCTTCTAACTTTCAGTAAGAGGGAATAAAAAGGGATTGCAGATACTTATTTCATAAATCAAAAAAGACCATCATCTAAAACAAGACTCCAAAGCAAAAGTACTGTACTGTAAATGCGTGAATCAGGGCACAGCGAAGACAGCAGCAAAATACTAGAGGGTGCCTGTCCTGCTCAGACCCATTCCCGTTCACTTTGATTTTTTGAAAAACATAAAGCTTTGTGCCCACAATTTGCAAACTGTGAGTTAATAGTTAATGCTCCAAACAAAAACCTCTCACTGTAATAATTATCTCTCTCCTCACCTATTTAGGAAATAGTATGTTTCTGGTATGGTCCATCATAGTAATTGAAGAGGCTTGGAAATCTGTCTGCTTCTTTATTGAGAAAACAGTGCAACTAATTCTGTTTGTAGGCCCTTATTATTTTATTTCACAAAACAGACAAACATCTAGGAGTATAATTTGTAGATGGTTAAGTTTGTAAGATCAATCGTGAAACACCAAAAGTACTTGTCATCAGAACATCAGCTAAAATACAGGTATATAAAAAGTAATACTAAGCGTATTATAGCTGAAAATTTTGAGAAGGTGAACGTTTTTTAACTAAAAAATGGAACATACCCTTGCTTTAGTGTCTGGGGCAGGTCTTCTTGATGGGTGAAACCAAGAAACACCGAGTGCTCAAGTAACACTCTGTAGCATAGAAGAAGAATTTCAAGAAGATCAGCTTAAAGTTTAGATAACTTGCATAAAATGAAGAAAATCGAGTCTGTCCTTAGCAAAGGCCAATCTAAATAATCTTTTGTTTTTCCCAGAAATCACTTAGAAAGAGGATCGGGAATACTCAGAGCCTCTCTAGCGGGCGGCGTCCACTTTAACACACTCCTCTACCTGTCTATAGATTTTTATTTCATTTTACGTTTTAGGACAAAGAGTTGTTTTGGGCTATTCAGAATTGAGTTTGCAGGCTTTTTATGGTGTAGAATAATATATCTCTGTCTACAGCTTTCCCGTGGCGGCCTGATAAGGCTGAGAGAGTCAAAATAAGTCACTGCATCTTCCCCACATGTCAGGCCATAGCTTTGGAAGTATATTTTGTAAATTCAACTGTAGGTTAGTGGGAATGTTGTTTCTCTTTAATTAACTTAGCCTGTGTCGATATCTCCTTCCTCCTCATCACATTCAAACCCTCCCAGGATACAAAAGGGTATGTAGAAAGGACTCTAGAAAAAGTAATATTTTATTCTCCAATGTCATAGCTTTTATACATCTCTTAGTGGTGGGAGGGGGGAGTAGAAAATCGAGTAGAAATTGGCCTCAGGTCAATAAATGATATAAAAATGTGTGATCTATGTATGTGTATGTTTCTTCAAAAATGTGAGAAAACCAAAATATCACTGACTTATCTTTATCCATATTCTTTTCATGAAAACCATCCACCATGTATAATCGCAACTTCCCTCCTCCTTTGTCAGCCTCCTGTCTGTGTTCCCACACAGCTGAGAGTGTTAGAATCTTTTCACCCTCTTAGCCACAGAGCTAAATATGGCAGAGTGCAGGTCACAGAGCATCTAAGGTCAGCATATAAACCAAATACAGTTCACCTTTCCAAATTCAGTGCTATGGATGTTTAGAGTAGGGGAGCAACTAACAGTATTTTGGATTATTCAAGGGTATGTTGTAAAAATGCAAATGATTGCCGCTTCACCCCAGGGGTTTTTTTTTTTAACATCATATTCCTGCCAGGCTGCCCCAACTGATGTCCTGATGAAGTTGAATAAGGCAGAAATGTAGGGAAAAAGCAAGCTAAGATCAAATCACCATTAGTCAAAATGATGGGTGACCTGCCAGATATCCAATTCTGTTGTTGAACTTTCCATTCTGAGTATTTGATAGAGTTTGAATTTGAGCAAACTGAATACCATCATCGTAGGTAGAAAGGGTCTGCTGAATCTTCCACTTTGTATTCAAAACTCACTGTTATTTGGGCTTAGTCAAAAGTGAAATTTCATTTCTGTTTAGTCTTTGCTGAGGCGTCCCAAAAGCAGAAAGCGCTTTATGGACACCGATGATTGTTCCCAATCTGTTCATGATTTTTGCATTAATGGTTGTTTTTGTTTGCTTTCTTGGAAATGTTAATGCCAAAGTTGCCTGAATATTTGAGTATTTTTCTTAATTTGAAGTATATAGAATAATTCCAAAGGTGTTAAAAGACTGTTTATCATTATGTATGGTGATGTCATTATATCCAGAGAGGCTTCAAGAAATCCGTTGGAAATAAAGGGTTAAATGTTTACATTTCATGTTGTATTTAAGGTCTTAAGGTTCTAATTAGCTTACTTTTTTTTCCCCTTGTCTTTGGCTGATTTCTGCTTTATAGATAAACAATAATAGCCCTGAAATGTTTCTAACATCCAACTTAGATCAAAGTCAGCCTGCTGGGAAATTGTTCACATAGCACTTTGTTCTAAGTTATTTTTGTAAGGGAAGAGAAAATGCAGTGAGTTCTAGTTACTGCACTTGCTGTCTAGCTTGCTATCCATGAAGGAATAATCATAAATGGTTCTCAAAGAAAAGACAGCAAAATATTTTTTAAATGGAGATATCATTGTCCTCAGAGTCAGTTTAGGTTTCTCTTGGTGAAATGGAAATTGTGCCATTCTCTGATTACTCCATAGTATTTAGCACTGGTTCACCAACCACATTTTAGTTCTTCAGAGTAATAAGCCAGAAAAGAGCCCTGTGGTTTGCCTTCCTGTGCACTGCCCCTCTCTTCCCCTAGGGGGCACTCAGTACATGCTGAGGAGGCCTGTCCACTCTGCTGTTGGAACTCCTCTAGTAAATACTCCGAGATAGCATGCCTGCTGCTTGTTTTCATGGAGTAAATTATACTAGAGAACGTAAAACACCGTAAGTATTGGTAATAAGATCTGTAGACACCCAAAGGAGAACCTTATCCAGGTATTTCCAACTGAAGTTCAACCCAACGCCTTGGAAAGGCATGCTTTACCAGATGGCCATTGCTAAGACCCCATCAGGTCAAAGACATAAGGAAGTCCCTGTGGCCAGATAGCATATGGTGTCTCCACAAAACTAGACATTCTCCAGTTGCCCAGGAAGTGATGGTAGAGGACTGTTAGCCTAAAATGTATCTTATCTTTCATTCACTCACATTCCTTTCAGCCTCCCGGAACTCTTGATAAAAGGACGCCAGGATGTTACCGTTTTTCTGCTGTCAATTTACCAATAGCCTTTGGATCAGTTGTGTGCCCACACTTCTCTGCCTGATTCTGTTTTTCTGAAAAAAGTATTGTCCTCATGTGTGTGTGTTTTCCTTAACACAGGTCCATGAAAACTCGGCTCCCTATTTTGGTGTATATTGCATGGCCTAGAAACCAGGGAATGACAGCTGTTGATACTGTTTCTTTGTTCAGTGAAAAGTTAGATTTCATTGAGACAATTTTTTCTTTTTTATATACAGTAATTTTTTTAAACTGTCATTGTAAAACTGCCCTTTAAAAATTAGGGATTTTTAATAGCTGCAAAAAAAGAAATGAGCTCTGTGACAGAAACAGTTATGTGATGATCTGGAACTTTAACTTAGAGCTTCATTAACTGGAGAGTGGGGGAAACCCTCCAAGTTTGACTTCCCAAAGTTCCTTAAGCTCCTGGTTTTCATGCGCTCTGTTTGCCCACTCAGTCATTTACCTCCACAGCCGTTTGTTGTCATGGGAGGGGGTGGTGGTTGGTTTTGGGATTTGATTTTTTTCAGCTGGCCGTGAGAAATAGGATAGGCGACAAAACCTTACTTGTTTTCTTAAGACAATTCTGTGCTTGGGCATCTCTGTCACAAATGGAATGATATACTGTTAGACAATTAGAATTATTTTATGTATTGTTAATGTGTTTTGCTGATTTTTATATGAAAATATAATTATTCATTCTTGATCTCTGGAAGCAATCATTATGAGGATCATTTTACTTTGGAAACACTTTCATAATAAAGATAAGTATTAAGAGTGCGGTGTAAGTGCCCTTCACTGTAAGTGCTGAGCAGCTCGTGTTGGGAGTGTGTCACACCTTCCTGGATGAGGTTACTAAAGGCTCACATCAGCCCAGCTATTTCTTACAAGCCTCTTCAAATCCCAATATCACTATGATCACTGTGAAAGTAATGTTACATTATCTTGTGATATACTATAGTTATCTCTCTGAAAATTAAGATATAAAAATTTCGATGTTGAATTTTATGTAGCACTTATTCTGGAAAAAGTATGATTTATAGACCTATCAGTTTAGATATATCAGACTATGCTTATTTTTTCCAAATTATAAAAGAGGCACCTAGGGCAAACCACCCAAAGCACAGCACAGAACTATCCTCCTCATGTCTGTATTCCTCATGGGAGCTTGGCCAATGTCGTCTTCTCTGGGTCTGTGCCCACTTGGTTAGATCTTCTCTCTTTCTTTCTTGTGAGACTCTGTCCTTCCCAACCTTCTTTTCAGCTAAGCTTATGTCACCTAGTATCTCAAAAGCCATAAAAATCACACTGGAATTCAACCAGATACCCCACGACCAGTATTGTAAAAAATAAAGCAGCCACCCTATTAAAAATCCTGTAAGTATAACCACCTCGAATAACAATCTGATTCCAAGCATGAGTTATTCTATTGATAATAAACCACTAAAATTTCTCTGAGGTACAAAAATATAGACTATGAGAAAACACACCTCTTTGGAAACCATGAATTCTTCCAATTTTGTAAGCACAGGATAACCTAATGCTACAAGCAACTATTATGCTTTCTGTTGCTATAACAGAATACCACAGAGTAGCAATTTAACAATAGACGTTTATTTGGCCCATGGTTCCAGAGGTTAGAAGTCCAAGAGCATGATGCTGGCATCTAGTAAGGGCCATCCCATGGCGAGCAGCAAGTATGTGAGACAGAGGAAGCAGGGCCAAACTCATCCTTTTACCTCTCCTGCGATAATGGCATTGACTGATAGGCTGGGCGTGATGACTCATGCCTGTAATCCTGGCACTTTGGGAGGCTGAGATGGGAGGATTCCTTGAGGCCAGGGGTTCAACACCAGCCTGGGCAACATAGAAAGACTCCCATGTCTACCCCTCTCCCCCGAAAAAAATTAGCCAGGCATGATGGCACATACCTATAGTCCCAGCTATTCAGAAGGCTAAAGCAGGAGGATTGCTTGAGCCTAGGAGTTAGAGGTTGCAGTGAGCTATGATCACGCCACTGCACTCCAGCCTGGGTGACACAGCGAGACGCTGACTCTAAAAAAAAAAAAAAAAACATTTAAAAAAATGCAGGACAGCTGTGTACCAGGATCTACTGGGATACTCCCTCAGAACCAGTCATCAGGGTGCTGGAGCCTGGGTCCCACACACTTGATTATCCCTGAAGTACCAAAGCATGAAGAAACAAAATTCCTAAACATTGAAATTTTAGAATTATATAAAGCCTATATTAGGGTCCAAGTAGGAAACAGTCATTGTCCGATGGTTAAGTTGAAGAAACTTCAATAAAAGGACTACAAAGGCATAGGCCTTTGATTGCATAATCAAACGAAGGAGGGAAAGGCACCCAGAGGCTAGCAAGGATGGGAGGCCATTAGCATCCCTGTAACCGGGGGCCAGGAAGAGGGGGTGGTGTGGAGGACAGGCCCCCTTGTCGGGGCTGTCAACCGGGGTGCAGGGCAAATACACCCTGGTCTCTCTCTTCATGCCACCCGTTGGCTGAACTCAGCCAGCGTGGAGCGTGGGAGAAGCAGGCTGCAGGGTTCAGCCTCCCACAGTGCAGAGCAGGGCAGAGAATAGATCTGGGAGGGCAAACAAAATAAGCAGCATAAAGCCAGTGTTCCCAGAGCCTCACACAGGGTCTGGCTTGTAATAGGACACAATAAATGTTTGTTGGAAAAACAAATGAGCCTAGTTAGGAGAGAAGTGGTAAGATGTAAGCTATCAGCAATTAACGTTCCATCTGTTAGGAAACAAGATGAGCGTGAGAAAGCCCCTGGTCTCCAGCTGTTTCTGAACTCAGGGTTTCCCTGTCCTCACTGCTGCTCCAGGCACAGAAGCTGAGGGGCTTATGGCAGGTTCAGGAAGCCACCTGTGGCACCAGCATCGAAAGCCCAGGCATCAGGGAAGTAAGATGCAGGACTGACTGAGGCTGGAGAAGTTGCTAGAAATGAGCTGAGAGGAACTGAGGAAAGAGGGCATGGAGAACTGGAGAATTAATGAAACAGCATTGTGAAACAAAAATGAGGCAAGAAGGTCTATGCTCTGGTACTCATGACTAAGTTTGCAAACAATTCTTCAGGTAAGAAATTGTTTATTTATTTTACCCTAGTGAATAATGGAAAATATTTGCATGGCCAAAGATAACAGACAGCAAAGACTCAGGTCCCTGGTTGCATCATTCAGTCATTCAAAAATACTCAGAGAGCCCCACTACATGCCAGGAATTGTTACAGGCACTAAGGACAGAATGGTGGAGAAGACAGATATGGTTCCTGCTCTTGTGGAACTCACAATCTAGTAAGGAAAGGAACAAAAACAAAGAAGCAAGGAGCTGCACATCCTATGTCATCGGGGAAATGCAAATTAAAGCAATGATGAGATACCAGTACGCATGCATTAGAGTGGCCAAATTCCAGAACACTAACAACACCAAACGCTGACAAGCATGTGGAGCATCAGGAACTCTCATTCATTGCTAGTGGGAATGCAAAATGGTCCAGCCACTTTGGAAGACAGTTTGGCAGTTTCTTGTAAAATCAAACATACTCTTACCATGTGATCCAGCAATCATACTCCTTGGTATTTACCCAAAGGAGTTGAAAACTTATGTCTACACAAAAACCTACACGTGGTGTCTATAGCATATGGATGTTTATAGCAGCTTTATTCATAATGGTCAAAACTTGGAAGCAAACAACATGTCTTTCAGAAGGTAAATGGATAAAACAGTGGTACATCTAGATGATGGAATATTACTCAGGGCTAAAAAATGAGACATGAAAAGATATGGAGGGAACAAACACATATTACAAAGTGAAAGAAGCCAATCTGAAGAGGTTATATATTTATATTGTATGATTCCACTATATGACATTCTGGAAAAGACAAAACTGTGGAAACAGTAAAAAGATCAGTGATTGCTAAGGGTTATGGAGGAAAGAAGGATGAATAAGCAGGGAAGAGAGGATTTTTAGGACAGTGAAACTACTCTGTATAATATTATTAGTATAATGGTGGACACATGGCATTATACATTTGTCCAAACCCATAGAATGTACAACCCCAAGAGTGAACCCTAAAGTAAACTATGGACTTTGGGTGATCACGATGTATCCATGTAGGTTCATAACTTGTAACCAATGTACCACTCTGGTGGGGACTGTTGATAATGGGGGAGACTACGTGTGTGTAGGGTTAGGGAGTTCATGGCACATCTCTGTACCTTCTTCTCAATCCTGCGGTGAACCTAAAACTGCTCTTAAAAATATAGTCTATTACAAAAAAAAAGAAAAGAAAGAAACAGGGCGTATTAGTTTGCTAGGGCTGCCATAACAAAATACCACAGACTGGGTGGCTTAGAACTGTGAGAAAACAAATTCAACAACAGAAACTTATTTTCTCATAGTCCTGGAGGCTAGAAGTCCATTTGGGATCAAGGTGTTATCAGGATGATTTCTGAGGCCTCTCTCCTTGGCTTACTTACGATAGCCTCCTTCCCACTGTGTCTTCATAAGCTCTTCCCTCTGTGTACCTCTCTGTGTCCTAATCTCTCCTTATAAGGACTCCAGTCATACTGGATAGGGGCCCGCCCATATGACCTCCTTGTACCTTAGTCACCTCTTTAAAAACCCTATATCCACAAATTGTCACATCCTGAGATAGTGGAGGTGAGGATTTCAGCATGAATTTGGGGGAGACACCATTCAGCTCTTAATACAAGGCAATATCACATAGCAACAAAGGACAAAAGTCATGAAGAAACAAGGTGACTGACTGCCAGGGCTCTTCAGACTGGATGGTCTCAGACACCTCATGGACGGATGATCTGAGCGAAGACCTTACTGACGGAGCAGCTGGGGGAGGACCTCATGTAGGAGTGGTCCCGGCAGTGGGAGCATGAAAGACGAAGGCTCCACGGGGGGAACATGCGTGTGAACTCAAGGAACCGCAGGAAGGCGGGTGTGGATGAAGCACAGCAAATGAAGGAGACGCAGGTGATGAGACTACAGCATTTGGGAGAGACAGACCGTATATGGCCTGTGTCCCATGGTAAGGAAGGTAAGTTTTAGGCCAAGGGTAATGGGAAACATTTCCAGGATTTGAGAAGGGAGTAACCTAATCTTATCAGTTGTCATCTTTAATGAGAGAAAGAACACAGGCCAAACAATGCCCATCCTCACCATAACGGGAGAAACTCCCCTCGAACTCCTGGTGTGTCAATGGTGTCTGCAGATGTGTGCTGGCAGCACATGACAAGGCGGGATGGCCAGCACATGGCCACTGGAAGAAATAAAGGATTAAGCATTACTGAGGATTTAACCCACAAGCAATAAAGTCAGTTCTGACGGAGACCTCAAGAAGGAAGGTTTTGCTGTAAGGATGCTAAGATCTGGGACAGGAAAAGCCTCCAGGTCCTTCCAAGGAAAGTAGCTTGAAAAAAGTATGAGAAATTGGCCACCACCAGCCAGAGGAGAACCTTAGGTAGAAGGGCAAACTTCCTGATGGAAGGTATTAAGAGTGCTTTTCCATTGTTATTGTTAGCACCTTTCTGTATGAAGTTCAAAGGCACCTAGTGGACTGTGAATTGATGGATGAGAGCAATTTCCAAAACATTTATCTGGAGGAGGCAAGCAGCCAAGAATGACAATACTCGCTGTCTGTAGATTTCCTAACTGCAGGTGGCATATGAATGAGCCTGCCTGGGTTAGCACCACACCACCCAGCACAGGGAGGTGGGATGAAGAAGAGAAGAAACCTCGTGGGGCTTTCCTACTGTGTCAAGCATCATGCTGGGTGCAAAATCTATCTCAGGCAAACCATCCATCCCCTGAAAGGTAGACAGTTGATTCTTGTTATTCTGTAAAGTCACTGCAAACACTGAGTTAGCCAATACTGAACCATTACTCCTAGAAAAAATACACAGTTAGGTTCATTTGAGCCTCAGTCACAACATTTTCATCAACTGATTAATACATAACCTTGTTTTACGTGTGTTTGTTTAAAGGCTCCCTTATTGAATACGTATTATTGGTTCATTACTATTGAACTCACAGCCATCAGCACTATAACTCATGCCTTGAACAAAGTTTATCAACACATGTATTTTCTCTGTAAGACACATCAAAGTCTGCTTGTGCTTAAGAACTCTACACAACAATTCATCGCTACACTTGGGGCCATTTTAAACAGAGAAATTGCCTCAAAAAAAAAGCACAAAAATTCAAAAGACGTGGCGCTAAATAGACCACAAAAAGGATACTTGTTTAAAGTATGACGGCTGAAACAAGAAGGCAAAGTGGCACTTTGTTCAGACTCAGCTGAGAATATGTGCATTGAGTCTCAAAATTTTCACTATTCTGCACATGTCCACAGATGACACATACAAAAGTTCCCTGTGGCTAGGCAACGATGGCTCATGCCTGTAATCCTAACGCTTTGGGAGGCCAAAGTGGGAGAATAGCGTGAGGCCAGGAATTTGAGACCAGCCCGGGCAACATACAGAGACCCCTGTCTCAGCAAAAAAATTTTAAAAATTGACCAGGTGTGGTGGTGTGCACCTGTAATCCCAGCTACTCAGGAGGCTGAGGCAGGAGGATCACTTGAGCTCAGGAGTTGGAGGTTGAAGTGAGCTATGTTGTGCCACTGCACTCCAGCCTGGGAGTGAGACCCCTGTCTCTCTAAACAAACTATATACATGTATATATATATATATATAGAGAGAGAGAGAGATTTATTATGAGGAATTGGCTCACACCAAGATTACAGAGGCTGAGAAATCCCAAGATCTGAATCACAAGCTGGAAACCCAGGAGAGCTGATGGTACAGTTCCAATCTGAGTCCAGAAACCTGAGAAGCAGGAGAGATATAAGTTTCAGCTGGAATCTGAGTCTAGGAGCAAAACCGTCAGGCCGAGAAAGACCAAATTCTTCCTTTCTCAGCCTTTTTGTTTGATTCAGACCTTTAAGAATTGAACAAGGCCCGCTCACATTGAGAAAGGTAATTTACTTTACTCAGTCTACAGATTCAAATGTTAACCTCATTCAAAAACACCTTCATAGGTGCACCAAGAATATTGTTTAACCAAATAGCTAGGCACCCTGTGGCCCAGTCAAGTGACATATAAAATTACATTACATGCTGTAAATATTGATTTGGGGGTTGCATATAAATATCAGCAAGTAGGTGAATTTGAAAATATGAAATCCACCAATAATAAGGATCAATTATGTTATCATTCATCAGTGGCCTGCTGGAGCCAACTCATACCATTTTGTAAAAGCTGATTCTTATATTTCTGAAATTTTACAAGCTGGTCATTAAACACCATCATTATTATATACACTTATAAATTAAAATTATATTTAAAAATATAAGTAATACTCAAAAACATCACTTCTTAATGATTTTCCAATATCTTACTATCATCTATGCTCTTGAGGTTATTTCCATCTGTAGTATCTTATGACGGATGCACTATGTGATGGTATGCTATTGTTCATTTCTTCCCCAATCTGTGTTCAGTAACATTATATTGGTAGTATTGCATTTAAAATTTGGAATTATTTACTCTATAGAAATAAGCAAAAGCTGCAAATCAGGGCTTGCTTTCTTATTTATTTATTCATTTATGATGAGCCAGTTGTTAAACATTTACCAGCAGAGTAGAGTTGGGATTTGACCCTAGATCTGAGTGATTCTCAAAACTTATGCATACTCTTCCTGGTTCATTACACTGCTTCCAATGTTTGCATTCATCTGTGAAGATGGGCTGCTGAGATTTCTACTGCATTTGAATTCTCTGTTGACTTTTTTCTTATCTACCTGCTTTAATTTTCCTTACAGATCTCTGATTTTTTCCTCCTGTAGTTTCATCGCTATTTTCCCTCTTTTTCACATTATATTATTTAGTGCTTTCCACCACATCAGAAGCCCTTCTTGGGGAAGACTGCCAATAAATTAAATACATCAATGACCGAACTTCATTTTTTTCAAGTTCACTGTATTGGTCCAAATTCACAAAGTATTTCCTTCCCCACCCCAATCCTGGGAACTTGCGAGGGCAAACACGTAACTCAAAAGGAACAGGCTTGAAAGGAACCAGTCCAAACAGTTCAATAATTCAATACATTGCAGACTAGAAGGATAAACGAAATGTAGGTAGTGGAATCAATTATTTAGAGGTCTGGGTTTTAAGAATGGGCTGAAAGTCTCATAGGGAAATACTCCTAGAGCTGGGTAGTGGGTGAGGAATGGAGAGCTACAGTGTGAGGAAGTTATAGGAAATGAAAGGGCAATTACCAGCCCTCCTGTTTTTGAGTCATAGCAGTTAATTTGATTCGTCAGGATTCAGTGCTTGTCTTCTACTAGTGTTCGTGGTGTAAGATGCTAGTAACTACCTGGTAAGCCATTAGACAACCTATGCTGGATATCAGACCTGTTAGAGCCATAATACCAAAGATAAGTTCAAAAGGTTCCTAGGATTTTTAAGAGTAATGAGTATTTGTTTTCTCCCAGTTGAGGGTACTAGATGGTACATAGAATACAACCCTGACATACTCTACTGCTGCCATTTCTTAGTTGTATCACTTACAAGTCATTTCTGAGGCTGTATAAAATAGTTTGCACTATGCCAGCCAATAGTTTACACTATGCCAGATGTATAGAATAGTTTACACACTCAGCCGGAATGCTAATGAATGCAATAAAATGCACATCAAAGTTAAGTCAATACATGCATTGAGCACCAATTCCATATGAAAGATTATATTAGGCTTTGTGACAGGTAGAAAGAAGTCAAAAGCAAAGCTGCTGCATTTAGGGGGTTCTCAATCTGGCCGGGGAGGTAGGCCCCAAGCAGTAGTTATTTTAATGGGTCAAGATAGCTCTAAAGAAATAATACTTGTTTTATTATGCAAATCAAACTTAATGATAAAGGTATAAGGCTTTTGAAAATACTAATTACTCTAGAAATAGAAGACATAACTATCATCATCATTTCAAATATATAGTTAGAATAGTAATTGCCAGAAAAGTTCAGAGGAGAGAGAGGTTGCTTTGGATACAGGTAAGAAAATGTTTCAAGGAGAAATCCAAGAAGAAAGGGTAAGATTTGGATGAGTTGAGTGGAAGAGGGAAGGGAATTTGAGTCAAAGGGTATGGGGTGAAGCAGTGAGTCAGCCCTTGGCACTCACCCCATGGTTAGTGGCCTGACCCTGACCTCCCACTCCACCTGCTGTCTCAGAATGAGCCACACCCTGTGACATCTCCAGCACGTTGTCCATGCTACTTATTCTGCCTCAAAGGTTTTTTTCCCTCTTCCTCTTCCTATAACTAACTCTTATTTGGCTTTCAAGACTAACTTATGTATCACCTCTTCCCAGAAAGTGCTAGTCTCTTGGAATTTGGTGCTCTTCCTAGAGAAGAAAAGGTACAGGCATCTGGCTCAATCAGATTGCTCATCACACCGCCTCCCCCACTTAACTGGAAGCATCTTCAGGACAAAGACCTCGCCCCTTGAGATCTGATCCTTTTCATCAGCCATACTGTCCACTACATAGTAGGTGCTCAATAAATGCTTGTAGACTGAAGGTATATATTTACAGAGACAGGAGCTTTGGGAAGATGACTCTGTTTTGGAAGGGAAAAAATGAGCTGATTTTTACGTTTTGAATTTAAGCTGATGAGAGACCATTCATGTGGAAGTGTCTGCCACAAATTAGAAATATAGGACTGAAACTATGTTGGGGGCTTGCCATATAATTTTGCAGCTTAAGAATTAATCTTAGGAGAAGGAGTACGTGCCCAGCCCAGAGCGGC
>VBSM01001562.1:16088541-16152836 GCA_008086735.1 Cheirogaleus medius
TCACATATAAGGAAGTAACTTTGATTTTTAGGGTATAAAAATAAAATGACTGGTACGTTCGGCACTGCAGTCTTGTACCATCTTTGTGTGTGTCCGTGTCTTTCTTTGTGTTCTCTGTTCATCCCCCATCCTGCAAATGGGCCACAACAAACTAGGTGCTATTATTATTTCCATTTTTTTGTTTTTTTTCAGATAAAGAAACAGAAGCACAAAGACTGTAAGAATATTGCCCACGGTCTTACAACCAGAAAGTAGGGATGCAAATAACTTAATCTAAGCTCTGAGTCATTTCTCTGCTGCCTGTACCCATCAAAGCAGAAGGTTGAGAAATGCCCACGTCTGGGAGATAAGAGGAAGGAAGGAAGGAAAACAATGATAAGAAAGAAAATAAAAACAATGCTAATAATAACAGTGACTTTCTCTTCTTTCTCTTTCTCTTTTCCTTCCTTTCCCTTCTCTTCCTGGATTGTTCACTCACAAAGCCTAAGACAGGACAGGGCAGAGCAGATGTCTGTGTAAAGCAAGGGAGCTGTGTGGCCCAGAGTGGGGTGCTGGGACATGGAGGTGTCTGCAGGGGAGGACAGCCCAGCATGGAGAATCTGAGCCCCAGCAGGTGAAGAGGGTATCACCTATACAAGGTGGGGAGTGGGGAGAGGAAGTGCAAGGTTTCAGAGCCCAAGCAGGACAATGAGGCCACCCCTGCAGCGGGCGGCCCAGCATGGGAAGTCAGAGTGGCAGCAGTGGGAGACTGGTTACATACACGCAGTCTGATCAAAGCATAAATATTAATATATTAAGAATAATGGGAGCCACTTTCTCACTGCTGGAGAAGGGAGTTACAAATATGGAGGAGGAGAAAATGGATTGAACTTAGTAGTACTAGATTAAAATCGTGGGTATCCATGTATGGTTTTTGTTTGTTTTTTTTAAAAAACAATACAATTTGTTATTAATTTAAAATCATTGATTCCATTAAAGCTTATTAATACAATATTTTTAATATGTATTATTAATTAGTATTATCTTTTTTTAATTTCAAAATATTATGGGGGTACAAATGTTTTTGTTACATGGATACCTTTTGTAATACTTAAGTTGGGGCTTTTAGTATGCCCATCACCAGAATAGTGTTCATTGTATCCGACAAGTAGGTTTTTACCCCTCGCTGCTTCTTGATTTCCAATGACCTTTACATCTCTTTGTGCCGTGTGCGCCCAGTTATTAGCTCCCAGTTATTAGAAAGTACATGTGGTGTTTGTTTTTCCATTCCTGAGATACTTCACTTAGGATAATAGTCTCAAGTCCTATCCAAGTTGCTGCAAAAGACCTTATTTCATTCCTTTTTATGGCTGAGTAGTACTCCATGGTTTATATATACCACATTTTCTTAATCCACTCATGAATTGATGAGTACCATGTATGGTTTAATAGCTAGCTAGCTAGATATCAGAGTGAGCATAATGTAAGTATATACCTGCATATATATGTGAGCATATATAAAACAATTTAAATGTGTGTGTGTGTGTGTGTGTGTGTGTGTGTGTATTCCCTAACTCTGTCTACTTTAGGGTCTAGAATCAATGACTCCTCAATAGCTCCTCCTCAGCACACCTAGTGCCCCCGGTCTTAGTTTCTAAGTCCATTCTAAACCTGTTCTCCACTAAAAGGAACCAGGGCTTTCCAAGAACCTGGATTCAGAAGTGGCTGAATCCAGAGCTGGGGCAAGGAAAGCAAAGGCTGGGTGTGGAACATTTTGTTGGGCCAGAAATGCTCAAAGAATAATCTGGAAAGGGCTGGACATCATGGCTCATGCCTGTAATCCTAACACTCTGGGAAGCTGAGGCCGGAGGATCACTTGAGGGGCTCGAGACCAGCCTCAGCAAGAGCGAGACCCCATCTCTACTAAAAAAATAGAAAGAAATTAACAGAGCAACTGAAAAGAGAAAAAATTAGCTGAGCATAGTGGCGCACAGCTATAGTCCCAGCTACTCAGGAGGCTGAGGCAGGAGGATCCCTTGAGCCCAGGAGTTTGAGGTTGCTGTGAGCTAGGCTGACACCATGACACTTTAGCCTGGACAACAGAGCAAGACTCTGTCTCAAAAAAAAAAAGGGGGGGGATAATGGGGAAAGGTTAGGAGGACACAACTAACTTGAAGGGGCTCTTGCTGGCCAAATCTAGGATTTTTGCTGCATCAAAATTAATAAGAATAACGAATTATAATGCATTGAATAAAATGGGAAACAGTTCATGTGATATAAATCAATAAATAACAAAGTGAAAGTTTGATGAGGAACAAGGTGTTTGCCTAGTTTCAAGGTACATCCCCCAAAAATATTTATCAACTGCAAAAATTAAAGTAGTAACTTTACAGTGAAGAAGCCTGGCAGACATCATCGTAATCAGGAATGGGGCAAATGAAATCATGAATTGTTTGAATGGTTACAGTAAGAATACAGCATCGCTTCTGTGATATTCCTGCCAAAGATATGTAGCCTGGATAAACCCAAACTGAGGGACATTGTCTAAAATAATTAACTGGTAATCTTCAAATCTGTCAGTGGCAGGAAAGTCGAGGGAAGACTGAAGAACTGCTCCAGAATAAAGGAGACTAGAGAGACATGACAACTGAGCACAAGGCATGACACTGAACGGATCCTGTTGCCATGGAGAACTTATGTAGGACAATTGGTGGAACTGAAGGTTAGATAGTAGTGATTAATGAAATTTAACTTCCTGCTTTTGATGGTTGTATTGTGGTCTTGTTGGAGAACATCCTCATTTGTAGGAAATGCACACTAAAATATTAAAGAGTGATCAGACATTAAGTTGGCAACTTATTCAGGAAAAAAGAAAAAAATATTTGTAACTTATAAGATTATTTTTTAATTACTGTTGTTTTCAAAACCCTATTAATGGCCCAAGTGAAATTCTCAGATATTTAGATGCAACAGTGTCTATTGTTAAAATGAAAATGACATCTTTGAATTCCAAGAGCAATAGTGATACAAAAAGCCTCAGCCTATCAAAGGAAAATTTAGTGAAAGAAGAAAATACATTAATTAAAACTTCTCGAGAGTTCTAAATTGTTTGGTGAGTAGCATAGTCATGAGATTTGGCAAGTAATATACAATCATCTTATTAACATCTTATTTTATTTTACAAAAAGCAAATTAAAGTGATAATGATAACGGTAATAATGGCAGCCAGTATTTATCGAACACATATTATGTATACTCTGCTAAAAGGTATATGGTATGATTACTTCCATTTTGCATATCAGAAAACTGCAACTTAAAGGAGTTAAGAAATTTCTCCCCAAATTAGCATACTAATGTGTAATGTAGCCAACTTTTGAATCCTCCACACTCCAAAGCTTATACTATTAATTCCTGCCCTGTGGAGGCCATAGAGAGGGAAATTTTAAGGAGAATGCCAGAAGCCTGCACTTCATTCTAGATTCTAAATTCCTCCAACTCCAGTATTATCCCAATCCAACCCATCACTAAGTCTTGCTAGTTCCACCTGAAAACTCTACCCCCTCCTCTCCAGGTTAGTTAAGACCTCACCATTTCCCCCTGGTTCCTAGCAACAGGCTCCCACTCTTCCTGACCCGTGTTTCAGTCCTCTTTAGCGTCTCTATACTGCTATCAGAGTGAACAGTATAAAATGCAACTCTAAATATCACAAATGTGCTTAAAATCCTATGTGGAGAGAGACCCCCATGTGGCTTCAACTACCTCTGGTTTAAAACACGGGACAGGATTGTCCCACGATGGGGCCTCTGTGCATCTCTTCAGCCTTCTCAGCTATAAAATCCTACACAGACTGTGTGCTCAAGAAGGCCTTCTTGAGAGATTTGTAATGTTCTGAATACACCAACATTCACTCCGATATGCACATTTAACACATGCATTTCAAGCATCTGCAAGTGTGACCATCTCTTATCAGCATTTTCCGACTTTCTCCTCTTCCCCAGCTAGGTTGATCTGGGTACTTCTTTGGAATTCTCATTGCATTTCTGTAAAGATCTCTTTGATACAATCCATCATAATATAATGTAACCTTCTTTCATCAAACTGGGCTTCCTGAGAGAAGGGATTGAATGAATGAATGAACAAATGCACATCAGTGAATTATCAATTGTGGGAAATGCTGCAGAGAGGCAGAATGAAAGAACCAGTGATTTGCAGTAGAACCATTTCAGAAGAGTTGTGGAAATAGCTAAGGAGTCAAATAGTTTGAGTAAGAAAACAACAGGGGAAGATTTTTAACAAGTACACAGAGGGCTGTTCGACTAAACCTAAGTTCTGAGTGAACAGGCTTTACACATGGTGTGCCCTCAGTCCTAGGGGTGTGCAATGGCTTAAAAAATTAGTGTATACTTTTTTTTTTTGAGATGGGGTCTCGCTATGTTGCCCAGGCTGGAGTGCAATGGCTATTCACAATTGTGATCATGGTGCACTGCAGCCTCAAACTCCTGGGCTCAAGGGATCCTCCCACTTCAGCCTCCAAGTAACTGGGGTTACAGGGCATGCACTACCATGCCCAGCTAATTTTTAAATTATATATATATATATATATATATATATATAAAAGATGTCTTACTGTGTTGCCCAAGCTAGTCTTGAACTCCTGGCCTCAAGTGATCCTCTCACTTTGGCCTCCCAAAGTGCTGGGATTACAGATATGAGCCACTGTGCCCAGCCAGTAAATACTTTTGAATAGATAATGCAAGCACATCATATAAAATTCCAAATGTGTAAAAGGAAATAAAAAGTAAAGCTCTCCGGCCTCCCATGCCCATCCCTCAGCCCCTCAGTTGCTGCTGCAGAAGGAACCACAATAAATCGAGTGATTGGAGTGCTTTATTTTCTTTCTAAGATTCCATCACCATAATCTGGAAATGATTTATAGGAAATAACTATAAATCAATGGCTTAAAAAGTACAGAGGGCACCAAGGTGGAAAAGACAAATTCTGCTGGTGACACTGTATTTACATATGCAAAAATACTAAACTCATAATTTTCCCTGGAGATTAAAACAACCCTATACTAGACATTCCAGTGTACATTTTAATCAAGATTTATAAGGCTGATCATAGATGAGCTTGGAAAAATGTAAGTGATGGCACATGAATATTAACATAGTTAATTACATAAAGATATAATGTAATTTGGACAAATCTGCATTTGTAAAATGTCCTTGTTCTTATGCTTCTCTTTTGGACATGAAAGCCATAGATCATGGCCAGAGGATGACTTGACTGTTAAGTGAGGAAAAGCAAATTTATACTAATTTCTTTTATGTAATTAATCATTTCATTTCATCTTTTTTCTCCATTAACACCTGGAATTTTTAAATTAATATATATATGAAATTTGAGCATGCATAATGAAAATTAAACCCTAGCACACTGAATACAAGACCTGTTTGTGTTGTATATATAAAATAAGATAATTATGACCATTTGGGGTCAGATTTTAAAATTAGTTAATCTTTATGAAGTGGTGAGAGGTAAAAAGCTTATTTTGTACAATTTAAGAAATCACAGTATAATTAGTTCAAACTGAGCATGAAAGTTACCTTAGATGCTACAAATTATGCTGGCTATTAACAGTAACACTGGAAGTGTGTGTCCCCACTGTTACTGCTACAGTTTAAAATACTCATTAGTGCTTCAAAATTGGATAGTTTTGGGGTTCCCTCCCCTTTTCTAAGGCTTTGGGCAAAGGTACTTTTTTTTTTAATATATGAATTCAGACAAGATTTCAAAAATGTATCTTCCAGCTTTGGAGAGATATGGAAATTAAACAAACTAATCACTGCAGCAACCAGAGACTAAAAATAAAGAGTAATTTAATCAGAATGAGATTGCTTCTACACTTCCCTCCGAGGGTGGTTGGTGGAAGTGGTGTCATGTATTGTGAACTCTATCTGTGGCTCTCACGTGCCTGCAATGGGAGCAGAGCAAGACATGTCACCCATGTCACAGCTAGTCCTGGGAGGAAGGTGCTTTTCAAGATGCGACCTGCTGAAGACCAGCCGCTCCACCCAATGCTCCAGCTCCTGGCCCCCAACAGCCTCGCTGAGTGTTCCCGCTCACTCTGTCTTCCATACCAGCAGGCTGGCTGCCCTAAGCCCAGGTGCTGTCCCTTTACATTCATCTTGCTGCGAATATAGCAAAAAATTCTCTTAGATGTTCTTGGCAAACTTTCCAGAACTCAGCTTATTTTAGACTCCAGCTTTCCCAAACTTATTCTGAACATTAGAGCACGTTTTGATTCTTGGCCCCAAGACTCTCCTTTACCTCATCTGTTTATATCTTTTTAACCAACAAATCTCCAAGAAAGTTCTCTAAGTGGCCCCTTGGGATTCTTGCTGAGTCCTTCTCAGTTTCCTGCTTGTCAAGGCTGTTTTTAATCAATGTCAGAGCCTCCCAAGTGCATTTGAGCCATTTCCCATTTTAGAGTTCCTGCCCAGAAGGTCACACTTATTTTCTCTCTCAGTGATTTGAACTCTACTTCCTGAGAGCTGAGGATATAGGCCTACCCACGAGCAATATTTCTGCCTTGTCGATAAAGAGGAACTTGCTAATAGGGTCACCTTCTCAGTATTTCATTCGATCAAATGAAAACAATTATTTATTGAACATTTACTTTCCTCCAAGTACTTGGCTATAAGGAGCTCACTGAGTAGTGCAGGATGCAGATCATTAAACTAATAATTTCAACACAATAGGATGAATGAATCAAAAGAGGTGTGTGCAATGGATACCAGTAGTACAAAGGCAAGAGTGCACTCTGGGTAAAACGGCACAAACTGGACTTTGGAGACAAATAAATACCAGCCAGGCCAACATAAAGACAGAAGGACTTCCAGGCAGAAGGAATAGCAAATGCAAAATCCTGGAGGTATAAAATAATAAGGAATGCTGTTGTCATTTCAATTGTCAGTTCTTTTTAAAAATTAAAATTAGCACAATTGAAATCCTTATAAATATTTTTACTTGTCTTTTTTGGTTTCTAAAACAATATATGTTTGTTTTAAATATTAAAATTATACAGAAATGTATGACCTAGAAAGTAGGAGTCCTCATAATTCCAAACTTCAGAGATACACTGTTGTCTGTCTGGTATTAATGCATATGTGCTTGGATCTTTTTTTCTTATGTAGGTACCAAATTAGAATCATAGTTATTGCTTTGCAACCTGTTTCTAAGTCAATACATAGAATTAAATACTCTATACTATATCCTCAACCTGTGGATGTCTAGTATCCCATTATCTGAATTGACTGGCAGGAGAGCATAGTAATTGAACGTGGGAGCACTGGAGTCAGATGAGTCCCAGCTATACCACTTACTAACTGTGTGACCTTGGGTAAGTCACTTAACTGCCCTGTGCCTCAGTTTCTCTATGTGTATTGTAAGGATCAAAATAATATGTCTACCTCAAGTGATTGCTGTGACGATGAAATAAGTTAATAAGTCATCCCTCAGTATCTATGGGGCATTGGTTCCAGGATGCCTCCCCCATACCAAAATCCCCAGATCCTCAAGTTCTTGATATAAAATGATGTAGCATTTGCATATAACCTATGCATATCCTACCAAATACTTTAAATTATCTCTAGATTACTCATAATACCTAATGCAATGTAAATAGTTATTATACTTGTTTCCATTTGTATTATTTTTTATTGTTGTATTATTATTTTGTTTTTTATTATTTTCATTCTGTGGTTGGTTAAATCCACAGATTAAATCCACAGCCCATGGATAAGGAGGGCCAACTCTATTTGTACAGTACTTAAAATAGTGCCTGACACATCATAAGTCCTCTAAATGTGAGCTCATATTACCATATGGTATTCAACCAGGTCCCTGTTAATGGTGTTTATGCTGTTTCCAATTCTTCACATGCTTTGGCTACTAAAGAAATTTCCAGAGCAAGTTTTGAATTGTTCTTAGCCTCTATTGCATTTTGGCTCCTGTTCTTACTGACTTACCAACACCCAGCATTTGTTTATGAGTACTTAATAAATATGTGCTAATGTTTGTCACCTCCCATTAGAGGCAGCACAAGATGTGTTAGGTGGAGTCTAGTGGAGGGGCTTCCAGGCCAGATGTAAAGGGAATCCACTGCAGGTTTTCTTCCTACAGAGAAGCCATGCCAGGAAGGGGACCGCTGAGCACTGGCTGAGAGAGGAAGCAGGAAGATTAGGATGTGAGAGGTCACACAGCAAGTCAATGGGGGCCTGGCTGCAAAGAAGCCAGAGAATGAGCGTGAGTCAGAAACAGACGACCAGAGACACATCTGAAGACATAGAACTCAAAAGGATGCTTTGAGCACTAAATTTTTCAGAAAATGAGTATGTTATACCTTCTTTGAGGAGATGCTTCACTACATATATCATCAACCTGTAGGTACAAATGAGGTCGTGTTAATATTAATTCCAAAACTACAAGGCTCTTTGCCCCTCTTACATGGGAACTCAGCCTCCTCCTCCCAAAATGTCCCTGAACCATTTTGGGGAGTCAGGGAGCTGGGGGGAAAGCTCACATGCATGAGGACAGATGTCCTGACTTTGGCCTGCTCTGGTGGCCTTGTCAAAGGCCCACCCCCTCTGACTCAGTGCTGGTGATGACTTACAGAACCCTGCTGGGCTGCCCCTCCCCCACCCAGGAGGGGTGTCCTCTGCCGTGTCCCTTGGCAGAATATGTGTAGGGTGGGATGTGGGGTCGGAGAGGAGACAGTCCTTTATCCAAATATCTGTCTTGAGTCTTTCGTGATTTAGCTCCTCTTATTTCTCTTTCTAACCCCAATCTCTGCTGAAGTTCAAAACCTGTCACCCCGGGCTGAAGACATGCACCAGCCACACCCTCCTGTGTCCTTTCTGCTTTATCTCTCTGGTCACTCAAGAGCAAATATTGACCAACCATTGTGGTAGAGTGAATGTAAACTAATCCCAATTCTCTGCCCTTCTCTGTATCTATGCCCTTTTGCAATGGGACATTCAGCTCTTCCCACGAAGGAGAGAAATGTCCTCCCACCCCCTTGAATCTGGGCTGACCTATGACTGGCTTTGGTCAGTTGGACGTGGCTGAAGTTATGGTGTGTTAGTTCCAAGCTGCACCTCAAGGGACCCTGTACTCTTCCACTCACTCTCCTGGCTCCTCAGACATACCTTGAGAACAACCTGTTTAGACTACGGGCTGATGAAATATTATTGCCTCAGCCAACAAACAATAGCTAGCCCTCAGCCAGCCCCCTGCCCAGCAAAGCCCAGAACTGCTCTTCCAAGCCCAGCTGGGATCAGCAGAGCTGGGTAGATGACCCACTTTTGCATGAGCAAGCCCAGGGGCAACCAGGAGAGCCACCCGGTTAAAACATAGATTCATGAACTAAGTACAATCTGTGTCATTTGAAAGCCACTGGGTTTCCTGTTTGTTACACAACATTGTTGTGACAAGGGATAAATGATACAAACCTCTTTCTGACCTCCAAAATCAAGACTTTTTACAGATTCAAACACCCTTCCGAAAAGCTCAACGAATAGCTGAACTCTAATTCTCAGTCTGGATTCAGCTGGGACCACTGCTTTCCTTACCACGGTCTGTGAGAGGGATACTGTAGCAAGATGCAGGTATTTCAATTTAGCAGTTGTCCAGGAGGCCTAGGGAAAGCCAGTCAGCCCGATGGGACAGGCACACGAGAGGAGTGTGGACATAAGAATGTCCTACCGACCTGTAATTGGTCTGCAAGACCACAGGAAGCTTGGTGTGACAGCATTTCTTATGCAAACAGCAAAGGAAGCCAATCGACCCATTTTGGAGTGAGTTGAGACTGAATTAAGACAAAGAAAGAGCAGCAGAAAAAATGGGGCAGGAATCACAACGGAGATACTGAACTGCCCTAGGTCCTGGGACTGAGGCTGCAGCCGTTTCTCTAAAATGTCTGTGGGCAGAGAAACCCTATGCTGCGAATCTGAGTTACATATTAGTAACCTCAGTTTCCACCCGCCCTCTAAACTCCTTTCATTGTGCTGAGCTGCCTTGTCTGATTCCAGCCACATGACAGCTGCTCAATGTCATAACCTCCAGTGCTAACTGGACTTTGGATAAGCCAAGGGGGAGGATGTCCTTAAGTGTGTGAGTGGTGGTCCCTGCCTGAGCCCCTCCTTTCCTCTCTGGTTGCAAGGCAAGCTCTCGTCCTTCCTTGTCCCTCCTTCTCCCACATTATTTCTAGGGACTTTGAGCAGAGCTGGCACACCAAGGGCAGAGGATGGAGCGTGGGCCAGCTGGGCAGGTGAGAACTGGATGCTTTTAAGCTTTGAAGTGTTTTCCTGGACTGTGTCAGTGGGGCTCCTTTCGGCTGGGGCCTGCCCTTGCCCGCCTGCCAGTGAGGAAGAAGCTGTCTGAAGCCTGGCAAATGCCCGTCACAAGTTAACAGACCATTAGTTGGGAATCCAAGGATTGACAACTGGGACCGTGGGTGCAGAGAAAGCAATAAAAAATAATAATAATAATAAGTTGTGGTAGTGGAGTTCTAATTCTGTCTATCTTTTTGAGTGATGAAAAATGATACTGAACATAAGGCAAATTCTTCTTAATTTGACAGTGTAGCTTCTTGGACCCGTTGGCCTGGAGTGAGGATAGGTTTGAGTTAGGCTTAGAGAGGTGGTTAATGCATGCCCTGCTTCCTGGTAGCGATTTCTGGACATTTTATAGCTATAGTTCTGTAAGTTTAGGCACCTAGTTGTTTGGTACCTGGTTCTGGGGTGATAAAATATTGGCTTGTTATGTGAGCATTAGATAAAGGAGGCAGTTGGGGGTTTGAGCTCTGGGTTGACTGGTATTCTTATCAAAGGCATGCTCTCGAGCAAATTGTTTGCTATCTCTAGGAATTTGCTAACCCTGAGAGAGGCAGTCTCTCCCCAGGTCCACAAGGTCCCCAATTGTCAAAGGATCATGAAATACAGAAAATAAAAAATACGACTAATACAGCAAGCTAAAGAATATGAGTCTCTCCACCATCATACTGAGCGCCAGAATTTTTGGGGCCATTTTACAGCTTCTGGGCCTTCTCTCAAGGCTACGATGTTCGGGACTCAGGATCCCGCCCTGTGAGTATTTACAGAAGTCATTCTCACCATTCCACACGGGCTCTCTTGACCCACAGCAGTCCTTTGCTTTTTCAGGAAACAAACGGGATGAAAGTCCAGGGCTGGAACTTCCTCCTTGGTGTGTTTGACAAGGACTGACGTACTCTAGGCCCTTTGAATCCCGGAAGTCCAGGACACACCCAACCTCGAATGCAACGTCCAGAATGCTGGAGTGTAGGTGAAAGGACAAAATCAAGAAACGTTTCAACATGAGGGACCCACTGACAGATTGTTCGGTGAGTAGCTCAGTGTGGTTTGTGTGCCTGCATGCGTGTGAGAGAGAGGCGGAGGGTAGATTCCTATGTTAATGGATTTTTACTAAAGAAATCTGAGACACTCAGAAACCAAACAGGTTTAGGTATTGGCTGTGGTACAAAAGTTTCTGGTTTTTCTTTGGCTTAATTTGAAGCAGAGCCTTTTCTAGGAAGTGACAGGACAGGTAATTGTCTTTCATTCTCATATTCTTGGAAAAAGTATGAGTGAGTATAGCATCATATTTGGATCCAGACAGCGGCCGTTTGGAAAACATTTCTTAAGACACATACTAACGGTGCCAACGTCATGTGTGGAGTGGATACAAAAACACATAGAATGTCTGCAGCCAATTTTTGGCTCTAAGAATAAAGTCAGGGAGGAAGGTTTTTGCATTTTTTCCCCACGTCGTTTACAGTCAAAGTTTGCAAGTCCTACGGGAAGAAGGACAGACTCCCCGGTCTGTCTGGACTGTGGTGCTTCTCCAACTGGCTTACCAGTGTGTTTGCTCCAGTTCTGGGAGCGTTACCAAAAATAGAAGATTGGTCAAAAGTCCAAAGACACTGTAAGGTCGTTAGCAGCAATAGCAGAAAAGTCATTTAGGAAATAAGAAGCAATTAAAATAAAGGGGGGATATATTTATTTTTGGAAATAAACTAATCAAAGATTATGGATGTCTTATCCCAATAAATGGTGAGGAAAAGCTAAAATTGGTGACATCATAAGCAAAAGGTTGCAATCACCTTTCATGTATTTTATTTAAAAAACTATCTGTGGAGAGGCAGATAAATGGGGACCGTAATAAAGCCATAAAGAGAAAGATCAGCTGAGGACTTTTGGTTTCCTTTTTGTTTATTCAATGCATGGGGAAAGCACCTGATTTGAAGAGATGGAACTACAGCTGTTATTCCACAAAATTAGTTCAAGAATCAGATGAGCTCAATGAGATGAACTCATATATGGCTAGTAATATTCATAAGGACAACAAAGTAGACAGCTCTGCCTAGTTTTACATTTTTAAATGCAAAAATATGTGCTTAATGTAAAAATACATTCCAACAGTATAGTTGTATATAGATTTTAAGAGCGAAAATTTCTCCCTTTAATGACCTCAATCTTAATCTTCTCTCCATTGGTCATCATGTATAATTTCTTACAGAAGTCTTTTATCGTTTATTTATTTGTTGGTTTGTTTATTTTTCTCTCCCTGAGTTTGCTTCCTTACTGAACTGTTAAATCTTCTCCTGTCTCAACACTGATACCTTGATGACGTTTTTGTGCAGGGGTGGCAGGGGAGGACAGGGGACAGGACAGGTGGAGGCAAAAACTTGCCACTAATAGCCACCAAAAAAGAAAGTCAACACCAGGGGGAGAGTGCAAGAGACGGAAGAGAGGGAAAATGAGGCCAGGTTCAACTAAGTTAAAAAAAGAAAAAGAAAGAAAGAAAGAAAGGAGCTGAAGGCCTAACATCCTTTTAGTAGGCATCAAAGCCAGCCTTCAGATCAGGAGAAATACTTTCCTGCAGCAGGCCAGGCCCCAAGTCAACCCATCACGACACCTCTGAGTCCCTTTGGAGCTCCACTCCCTGCCAGGCTGAATAGCTCTTTGCCCAATGCTGGGCCATTGCCCAAGGACTCCTGTCCTTGTCCACAACTCCGAAGGTCATCGCCATGGGCTCATTGCCATCAGAGGTATCCGGGAGTCACAGGGAGGCGGATATCCCTTCAGGCTGGGTTTCTGAACCCTCTAAAGTCACAGAACATTTATTTATTTGCAATTGTTTCATCTTAATCAAGTGTTCAAGTTGATTTCCTGGTACAGCCTTAGCTTGTACTTGGGGAACAATGCTTTATGAAGATGAGTCTGCAGATCGGGAACATAATAAAACAAGGGAATGGATTGCAAATGAATCCTTCACGAAGCACTTAAGTAGTTTCATAAAAGAATCCAGAGCTTTAGCCACCTGCAAAATGTCCCATTCCGTGAGTCCCTAGGGTTGCACGGAACACAGTTCATAAAGTCTTAGCTACAGTTCTTATCCTTGCCCACACCAACGCATATGTGTGTGGAACTCAGTGTGTCACATGAACTTCAGTGGAAAAAATATCTCTATTTGTAACAATTCTAAGTGAAATTTAGAATTTCCTTCCATTCTGAATATAGGCAACAAACCCAATACTGCTAGTAGTGTCTGTGACTTTGTAATCAATAAAAATCGGGTATTTCTATATAACATTATAGTTGTTGCAGATGTCTAGAAATATTGTTCACACTCAGCCTGACTTAGAAATTTTAGTGATTCTTAAGACATGTTATTTATTATGTTAATTAAAAAGTATGCATAATATCCCAATTTTAAAAATGTTTTTATTAATATAAATGTATGTCAATATAATTTCCTTTATAATCCTATGTTATTCTATTTTATGTATAAAAAATATTATTCTGAATAAAGCAGATTTCATGAAACTACTAAAGGGGCCCAGGGTACAAAAAAAATTTTAAATCTCTTTTAAGTCATGCCCTGTTGGGCAAAACAGACTGATAGCTGGGCCCTTCCACCTCAAAGTGGAAGGGTTAGTGTCTGTTTTCAAATTATTGTCACCAGGGTGGTACAAAGTTTGCCGGAATTCTGTATAACTAATCTTGAGAGCGTCAGAACTTCTTTGAAGAAGATTTTTTAAAGTTCTGTTTCTGAAAAGGAAAATAATTGGCTGTGGGCGTTGACGCCTCATTGCCTGTGTGAGCTTAGCTTCTAAACCTAAAAAATATGCCAAGGGAAATCGTCTTCAAATCCATGTGCAAGGAAATAGGATTAAATGATCCCCGAAGGAAATAATCGAGTCATAAAAAACATAGCGCCTTCCAATGAAATAACGCCATAGAAATCAAGGGCAAGTAACGAGCTGTACCCAAATTTTTGCTTTTCACACATTCCTGTCCTGCAGTATCCAGGGAGGGAGTCCATATGGTCAACCCCTCCCCTCCTGTCAGCAGCTGCTGAAACAGCAGCAGGCTGCTCCTAGGTCGTGAGCTGCTTCAGATGCCCACCTGAGCTGCCCGTTTGGTGGCTGAGCCTGGGCCACCAGATGGTGACAGGAACTAATTCACATGATGCCAACGCAATGGCCCATAGCTTCTGAGGGATTCTGACTCACTGCAGAGATGGAGGGGCAGGCTGAGTCTGGCACAGGTGTCATGTGGCCCGCAGCGTCCCCAACGTGCATTAGTGAGATGTGTCACATGCCATTCCACATTTCTTGGGCCTCCGTTTCCTCACCTGCAAAGTAAGAGGACTAGATGGAGTAGTCTGTGTTCTTTAATGTTCTATATGTCATAATCTATGGCAGCCAGCCATGAAGATTCCAAATACTACACAGATGGCCAACAAATACATGCAATCCCTTAATTAGAGGGGCAGTGCTTTGAAATATTTCCCCCAGTGAATCAGAATTTACTTGAAATCGGTAGAACAGTGCCTGGCATAGGAAAGGCATCCAGCAAAGCTCATTTTATTAAATTTAAGTGGAATATCATGGTTTACTTAACACTATTAGAATCAGCATTATCCAAAAAAAAAAATCTTTCCATATTAGCATCCATCAAAATAAATTTTTCTAGAATACCTGAATTTAATAACTTAATCATGCAAACTAGAAATTCAGAAAGAGCTGCCAGGCCAAGCTTGGTATAGGCACTTTATACTGTCAACAAGTCATCTGTCTAATCATTTCATGAGCCAATTGCCTAGATTACTAAATTTTTTTAATAATGGCAATATTTATACAACAGAATTTGCTTACAAGTGCTGGTAGAAACAATTTCCTAATGGCTGAATGGGAAATGCCTATGTAGACCAGTTGTCTATGTGAAAGGATTTTTTTTTAATTTCTTTTTGAGGGGATCAGGAAGGTCCCAAATATTCTACCACCAGTCTTCCCTTTATCAGGGGGAGAAAAAACCATCACATTTTTCTTAGTAATTAATGATGCCAGGGAGATGCAGCATGTAATAAAGATTCATAAGGAGATATGAAATCAATAGTAGATTCTTTCCTGGAAAGAACATTTGGTGGTGGCAGGGGTTGGGGGGAATATTCAAAAGCTCAACGGGTAGAAAAAAAACACCAAAAATTCACCTTCTGTGTGACGGTGACCAGAGCAAATCCTTCTTGTGCTGGTTGATGACGTTAAGAAGCCATCTGTACTGCTCATAATTCTTTTTTTTTTTTTTTTTTTTTGAGACAGAGTCTCACTCTGTTGCCTTGGCTGGAATGCCGTGGCATCAGCCTAGCTCACAGCAACCTCCAACTCCTGGGCTCAAGCAATCCTCCTGCCTCAGCCTCCTGAGTAGCTGGGACTACAGGCACGCGCCACCATGCCTGGCTAATTTTTTCATTTTTCAGTAGAGACAGGGTCTCACTCTTGCTCAGGCTGATCTCCTGAGCTCAAACGATCCTCTCGCCTCAGCCTTCCAGAGTGCTAGAATTATAGGCGTGAGCCACCGCACCCGGCCTGTACTGCTCATAATTCTTAAAAGTTACTATTACTCTGAATAAACTTAGTGTGATTATACTGATAAGCCATTTATAAATATACTTGTTTCTGATGGATTCTCTAATTAATTTGCATACCTAATATTTCTAATCACGGTTCTGTCCTTCACTAATGAGGTTATCTTCAGTTCTTAGGGCCTTAGCTGTAAGCAAGGGGGTTGGACTGCAGTGGTTTCCAAACTGGGGTCCTTCTGCGTCCTCGCTGGTGGTTGGGAGTGGGGAGGGATAGGAGTAGCCAAAGCCAAGGTCAAGGGATTTCAGCCCCTCAAAGCAGATATGTTCTAAGATTTTTTGATTACATACACACACACACACACACACACACACACACACAGGACTAGATGGTCTCTGGGGGTCTGCTTTGGCATTTGTGCAGGTCCGCTTTTCATGATTTTTTTCTTCAAGTCTGAGTGGATGGTACACAATGAAAGGTACAGAATCATTGATTCTAAATAAGGAGTTGTGCTGGGGTAATGTAAATAATCTTAGCAACTCTTTTATTTACTGATGTCCCCTTTATCTCAATCTGAATCAGGGTTTATTGAGGAGTTTCCAGCACATTGTACATAGGGTCAAAGATAAAGATTCTCTCCATGGCTGTTAGAAGCACAACATCCCTCTCCTATCTGATTGCCAAGTTAGCAGCAACGTCATGTATTGAAGAGCTTCCCAGCTTATGTGTGCCTGGGCATTCTGGAGTTTGAGGAGTGGGTTACAGGTGTGCCTGAGATATAAATCCCCTCAATCCTTAAATTATTGAATTGGCAAAATGTGTCTGGGGGGTGGGCAGAGCCATGGGCCAGTTGCCTCTGCCTGGAACAACTTCATCCATGTACCACACTGTTCCAGTTCAAACATTTTCTATGTGCGCCATGATGTCAAAAACGTTAGGAAGTACTAGTCTATGAAATGACAGACAATCGTCTTCCAAAACCTAGCACTGGCAGCCCCAGGGTCAATGGAAGCCGTAGACTGTGGCTTGGTTGAGCAGCCCCTTGCTTTGGGACATTGAACATCCACACCTTTGGGGAGACAGGCACTCTCCACTTTGCCACAGGCTCCGCCGCTGCCACTGATGGCAATTGAGTTTTCAATCACTGGTTTAGAAATGTTCGAGATTGTTTGGCCCCCTAAAACTAATCCCTTGGAGACAGTATTTTTAAAAATGTGTCTAAGGGAGTTTTGATGGATTAATAAGTTCAGGAGCTGCAAACACAGCCCCAACATGTAGAAAAACTCTCAACTGGTTCTACTCGTTTTCACTTTGGTTATGGGCAGGGTTTTCCCTACATGCCCCCATCCTCACACTTGGTGTCTAAGGCCCCTTATTCTCCTCTTAGGGGACTGTTGTATAATGTGTACACTGTCCTCAGTTGATGGTGGGCTGGGGGGGCGCCCTTCCCTTAAGACATGTCATCTCAGAGTCCCTTCCTTCCACTCCTGGTTCTCCTGATGAAGGGTTCTTTTCCTCCCCCCACTCTGAAGGCTCCAAGTCCCTCCCATCCACCTCTCTGCTGTGTCTTCTCTCATCCCCAGCCCCAGCCTTATGTAGGGTTTAAGAGCAGAAAAACTTACTCTGCAAGCATGCATCCAAACACTTCTCTCTTGCACATGGCCCTGTAGTTTCTTTGTTGTCTTAGTTTTTACATTGATGAGGGCTGGAGAGAAAAGCGCATAGGATAATACATAAAGATGCACAGCTTAATACTGTGAGATATTTCTCAATAAATCAAATCAGAAAGGTGCAGGACCTATAAAGAAAATGATAAAATTTTATTGAACATAAAATAAAATTTGAACAAATGAAGACTTACTATGTCCTTCAATGGGAAGTCTAAATACCATTAAAAAGTCAATTTTCTCAAATTTATACATATATGTAATGCAATTCCAATTAAGATCCCAACAGGGATTTTTAAAAAAATTTCATTAGATAAATATTCACATGGAAGTATAAATACCCTGGAATAGCCGAAGAAATTATGAAAAGGAAAAAATAGTTGTTTAAAGAGAGAGCAGAAGCAAAGTGTTAATATCTCTATAACTTAGGTAGTGAGTACATAATATGTATCATTATTACATTCTATATCATTATTATTTTATGAAACATAAAAATGTTTCATAATTTAAAGTAAAAAGTTAAAAAGACTGTGTATGAGTTAGAACTAAGGTAAGCTGCCTATTAGAAAAACCCCAAATAATAATGTCTTAAAAAACATCATTGTATTCCTCTCACATGCAAGATAAATCCAAAAGTAGAGAGCTGAAGGCTCATGGAATGGCCTCACAGACATCAGGCTCTTTCTTTCTGTCCTATAGTCTTAGCGCACGATGTCCAATCTCAATACCACCTTATGGCGTCGACCATTGTTTCCAAGTCCAGAAGGCAGAAAAGAGGAAGAAGAAGTCTTCACTGGAACTCAGTTCAACACTTTTGCCCATATCTCTTCGGACAACATTTAGCCACATTGTTATTAATACATATCTAAGGATAAGGGAGGCAGAGAAATGACTTTATTCTCAGGGCATGTACCCTGCTTAACACTTATGTATTTTCTTCTCATGACACCTAGGTGTGTTTTGTGGGATTCTATGAGGTGTCATAGGAAGAAAATAAACGGATTAGGGAGGAATCTAGTGAAAATGTTTAGGTAACATAGGAGTAAACAAAGATGCTAAACAAGTTTCTTTACTGTAAGACTACTCACAGTTTCAAAATGCTCACCAAAACTTTCCCAGTGTACCTGTAAGGAGAGGAAGGAGGCTTTAATAGTATCATATCATTCATAGATGACAGATTAGGTTTTACTGGAAATATAAATCAGAAAGCCTGATTGCTAAACAGTGGTTTTGCTTTCATGACTCTCAAAGGAAAATTATTTCTTCTTCAAGACAAAGGCTACAGGCCAGGTGCGATGGCTCACGCCTGTAATCGTAGCACTCTGGGAGGCTGAGGGAGGAGGATCACTCGAGGTCAGGAGTTCAAGACCAGCCTGAGCAAGAGTGAGACCTCGTCTCTATTAAAAAAAATAAAAATGTAAGAAAAAAAAAAAAGACACAGGCTACAAATTAGAACCCTACTACAAATGTGTTTTGCTTGCACTGCAGAGAGTTTTAAAATTTGTGAATTGTTTGCTACAACCTTTAAAAAACCATATTTCAGATGCAAACTGGGACAAACTGGGAGATCTGCCTGTCCTGGGCCACCTTCCCTTGCAGCAGTGACAGCCAGAGAGGTTCCAGCAGCTGCTTCTCCAGCTCACTGTCCCACCCAGCTCTTCACGCATTCCGGTGCCTGGCTGGTGCCGCGGGCTGTGCACACGACTGTGCAAACCCTGCTTCAGAAATGAATGATTTCCCTGTACAAAGCTTTGCACCCTCACCACTCTGTCCTTGAATCCCAGGCAGTTTCAATGAAGCCATTTGCTACTACAATGTTTCTACCAAATCCTATCATAACTTTCTGTGTTAAATTCAGAAGAAAGTTAAACTACTGCATAAAGAGAAAAGGATTTTATGTCTATAAGCCTGTTCCTATGGCCTGGATCAGGTCATTTCTTTAGGTCCGTCCTTCTCTGCAGCCGTATGTCGGTGGTCTGATGCTCTGCTAGCACCATACACTGAGTGCTTTGTTAACTGAAAGGCTTCCTAGGCCCTGAGGGAGTCTGTGTTCATGAATGCGCTTGCTGCATAGAAGATACTCAGTAAAAGCGAGTTTCTTCCCTTTTATCTTCTCAGTATGGTGCCCAGCTGAATGCTGGAGACATCTGAACGCTGGAAAAGGCTGGCTCATTGTATGAGCAAAGAGCCACAGTACAACACTCAAACCACACAGAATTTGGGTCCTCTTATGTAAAATCTCATTTTTTTTGAAGAGACAGGGTCTGGCTCTGTTGCCGAGGGTAGAATGTAGTGGCACGATCATAGCTTACTGCAGCCTTGAGCTCCTGGGCTCAAGTGATCCCCCTGCCTCAGCTTCTCGAGTAGCTGGAACTACAGCACGCATCACTACCCTGGCTACTTTTTTTCCATTTAGTTTTATTATTTATTTATTTATTTTAGATATGGGGGTCTGCCTATGTTGTCCAGGCTGTCTCAAACTCCTGCCCTCAAGCAATCCTCCTGTCTGGGCTTCCCTAAATGCTGGGAGTACAGGTGTGAGCCACTGCACCAAGCCTAAATCTTATTTTATAAAATGCAATATGCTGTCGTACCTACAAGATGGAAACTCTGAGAGACTATTTGGGATGGTTCATTGTCAAATTCGCCTGCTCTGTGTCAGAAAAAGCTGCAGAATCAACTACCCTTTACCTCCTCTGTTTGGGCACTTAAAATCTATCATCATCAAGGTCTACATTTACAAATATAATTTTCAGAATGACATTGTGGAGTTCTAAATCAAATGACAAAAATTTTTACTTGAATTTCTTGCATCTGTAGGCTAAATTCATATATAAATGAATTTATAAAGGTTTATTTATATATTTATAGAGGTTTGGTTTAACCAAAATGTCCAAATCATTATGACATTCTTTTTACTACAGTTAAATGAGACGTAGAGGGGACTAGGACAAGCTTTTGTTAAGTTATTCACTTACATTTTGATATCTCAGCCAAGAAATGCTCACTTTAATGGTTCATGGTTTTTCATGAGCCCTGGGAATATTATTTTGGAGTTTGTGTGTGTCAGAGGGGACACAAAATGGCTATGTGGTATCCTTCAGAATGTACTTTTTTCTTTCCTGGGAACAAAAGTGGTGACAGGAAACCAGACTCCAAATGCACCCCACCGCTTAATTGTTTGCATCCAGCCAAGGGGAGAAACAGATAGATCAGCTTTATTTTTGAAGAGTTCTCCAGGATCTTTCATATCTAGACAGAAGGAACTCATTCTTTATTTTAAGAATTCATCCAAAAAGCATGCATCCTTGTGGCTGCATGATCATTTGCAATGACAGTCATTAGAACAGCATTGTGAATTTATAGGTGCCCTATTTTTGGGAATGTGTATCATCTTCCTGTTCATTTTTTTGTTTTGTTGTTTTTTTTAAGGAAAATAAAGTATACAAGAACCTAAAGGAGTTTTCTCAAAATGGAGAGAATTTCTGCAAGCAGATCACATCCGTTCTTCAGCAAAGGTACAAAATGCAGGTTTGCAATAAACAGTGCTTCCTGTTCAGTTGCAGCGAGCGATATTACAAGCTGTCCTACTTTCCAGAACATGGTGTTATATTTTGGTACTCAAGAGATTGGTTTGAAGAATGATTCTCCTCTATTGCACATTTATCAATTGAGTACCATAAAAATCAAGAAACAACAGAAAGTATTCTGCTCTGGAAGGATCAGTCAAGTCTCTCTGGATTCCGCAGACTGAGTTTATCACCCTTTCCTGGGGTCCACTGTTGTATCTGATGTATACACTCACTATTGTACTTTCCACACTGATGGCAAGTATTAGTTTACATTTTTGTCTCCTCTCCAAGGGCAGAGGCTATATCTTACTCATTATTGTACACTGAGCTCTTAGAGCCTGGCCTTTTGATTTCTTAAGTAAATGTCTGATGAATGAATGGATGGATGAATGAAAAGTCACTATTTCCAATATCACCTTCTCTTAATACTCATACTAGGTGTGATCGGGTGCAAAGCTGCTCACTGTGCTGAAATGAGCACATTTAACTCAGTCGAGAAATTTACAAAAATTCCTGCTTAAAATTAGAGAACCTCAGGACTGAATTGGGTCATGAGAGATCTTTGGGGCCTTTTTCCTACCTCCAGACAGCTCTATAATAAGCAACTTTAAAGAGACCTTCCGAAGAGATTGTTTATTCTTTTAAGGTAAGCCATGTCACATTAAAAATACTGCATGAATGCCATAAGAACAAAGACACCATAGATTAATTGCATCTCGTGTTAGTAGGTTGGAGGGGGGAAAATAATTTCTTTTCTTTCACTTTTTATGTTTTTGGTTGAGACACTCTTCTGAAAACAAAAGTCAGATTAACAATAGAAAAACCGGGCAGAAGTTTATCGACACATACTTGATGGGTACCCATCACGAGGGAGAGGCCTCAGCTCCAAAGTATTTCTCTCTCAATGCAGTGGCTTAGGGGCCTTACTTAAACAGTATTTTAACAAAGAGCCATAAATCCTGTATAGTGACAAGACAAAGAAGAGAGTATCTTCAGTCTTCCAAAAGGCAGGAAAATGTGGGGAGGTAAATTTATGGGAAGATAAAGTGTGCTCCTAGTTCCTGCTATCTCTGAGCTCTGTTTCTGAGCTGATAAGCAAGTGCTGTGAATGGGCTTATCTTTAGGCGGGAAAGGCAGAGAGGAGGGGTAGAGTGTGCCCTTGTGTTTTTAACCTTTTTTTTTAGCTCAACAATTCCCAGTGTTTTTGAGAGAACTATTTTTAGTTTCGTTCAAAATCAAGACCAAAGGAGTATATTGGTTTTATCAGGACCAACGGATGAGGCCAAAGAAAGATATAAGAGAGCTCAGACTGACTGTTGTAAAGAAAAAACCAGATTTGTCAAGTGGAGTCAAAGATAAAAAATTTTAAAATATGAAGTTACTTCTATCCTAGCAGCCAAACTGCTTTGATTCCATGAAAGAGAAAGGGGAGGACCCATCTGGAAGGGAATTTCTTCTGTAATAAATATTTTTATCAGTCTCGAAGGAAATTATTTCAAATAAAACCAGCTAGGCTGGGTATGGTGGCTCATGCCTGTAATCTTAGCACTCTGGGAGGCTGAGGTGGGAGGAACGCTTCAGCTCAGGAGTTTGAGACCAGCCTGAACAAGAGCAAGACACCATCTCTACTAAAAATGGAAAAATTAGCTGGGCACAATGGTGCGAGCCAGTAGTTCCAGCTATTTGGGAGGCTAAGGCAGGAGAAATGCTTAAGCCCAGGAGTCTGAGGTTGCTGTGAGCTCTGATGATACCACTGCACTCTGGCCTGGGTGACAGAGTGAGACTCTTGTCTCATACAAAACCAAACCAAACCCAGTTAACTATTCGACAAGTTCAACTCATTACCTAGATTAGAAAACACCCACCTTCTGCAGATCACCCAGGCATAGGACTTGGGTCGCAGTCAGCTGAGCCTTGATTATTTGGTGTCTGGGGATTCAAAATTAGTGCCTGGTAGAGAGCTGTGAAGATGGAAGGCAGGGGATAGAAAACATCTGCTGGCAAGCAGACTCAACAGCAAACTGAAAAAATTGGGGGAGCCACTGCTTGAAACCTGATGTATTGTTTCACCCTTGTCCACTATTGGACAAAGGGATATTGTTTCACTCCATATCCCCACCCTGCCACAGACATATCTACTCTCTTTGTACATCTAGAGCCTTCATTTTTTACCTGTGTCTCTCTAGGGCTACCATCTGTCCTGGACCTATGAATGTATGACACCCTCCGCCCGCACATTCTAGAGTGGCAAACATGCTTAGTGAGGAAGAAACACTTGAGTAGCTAAAGATATCTCCCTTCATGGCTTCACTTCCTTGTGGAGAAGAATTTAGAATTCAAAAATCTGAAGAGTGCTAATGGTTAGCAAAATTACCAGCACATTCCCGGATAAAAACTGCATCGCATAAACACAGAGAACAGATGTGGTGTTTTACCTAGACCAGAAAAATTATGTTAGAGATTAGGTCATTTATGCAATGGATGCTTTTCTCAAGATTTTGTAGAGCTCAACTTGTGCAATTAAATCATTTCCTCTTAAGCAAGATGCCATTTTTCTGGGTTGCTTTATATTGATTTCTGATAAACGCACATTTGCAACGTCTCTGCATCTTGAGCTTTCAAGTTTCTTCCCCTTGCTCAGCTTTTTGATCATGTTGTTAAGCTGCAGGATGTTTGTGCACACTAAATGAGATGACATTTGGGGAGATCTCTTTTCTAATGGACACAAACACTCTATTAAATCTAGGGATACGTAGCACACTATGTACTTTTAGACTGTATTCCTGTATGTCTAAAAGGAGACCGCTTCACTTCCCAGGGTTGGGTCACTTCTCTCCCACAGGAAGGATGTGATTCTGAAGTCATTACTTCTTCCTATGTGCTTGAACTGAACTGACATAATGACTATATGAACAAGGATGAATGATCACGGTGTAGCTGGTATTACATTCACCTTTGCTCTCCTCGTTCTGTGAATTTAGAAGTTACTTCCCTAGACATACAGTATTACATAAAAGGCTAATTCCCACCAGCTATCCAAAAATGAGCACAAGGCTTATGCTCCTCTTAAATGGGTGAGCTTGTTATACATGGATCAATGATACCTTTCCCTTGTATTAGAAAAATACCTGGAAAGCCAGGGAAGGGTGGTGGGAGGGGGAGATAAAGTGGGGAAGGATAATGGGTGCAAAAATATAATTAAATATAATAGTTAGATAGAAAGAACCATATTTGAAACACAACAAAGTGACTATAATCAGCAATAAGTTAGGGTATACTTTAAAATAACTAAAAGAGTGGAATTGGAATGTTCCTAACACAAAGAAATGATACATGCCTGAAGTGATGGATACCCCGATTACCCTGATTTGATTAATTCACCTTGTATGCCTGTATCAAAACATCACATGTACCCTATAAAGATATACAACTATTATATGCCCATAATAATTCAAAATAAAAACGGAAAAGAAAAAGATGAGGACACTCTAGGAGCTGGAGGAGCCCATGACAGAGTGAGCAACGTGCTCTCTCTGTCACTGGATTGGTGCTAGCAGAAACAAGGACTGTCATGTTAAGATACTGGAGTGAGAAGGTGTTGGAAGCTGATGCTATCAAACTTGCTCTTATTTGTTTTAAACCATAATATTCCTTTGTCTTCGAATAGCACAGCTTTCCTCCTCTTCCTGGCAGGAAAAAAGGAAATAAAGAAAAGGAAGGAAGGAAGGAAGGAAGGAAGGAAGGAAGGAAGGAAGGAAGGAAGGAAAGAAAGAAACCCGGAAAGCCAGTAGTCTTTCTAAAAGAAACTATCCTGTTACTTAAGATTATAAGCAAGTAATGGGAAAACCCATAAGTCAAGCAAAACAGTAGTCTTGGAATCCCTAGAGCAGGCATTTCCAACAAACATTGTGACAGAAAATCATGAAGGCAAATCCAGTGGCAGGGTAATGAAAGATACTGTGAAGGAGGACAGGGGGCTTTGAATTAGGGGTGCCTGCCACATAAAGTGCATTCAGTAAATACTTGTAGATTGAATGAATAAATAAATGAAAGATAAGTAAGGGGTTTATTATTATTATTATACCTACATTATTAGGACAAGGTCTTTACTGTCTTTTGAGGTTTGTATTTGCAGACCCCTTGCTTGAGAGACACTGGAATGTTCTGCTCCAGAGTTCTGTACGGGGACATGGCTACAGCATCACAGTCAAGCTGCCGGTCCAGAGAATTTTTCCTTTCCGAGCTCGGCCGCCTTCTTGCATTTATTCTAATTGGCGGCGATAGAAAAGTACAGTTGTTATTGAAACACCATTTTGCCTGGATATCCTGCAATTCATGGTCACGCTTAGCTTCTTTTATCCAGTTAGTTACTTCCGTTTCTTTTTTTGCAGTAGCAAACTCAGATTTAGCCAGAGAAACACACAAGCGCCTACCATGCCTGATGCCAAAATGATCAGGTTCGCTTTAATACAATTGCGGATCGGTTTAAAGGGACAGAGGCACATCCTCAGAAACTATCTGGCAGTTTTTGCTTCCCTGCACCCTCACAGTGAAGGTGCTTTGATGGGAAAATCAGTCGCTCCTATATAAGGAAGATGAAGGTCAGGTTTTCAAACAGCAAGAACTGCTGCTCTGGACATTTAAAAAAAAAGAAAAAGAAAAAAGAGGTATAGTTGGCCATTTGTTCAATTCATGATTCATTGCAGATAATGTTAACAAAGGAATAAAAAATGGAAACGAAATCTTTGATAAATCCTCACCTTTCTACTTTACTCATCCCGAATGCCCACAGCCTGGGCTCCCTGGCATACTGGTGACTTCCAGATGTATGTCACTACGCAACACGTCTAAATTGTACTTCAGACTATTTATTTGACAGTATATGGAACGCTTACCCCTAGTTGTCCCGTGGAAACACAAAATCAGTATATCCAAAACAAAGTCTATGAGCGTTTCTCTAAAGCTGATGCTCTTTCTGGATTTTTTACCATAGTGACTGGGACTACTGCCCACCCAGTTAAGCCAGATACCTGGGACCACCCACAGCCATGGTTCCTCCTATCTCAACTCATTACCAAGACCACATCTCTCTCTGCTAACCCCCCTTGATATCTGTAGCTTTCTTTTCACTTTATGGTCTCTTCCATTGTTCTGGCAAAACTCACTTAAACTCTTCTTCTGTCTGGGGTGCTGCCATGCAGTTGTGTAGTTTGTACACTGCACAAAGGCAGCTGGCTGAATGGGATGAGTGGAGGCAGAAATCCAATCCACTCTAACTCCTTCAGTCTTGCACCCCGATAGAGCTGTTTCCCTTTAGAGGACCTTTGTCTAATCCAAGTAAAGTTACCTTGACTTGTGGGCTAGCTGGGGCCATGTCCCTGTGTTTAATGCATCTTTCACTCTGTGGCCATGACCCTGTTAAAGACTGTTCAAAGACTCCCATGATCTTCAGGATAAAAGTCAGCCCTCGCAGTTTTTTATAAAAGGACCTTTACAAAAGGACCTGTGCCCTGCCTTCCTATTTATCTTGTCTCTCTCCATCTCCCCATGACCCTACCCCCTCCTTCTTACTGAGACACTTGCAATCCCCAGCCCATCTGGGTTCCTGCATTGGCACAAGTGTATCACTTGTCTGGTAGATGTTGCTGCACCTTCCTTGCTGGGCTGCATTCAACACCTTCTGCAAGATCCAGTCACCCACTGTGAGAGGCCTCCCTTAACTCCAGTCCCCAGTCTCAAAAAGTGCCCCTCAGGCCTGTGTGCAGAATCAGTGCTTGCTTCTGTCGCAGCTTGTACTGCCTGTACTGTCCACTGTCTCCTCCCCTGGAGGCTGAACTCCTTGAGGGTCTTTGTGTCCCACGAGCATGGGCCTGGGCCACAGCAGGCATCCGATAGCTGTCCACTGAGTGAATGAATAACCTATGGGTGACTCTGCACCTTTGGGCGCTCATAACGTCTAAGAAGTTCAAGTTAGGCCATTTCTGAAGAGCAATAAATAGGTATGTCAAAGACATTTCCTGACATAATACATAGCATATTATCTTGAACAAAAGCTAGAAAAAAATAATAAAACCACAGAAGAGACCATTTATCCAGCACAACTTATAGACCAGGCACTGTGTTAGATGTGTCTTATACTTGATGTCTTTAATTGTCACAACCCCATGTGGCACATATATACTCTTATCCGTTTTTAATTTACAGATGGGGATACGGAAAAGATGACACATTTTGAATCCCATCCAGCCCCACCAGGCTTGGGTTCTTACATATCTTAATCTTCATAAAACCCCTTGAAGTAGGCCTGATGACTCCAACATTGCCTGAAGCCATCCCACTGAATGGTAGAGATCTCCTGGGGGATCTGAGTTCATCAGGTGGGATGGTCTCTCCCAGCTTCCTGGTGGCCAGCACTTTCTTCTTCTTCTCTCTCTCTCTCTCGCCATTAGCTGGAATATATTCCTAGAAAAGATAAATCTATTTTTAAATGCTATGAGATATTTATTTACCAGCTTCATTATTTTAAAATACTTACCTTAACCTTTCCTTATATCCAAGCAAGTTCTGATACCCAATAGGTGTTTTTTGCACCCAGGCCTTAACATACACCCTATAATAGTCTTCTTTCATTCCAAAAGTGATAAAAACCAACCTAAAGCACAACTGTACCAACAGGGAAAAATGAATAGAAATTTAACAATAGATCAACAGCCCATGGTGTCTGGATTTCATTTTATAAAACAGAGCTGTCTTACTTGTCTAACTTGTGTGAAAACGTGCAGGTATTAGGTTAGTTATAGAAGAGTTCTGGAATTCTTTCCCAGATGAAATGGAGGCATAAAGAATTCTAAAAATATTCTATAATAAAAATAGAAATAAAGGACTGAAAATGCAACAAAAATTCTTGTGGTCTATGTTAAAAACGAAAACATCATATAAATGGAACTTAATTTCCTACATTTTTATTATCTGCAGTCAGAAGTGAGATGAAGATGCCCTCATTTTAGCTACAGATGGGCCTATAAATAGACAAAGTAAAAGAAGTTTAAGATGAGATTGAGTCAATCAGTCCAAAGGAACCAAGGAGTTTGCTTTTGGAGGGCATGCCCGGATTTCCTACTGAGTCTTGCCCTGCATAGAAAGGAATGGAAATTCGTTTTCTATTAATAAATCTGGTATTGGCCACCGCTGCAGATTCCTATTAGAAAGCTACTGCTTTGTTAATTCAATCATAATTTATCATTTTATTGCCAGCTTTTATAATCTAGAGCTAATATGATTAGTGCTAATGTCCCAAGATAAGTAGGACAGTTTTCTGCTCCCTATTAGTTATATTACTTTTTAGGGCTATCATAACAAAGTCCCATAGACTGGGCAGCTTAAACCACAGAAAATTATTGTCTCACAGTTCTGGAGGCTGGAAGTTCAAGATCGAAGTGTCAGCCTGGTTGGTTCCTTCTGAGTGCTGTGAGGGAGAATCGATTTCATGCCTGTCTCCTGGCTTGTGGTGGTTTCCTGGCGATCTTTGGCATTCCTTGGCTTGTAGGTGCATCACTCAGATCTACACCTTCATGCCATTCTCCCAGCGTGCGTGTCTATTTCTGTGTCCAAATTTCCCCTTTTTATAAGGACATATCCATATAGGGTTTGGCCCCACCCTAATGACCTCAGCTTAAATTGATCATCATCTGCAAAGATCTATTTCCAAATAAAATGACATTCGCAGGCACTGGGGGTTAGGTCTTCAACATTTCCTTGGGAGATGCAATTCAACCCTTAACACAGCGTAAAATAAAAACTCTCTCCCTTCGTAGGATTCCTCTTGGATGTCCTTAAGGATTGTGCTTAAGGACAAGAGGATCCTTATAGTAAACAAATCATTTCTTTATGTAGGCATTACATTTCCAGCCTGAGCCCTCCTTCGCGTGTGTGTGCACATGTGGGTGTGTGCACGTCTGTGTAGTTTTGCTTGATTTCTGGCCAGCACATCCTATTTAACCAGCCCTTTGCCAACAGGGCAAACCTGGAGATAAGCTATGCCAAAGGACTTCAGAAACTGGCGAGCAAGCTGAGCAAAACGTTACAGAACACAAGGAAAAAGTAAGTACCATGGCAGAGGTAAGGCAAAATCATTCTTAAAAATATTAGTAATAAAAAGTCTATATGGTCATTTCTAGCTTCCTCTGACAAATGTGGCAGCTATGTAATGTCAAGCAGGGCTTTCAGTTCTTGGGCACTTACTATGTGCCAGGGACTATGTTAAATACCTTACAGATACTCCCATTTAATCCTCACAACCACCCTTGAGATATCTTATTATTATCGCTATTTACAGACAAGGATTTGAGACTTGGTGCATTTAAGAAACTTCCCCCAACCACATCGATAGTGAGTTGTAGAGCTGGATCCATCCTGGGTCTTTCTGACTCCTAATGCCACATTCATGATAGGCCTTGGTGAGGATAATTAACTTGGAAAGTGATGTTGCGAACTCAGAAGCCTTGGACTCAGGAAGTGCGAATCCAACTTTATCTCTACTCTGTGACCTTAGACAAGTAACCCGGCCTCTCAGTGCCTCAATTTCTCCCTCTGTTAGCTGGAGTATTGACATGTGCTCCATTGTATGTGTGTGTGTCGGGGGGGGGGGGGAGGAATACATACAAAATGAGATAATGTATGTAAAGAGCTTAACGCATGAGTTGCTAAAAAAATGTTGGTTCACATTCTCCTCAATATATTGCAGCTGTAAGATTATGAAGCAGATTCCTTTTTGGCAAGGAGAGAAGAAAGATATTAGTATTCTAAAAATGGTTCATTAGTGATAATTTGCTACAAAGATTCTTGACTAATGCATGCAGACATGCCCTTAAACTGGCAGTGCCATTGCAGTGGTCTCTTTTGATGAAGAGAGAGGGAAAGGAAAAGAAAAAGGAAGCCTTCTAGAGCTCACATTCCCATTCCTCCTTAGGCATCATCTGTAATAGCAAATGGTGGCTTTGAAATTGCTCTGACTTTAGCTTTATTTTTATTTTTAGGATAGTATTTTTAGTAGACTGCAAAGGAGCCAGAATAGCATGGTGGTTGAGTATAAATAGACTTTCATTTAGTGCCCAGGTTTAAATTCTAGTTCTACCACTTACAGGTGAGTGACCTAGAACAATTTATCTTCTTCTTATCTCTTAAAAATGGTAAAACATATATTTTACCTATCTCATATGGTTGCTGTGAGGAGTAAATGAGCTAATACAAGAAGTGTTCTTAGCAGAGCATCTGGCATGAAGCAAAAACTTCCTAAATGTCCCTTCAGATCTTGATTCTAATTATCTCCTAAAGAATGAGAGGGATCAGGGTATAAGGGTGTTGCAACCCTAACATCCAGCATAGTAGTCCAAAGAGTTGGCATGTCAAGAATGTTTGGTTAACTGGAATTAGTACAATATTTAATAATGAACATTAATTAACTATGATCTATACCAAAATCTGTGTTAGGTACTTGCACAGCTAGCCCAAGTAATCTCTACTTTAAAAGATCAGTTAAGTCAGGGCCAGAGAAATCAAGTGGTTCTTCCAAGGTCATGTAGGAAACAAAAAGGGGGCACCTACGTTCAGACCCAGGTGCCCCTGAGGCCCCACCTCGGTCCCCTGCCCTGCTGCCCACTCCTCAGAGGGGCAAATGTCAGATTCTCTTCCCACAAGTGTGCCTGGTTTCCTTTTTATTTTTTTATTTTTTATTTTTTAGACTAGTCAAGTGCAGTGTGAGGAGTGGGGAAAGCAGTAGAACAAGGAGTTCGATCTGTAACTGACTGTGAACAATCAAGTGAGACAACTCACTACCCTCAGACCAGTCCTGACCTCCTTTTTAAAAATCAACTCGATTGAGGTTTAATTTACATGCAATAATAAGCACCCATTTTAAGCATATGGTTTGGTCAGTTTGTGTAAATACACTGCATAGCGACCACTAAAACCAAAACATGGACATTTTCATCACACCAAAAGATTCCTCATGCCTGTTTGCAATCCTTCCCCCACCTAACCCCAAGAAACCACTGATCTGCTTCCTGCCAATATAGATTATTTTGTCTTTTATGGACCCTCCTATTGTAAGCATGCAGTAGGTATTCTCTTGTGTCTAGTTTTGTGCCTGGCTTAGGATGTATAGAACATCTGGCATCCTTTGGTGGTCTTCTCTCATTCTCAGACTACAGGGTGCAAACTAAGCCATTTGGAGGCAAAACCTCTGCACCATTCTGATTTTGTCAGGGATGCAGATCCACCCCTCCCTCTTCATCAAAATCTACCCAGGCTTCTCTCTCTGGGAATTATTGATACAGTTGGACTTATTGTCCTAACTTATGAAGGCAGACTATATGGGCCACTGTGAGTTGGGTCCCTTCTGTTGGAGAAAATGACTCACACTCCTTAATCCTCCCTTTATGCCATAAGGGACAACGCAGTGCTGGGCAGTGCTACCCTTTGTGTTAGATTGGGATACCACTCACAGGACCATAACATATCTGAGCTGTTGTCCTAAAACCCAGCAAGGGACAGAAACTGGACTCCAACCCCAAGAGCAGCAGCAGGACGTGACCAGGGCTCTCAAGCCTTTTGTCATTTAACTTCTCTGAGTCTCAGTTTATTCATCTGTGAAATGAGGAGCCTGAAAAGACTCTTCTCTGAGGGCCTTCTAACCCTAGCATCCTATCACCCACCTGTTCTCATCCTTGGCTACTTTAGTCCCCTGATTTTCTACAGACATGAAATGGGAAATGAAAATATAAATGAAAAATGACTGGGGAATAAAAAGCAGTATATATCATGAATAGAGTGCAAATAAATACATTGGCAGAATTTAATCTTATGGAGAAATTGAAATAAAGGTTAGGACATGAATGCAATTGCTGAATTCAGTGAATCAGATGTGATGCCTTATTTCCCAGAGTTTACCCAGAAATTGATGTCTACCTTTTTCCCTCCCTGTTTTTGCCTCTAGCTGTCTCAGCAGTGCCTGGGCTTGGGCCTCGGAGGGCATGAAGTCCGCAGCAGACCTGCATCAGTGAGTGCCCCACCCTGGCCTTGCTCCAACTTTAAAGGGAGTCGTAAATATTTAAAGTGGGTGTGCTACAGATATTCCCTTTCCAACTTGCACTGAATACGCATGCCATAACACACCATTTTATTTCCCCAGAAAGTAATTTGGAAGTAGAAGTAAACCCTAATACTATGCTTGTGTGTCTTTTATGTTTTATTTCCAGAAAACTTGGCAAAGCAATTGAGTTGGAAGCAATTAAACCAACTTATCAAGTCCTGAATGTACAAGAGAAGAAGAGAAAATCAGTGAGTCAAAACTTTCCTCTTCTCTCTTGTCTAAAGCAAGATTTCTGTCTTTGGACCAAGGAGGAAAAGGTGATCTAAAAGTGGTACTACGTTTCAAGAATTTATCAAAAAATAATTAGAAACACAAATCCAAGATTGATATGCAAGGATGTTTGTTTATGATTTTCGTTATGCATTGTTTATGATGGTCAAAAGCTGGAAACTGCTTCATCATTCAAAAATAAATTATGATACATTCAAGCAATGGAATACTTTACAACCGTTAAAAATCTTACTGTGTAAGAATTTAATCACATGGGAATTTTTTTCACAACATAGTGTTAAAAAAGCAGAATGAAGAAATCTAATAAATAATATAACCTCGATGTTATAAAATAAATTTGTGTGTACTTGGATAGAAAAAATCCCAGAAGAACGTTCCCAAAATGTTAATGAGAATTATCTTTAGATTGTAGCATTAGAGGTTATTTTTAATTTCATTTTTTTGTACTTCTTTATATTTTTATTTTTATACAATTTCATTTATTATATTTGTAAATAGAAGAATGGTAAGCACAATTTTTAAAATGATACTTTCTGTGCAACTCAGCTTAGAATTGTGTAAAGGTAATAATGGGTAAATCCTTAAAATTAAAGAAAAATAGCTAAACAATTCTTTCAGGTGCACCTGGTCCTCTTATAGCATATCCTGTGGTCTTTCTCTGTGCCTTTCCGTCCAGAACAGTTTCATTTGTGTTCCTTTTTCTTTTTCTCTGTGTGTCATTCAGTTGTTAAGCACTTTAAATGATGTTTCTGGGCAACACAGATGGGTGTTTAATAAATGCTGCTTGGCTCTGATAGGACTGGGCTCCTGGTCACTATTTGTTTTGGGGCCAGGTGCAGGTAAGACATTCCTAAGCGATAGCAGGGGCCTAGTGAAGGGAAGGAGCCATGCTCAGAGAAGTTCCAGGCCAGACAAAGCAGGCGCTGACAGCAGCAAGTCAGAAGGATGAGGAGATTTGTGAATGCTGTGATGGAAGAGTAATTATAAAAAACGTATTCAACCTCATTAAACTGAATCAGCAAGTAGAACTGATGTTTGCAGGTATATACATGCGTGCTACCAGAATGGATGTTCTCTCTAGGGCTAGGGTGATGGATAGAAATTTGTAGGAATTACTAGAAAGCGATATAATCTTCTGCCTTTGCAAGCCAACTTAATAAAAACCACACACTAGTCTATATTTTATTAATTACAAAATATTACTACATAATAATATTGTCATTATTAATGTTTCTTTAGTGCTTACCATAAATTACTATAAATTAGGTACAGTGATAATTGATCACAGTGCTTTAGTTCATTGATGTCATGACACCCCCTAAAATGTGGTTTTTATTGATCATCTTTTCTGGATTTCCCCTCCCCACTGCAGCCCACCGCCTTCTTCCACTCTCTATCAAAAGATAAAAAATTAGATTTTATTTTAAAAATTAAACTTGTTCCACATTCCATCCACATACATAGTCAAAAGTGGCATCGTGCATAAAATTATTTTCATTGCATTTGTTACAATAAACCCTATACTCTAAAGGTAGCCAACTGGAAAAGAGAAAAATGTAGTGTTTTCTAAATCTCAGAGTGGTTGAGTAGTGGCTAATCTACTGGGATCATGGTCTAGGAAAAAAGGTTCTGCTATAATTTACATTGGATGTCTCTGAGAGGTGGTGGAGATCTATCTTCATCATTATTACTCTTGTTCCTTTGGCTGTTTAAAAGCAGGAGGGGAAGTTAATTATAATTAAGACTTCAATCTCTTTGAGGTTAAAGCAATATTTACGTTAGGGGCAATGGAAACACTTAGCAAAATTAGCACTGCTAGGACTGTTAGCAATTCTCATGGTGTTGAAGTTGGACATGGATTGATGTTGAAGAGAATGTGATGGGACCTGCAGTGATAAGGACCCATGCGAGGGCCTCCTCCACACAACTGCACATATTTATGTGCTGTTTACATTGTTATAGACTAGAAATCACTATTTTACCAAGTCCTGTCAAGAGATACTTGACATGGGGATAGGATAGTTTGGCTACTTTCCTCCATATATATGTCCATGGTAGGATTTTGAAATTCCCATGAATTGTGAGAACAATTGTGCCAGAATTAATAAGCCAGCACTATGGCTGTCTCAGTTCAGGCTGCTACAGCAAAATGCAGAAACTGGATGGCTTGTAAATAACACAGATGTGGTTCTCATAGTTCTGAAGGCTGGGAAGTCCAAGATTGAGGCACTAGCAGATTAGGTGTCTGGTGAGGGCTGGCTTCCAGCTTCATGGCTGACTGTTTACAATCACTGTAACCTCACATGGCTGAAGGGGTGAGGCAGTTTCCAGAGCCTCTTTTATGTGTTTACAGCAGTGACTAAACAAGAAGAAAGCAAAACGTGTTTTCCTTTTTTTCTCTTCAATAGCTTGATAATGAAGTTGAAAAGACAGCAAATCTTGTCATTAGCAACTGGAATCAGCAAATTAAGGCAAGTATCCACCAATATCATTTGTGTAAACTGTTTTTAGGATTGAAGCTTTTCACTTTTGTGCAAACATGACCCCGTGTAGTGTTAGTATTTCTGAGTGCTAACTGTTGAGAAAAATGTTTCCTCACCTGAGTTATTACAAAGATACATCTTTCACCCAAACCAATAGAAGAGCATGGATCTCAATATGATCGTGATTTATAGCTAACACTTATATAGCGTTTATTATGTGTCAAGTGCCATATATTTGGATATTTCATCATCACAACAATCAACCCAATGTAATGTGACCTTGCGTTGTCCCCTTTTACAGATGGGGCAGTAGAGACACAGAGAGGTTAGGCGATTTGCCCAAGGTTACAAAGTTTGTTAATAGTTGAACTAACAGTTGCTGCAAGTCTACAGGTGTTGGGCTCCATGATCACTGCTCTTAACCATTACTCTATACTGACTGCCTTGCTGTAGAATTTGCAACTTAGGGCAAGTGACAAACACCATCTGAGTTTTGTTTTGTTTTGTTTTTTTTCATTTGTAGAAGGGTGTTAGTGACTCTACCTCACTAGTGAGGGTGGCACAGTGAGGGGTGGGTAGCAATATATAAAGGGGGATGTATATATCAGCTCCACAAGTACGTATGGTCCCCTTCTTGTGCATAACACTATGGTTCTTGTTGTCAAGTAATTTAAAATTTAGTTATCTAGATAACATACATGCAGGAAATAGTGAATAAATTCTAAGGAGAGGAATTGTGATCTGGTGTGAGAAACTAGAGTATATCATTGTGCTCTATCATTGTGCCCAGAGAAAATAACAGATGGAATCCATATGTATAGAAGATTATTCTAGAGCAATCTAGTACAGGAGGAATTCATTTCAAGTAGAAAGGACTAGAAACCAGGAAATCTGCTAAGAAAACTCAATGAACGAACCCCTTTGAGGAGACTTGTGCTCCAAAAGCTGGAATTTTCCTTTTTCATCTCCAATGCATTAATGCCCAAAGAGAACCTTTACAAATAAACAGCCACTAGTGCCAAATAACTAGCAATGGATGCCCTCAGAAATAGGTGGCCCCAGCGTGGCTTCTGAAACATCTGCTGGAACTAAGAACAGACTCCAAGGACATTAATAAGAAATGTTTAAGATAAATGAATTTCTATACCCACAGTCAATATTTTAAAGTCCCAGAAAAAGTATCCATTTTTTTTTTAAGTTTTGCTCTTGGTTTTATGAGCTTTCTTTAAAAGGGTTTGTTTTTTAAAAATCCATTTTCTTTAAATATTCAGCTTTCACAGGAAATTCAATACAATGGACCCAATGCCAGCAGCTGCAATTGCCTCCAAGAACAAAAAACATTTTTTATTATTTCCCAGTTTTTACCAAGTCGTTTTTCAAAATGAAAAGATTTTTTTATGAAGAGTGACAGAGAAATTAGAGAATGTAAAAGTCTTTAGCTGTAATAATTTTCTTTCCTGTTACAATTCAAGGGATTCAGCACATCTGTAATGCTGAATGCTCCATGGTCTCCTTGGAGCCACAAATGAAAAGCCTTAAAGGACCAAGTCCTCTTGCCTCCCCTCATTCATCAGCAGGCATGGGACTGACAAAAGGTGGAGGAAGAGGCCGGGAGCTTCTTAGCCCTTTCATTCTCTTTCTTAGAGGCTTCCCATGTTTAGAGGGAGACAGAGGCTTTGCTGCTGCTCCCCAAGGTCAAATGACAAGAGAGACCTGAGCTTTCCCCCTTCGTTGTCTGGTTTTGCAGTCCTTGCAATCTTGAGGTGAAAAGCCAGTCTTTCAATCAGCCCAGTTCCTAAACAGGCTAAATCCAATTCTAACCAAATTTTGCTTGCTTATTTTATCTCTGGAGCATCATCTTTAGCCAAATACAACTGTGTATGGTAGGAAACGACCACCTAACCCACGCTAAGGGTTCAGACATCAACAGGGCAGGGTGACTTTGAACACTTCTTCCTTCCCCACCTCTTCCCTCTCCCCCAACTCCAACAAGTGCAGGCCATCTCACGAGTTGCCAGCCAAGTGCCCAGCTCTCCTGCCTGGGTGTTAGGAAGCAAAATTTTGACCCTTGCTGCAAATTTTAAGAGGACATCTTAAAACAACTTCAATTGTTGCCCATGTTAGTTTAAAAGAATGGTGCAGGCAGTCTTCTTTGTTTGTTGCTATATTTTTTGTGGTAAAGCCATCATGCTCGCTAGAACATTGTTTTGGAGGATTGCAGGCCTTCGGTGATTTAGCATAATGCGTAATTCTCTTGAGTTTACCCAATATAATGAAAAAATATGCAGGGGTTCTCAGGACAAAGTATTGGCTGCTGTGATGTTTTAGGAAGATTTTGAGGTGAGAATGAAGAACCAAAAGTACACAATTATTAAAGCTAGCACATGAGCATGCCCTGTTCCAAATCACCAGGGCTTTTCTCTTGATATGTTTCTGCTCTTTTTTTTCTTGTTTGCATGTTTTGACTCTAGGCTAAGAAAAAATTAATGGTGAGCACCAAGAAGCACGAAGCACTTTTCCAGCTGGTAGAAAGCTCCAAGCAATCCCTGAACGAGAAGGAGAAGCGGAAGGTAAGCTGTCACGGCTGGCTGGGTACATGCGGCTTAGAGGCAGGTGACTTGCTGTCCTCCGCTGTGACACAGAGAGCTCACTGAGTCCTCCTTCTGTGTGAGGTTTCAGCAGAGAGCTTGGCAGAGAATAAGAAGGGATTCTCAATCATTCCTGGTCCACACGTACATATATTTTGAACTTCTTTATTTTGAATTTTTTTTTTTTTCAGAGACAGGGTCTTGGTACTTTACCCAGGCTGGTCTCAAACTCTTGGGTTCAAAGGATCCTCCCACCTCAGCCTCCCAAGTAGCGGGACTACAGGGGCACGCCACCACACCTAGCCCACATATATATATTTTAAAATATTATTGACCTATGCCAAATGAGACCAATGATGTCCAAATTTTTTAAAAGGGAATCCTCTTAATAAAAAAATAAAATTCTCACCTCACACCCCAAATAAGTTAAAATATATATATATTTCATATATGTTGTATATTATATATTATACTGATATGTTACAAACATTATAAAGCATATAAAGTAGAGATGTTTGCAAGATGAGATAAAGATGAAATAATATCTTAAATGATTAGCTAACTGTGATGTCTTTGTATAATCATTATTGTTTCCAGGCAAAATATACACTTGGAACAAGCCTTAACCATAGTAAATATAAATACATTTTTTAATAGTCCTCTTGATGATTTTAAATTTTTTTGTCAATTTCTCGTCAGATCTCACTAGCTCATTTCAGTGTTTGCCTTTTTATGTGGGTGATGACGTGCTCATAAGCAGAAGCAGGAGTGAGCATCAGCTCTGACCCTTCTGTGGCTTCCTTGTGTTTATCTGTTTCGTAGTAACATCAATCTATAGAAGTATATTTAAGATATTTGTACATTTTGTATACATTAACCTACGTGGAGTCAGACAATAAGTCTGTAAAGCCACATGATCCAGGCACATGACAATGGCCACATGTCCCCGGAAGCTGGAGGTGAAGACACTGGTGAGACCCAGGAGAGCTCCTCAGGTTGCAGAATCTCCACCTTCCCCCAAGGCCACTTCAGAATCCACTATTGTTTACGTGTGAGCAGCAGTGTGACTCATACATTAAACAAGAGTAAGTTTGATAACTGTGTTTTTAGCAAAAATCAACAGAAATAATATTGGGGTAGAGGAATAAAATCAAGTATTTTCTGGCCAGGTGTGGTGGCTCACACCTGTAATCCTAGCACTTTGGGAGGCTGAGGCGGGAAAATTGCTTGAGTTTGAGACCAGCCTGGGCAACACAGTAAAATTTTATCTCTACAAAAAAATAAGAAATTTATCCAGGCATGGTAGTGTGCACCTGTAATGCCAGCTACTTGGAAGCCTGAAGCAGGAGGATTGCTTGAGCCCAAGAGTCTGAGGTTGCAGTAATATATGATGACACCAATGCAGTCTAGCCAAGACAATAGAGCAAGATCCTGTCTCAAAAAAAAAAAAAAGAAAGAAAGAAAAGAAAATAAATAAATAAAGAAAAAAAAGTCAAATATTTTTTTGTTCACACCCCAATAAATTATGTTGCACACCTCTTGTGGTATGTGCCACAGATTGGAAAACTTTGAAATAGTCACTATCTTAGAGTCCCCCTAAGAAAATGCAGCCTGTACCACTGCAATGCCAAATGTTCTTAAAAGCAAAAGAAATTTGTCATTGAAAGTAGCTCTCATTTCATCTGAAGAAACTATCAGTTGAATAACTTAAATTCATCATTAGCAAGATTTTACAAGGTTCTTATTTCTTCGCATGTCAGTCTTCACAGTTGGAAATGAACATAACCAGTACTGAATAATGAGGCAGCTTCCAATGAGGCCAACCCCCAGTATGTTAAAACACCAAGCACCAGGTCCTGCTGGAGGCATCCAGAGCCCTCATTAGAAGCTATTCTTTATCGATGTCAATCATTAACAAAGGAAAAGCATGGCAACTAAGTGGTGAATTTCCTCTTCCTACCCTCAGCAGCAGCTTCCCTGGGAGGAGCTGCTGCCCTCCTCCAGCTGCTCTTGTAACCATAGCTTGGGCTGTCGTTTCATCACAGACCCCTGCCGTCTTCATTGCTTCATCTGGAAGCTTTTTGGGGGCTGGGGAGCGCAGGGGGTCCTAAGGCTGAACACCTAGGGCACCATTCATTTTCTCATCTCACATAGAAGTGCCTACGATCTTTGACCTGAGCCACTGTCCTGTGCTTCTCCTGGTTTCCTGCCCAGCAGTCCTGGTCCTCTCCAGACGCTGATGTAAACCTCTGTTCTCTTCCCACCTCTATCCACCCACTCCGGCAGGCTCTCTTGCTTCCTACCTCAGAGTAAACAGAAGTCGGCACAGCCACCTGCTGACTAAAGTAATGGCACCGACATATCTGCAGTGAAGAGGCCAAGTCTTCATCCTGTGGTCCGACCTTATCCCACCCTGCTTCCCAGAGGCCCTCTCTTCATTCCCTCATTCTGTCCTGTATCTTGAACAGCCTCTCTCTAATGGTTCCTTCCCATCAGACTTCTCAGCTCTCCCTGTCTCAGTCAGTTCTGGCTGTTATAATCAGGTGGCTTCAACAACAGACATTCATTGTCACAGTTCTGGAGGCTGGACGTCTGAGATCGGGGTGCCCATCTGGTGAGGCCCCTCTTTCAGGCTACAGACTGATATAACTAATCGTTATATCTGCACATGGTGGAAAGAGGGCAAGGTGGCTCTCTGGGGTCTCTTTTATAAGGGCACTAATCCCATTCATGAGCACTCCACCTTCATGACCTAATCACCTCCCAAAGTCCCCACCTCCTAACACCTCACATTGGAGTTAGGATTTCAATATATGAATTTTGAGGGGACATAAACATTCATTCCATTGCACCCCCAATCTTGGGAGAGTAGGGAGAGTCAGGGAGACAGTTTTCTATGATGTCTCCTGTTCTCTCCAGATATGATCATGTCTCTTTCTTTTTATAATAATGTTACTGAAAGATTGGTACTTGTCCCCGAAACTGAAACAGTGAGAATGAATAATGAGGACAAGTGGATTGAGGAAAAGGAAAAGAAGTTTATTAATTTGTTGCCAAATGAGGAGGGCAGTGGACTACAGTCTCAAAACACCACCATCCTGCCTTTAAGTGGAAAAACAGGGCTTTTTAAAGGGGAGTTTTCGGTGGTTGAGCTCTGGTCTATGTGACAGGTGTCACACGTCGTGCCTTCAGGCTATTGTTGTTTAACTATACTTGATGGTTTCTGTAGACCTCATCTCCAGTGATGATGATCTTGTGAGCCTTGGACAATTCTGTTGAACCATCTCCTGTAGTTTAAGATACTAGAAAACAAATAGCAAAGAACATTTTTCTGCCCCTTTGACTACTGGCCTGGGAAAGGAATGCAGGTTTTAATTCTCAAAAAGGGTAGGGGGTTTTAAAGAGACTACTCGTAAAACGTTTCATTGCCTTTTTTCAGACTTTTACCTCCCTTACAGTAAGATTTAGAAAGGGCTGTCTGTGCTCTGTCTCCACTTTCTCATTTCCTGTTCACTCTTGAAACCACCCTAATCAAGCTTTCCCCATTCAACTAAGAGCATTCTTGCCATCAAAAACAATGTTGCTAAAGCCAAGAGGTGCTTTTCAGTTCTTCCCTTTTTCAACTTCTTGAAAGTATTAAGCATTGTTTATTTCCCCTTACTAAAAACATTCTCTTCTTTTAACTTTAGTAGCACCTCGTGCTTTTGGTTTTCCTACTTTTCCGTACATTTTATCTTAGATTTCTTTATGGATCCCCTTTTTTTGCCTGACCTTCATATATTGCAGTTTCTGAATGTTCCTCTCCTGGACCTGGCTGTTTTATTCGCCATTATATCGCCAATGTCCAACATAGTACTCTCAATTTCAGGCACTGAATATATATTCTCAAGGCTTCAACTACCGTATCTATGCTGGCAATACCCAAATTTATATTTCCAGCCCAAACTTGTCTCTAAATTGCTTCCTGGCACCTCATACTCAATATCCAAAACCAAACCCATCACTTCTCTCTACCGAAGATAATTTGTTTCTGGGTTATCTATATCTTCGAATATCACCACCCACCATATCTTCCCAATTCTAATTCTTAAACCAAATACTTCTTGAATTTGTTCGCTTATGTCTATTTCTATGTCTTTCTACGGATACCAGCTCTCAGGCCACCATCTCCTTTTGCCTGGTTTATTGTAACTAACAAATTGGTCTTTTTGCTTTCTGTGTAGCCTGTTCTTATCTATTCCCCATGTAAAAGTCAAGCTAACTTTTCTGAAGCTTGCGTCTGAGCATATCATTCTCCTTTTAAAAGCCTTCAAAGGCTTCCCAGTGACCTCAGAATAAAGTACAGACTCCTTTGCCTGGCCCTTAAGACCCTTTCTGACTTGACCCTTGCCTGTCTCTTCAACAGCATCTCTCACTACTCTCCCTGTCAAAGTGTATGATCCAACCTCATTTAAAAAAAAACCTTTTTCTGTATCACACCATACTATTTTGCCTTGCCAATTCCTACTTTCACTTTGGGTTTATTCATGTGGGGATCATATTTTTGAGTGCCTACTAGGTGCCACGTTATAGCTTAATGTCATTTTAATTCCAGGGCTGGTTCAGGTGCTTCTCTTGGTGCCCCAGTGATACCTAAGTATTCCTATCACCCTGGGATCTAGCACACAAGATGGTAATGGCCTGTGTGGGTCCCTGACTAGAGAGGGAGCCAATCTTCTTCCCTTTTCTATCCCCAAGGCCTTGCACATGACACATGGAAGGCACTCGATGTCTAGTGAATAAATGAGATGTGTGTTCCAAGAGAAAGAAACTGGGAAAGAAAAAGAATTCAAGCTTTGACAAATTTTAGTAAAAGTTTCTAAGAAGTTCCTTAAATAAAAATATATGAGTCTTTCTTAAAGGGAGATCTGGTAAAAAAAAAAAATATATATATATAGTAGTCTACATTCTGCTTTTATATCTATTTGGCTATTTGAGACTATTTGCTGTAAATTTGCTGAGCTGAAAATTCTAGTCAACAGCTCTGTAGTGTAGGCTGGTAAACATGAATGTTGATCTCAACAGTGACTCAGTTCTTATTCCTGGGGGTCTGAGCATTCTCGGTAAGAATCTAAGGACAAGGATTTAGCAAAGTATAACCATAGCACCCTGTGAGTCCTTTCGCTGTATTATTATCGAGTTAAAATTCACAAGCTTGTGTTTCTGCAGATGGATGTGGTTCATTACACTTGATATACAAAACCAGAATGCCCTGTGTAGATCACACATCAGAGCCAAGGGACAGGGAATAGCTAGCATATCAACTGGAATAATAAAGTGAGTGGTGTTAACATGCAGAACTTTAAATGAATGTTCTTCACTATTGTAACATTAGTCAAAATGTCCTTAAACATAAAGAAGGTCAATCTTAAAAGCCTTTGTTTCTGCCCTTGAAAATCCTAACCTGCTTAAGTCAGGATGGTTCTTAATGTTCCTTAAAGAGTGGTTTGAAGACTATTTGCATCTGATCGTTTGAAAAGGTAGGAACATTCAGATTCCAATCCCATTGCAAAGCTATTGAATCAATATTGCTACTTGTAGAACCCTGGAATTTGCAATTTTACAAGCCCTTTGGGTCCTTTCTAGACATGCTAAAGTTTGAGAATCATTCACATAATACAAGTTCCTCATTCCTCAGAGACGTGAAATTACTTGTCTGGGCATTTTGAGAGTCAATTTTAGCTACCCTGGCCCAGGAAGTTTTGTATTACTGTATTTTGATTTTCCAGAAGATTTAATAATCAGAATGGCAAGTTTTGGTGATTGGCAAGAGGGGGCTCTTTGTGCAGGAGCAGATCATGGGGGAGCAGGGTGAGAGGAAACCATCAATTAAGCTGCCAGTAACATGCAGGGAACACTGGCCATGTATCTCAGGCCTTTCGCTAGTAATAATTATACTTGCTAGTCTTTGAGTGCCACACCAGGTGTTGGGCAGTGTGCCACGTGCCTTGCATGCATCACCTACTTGGATCCTCATAGCAACCCAGTGAACTAGGAGCTATCATTATCCCCATCATGGAGAGGGGAAAACCATGGCTCACGAAGGCTAACTTGTCCGCAGCTGGAACTAGGACTCTCATCCTGGAAGTCTGATTCCAAAGCTGTGCTGATCAGTTTATATGGTGAAAGTACAGTAAGATTGTCAGACAGGACAGTAGCCAAGCCCATTCTAAAAATTACATGATTCCACAAGTCTCTACCTGTCCTGGTAAGAAATCCAGGAGCCTAAAGGATTTACCAGGTAAGACTATAGGATGCATGGGCTGATTGTGGCCTTGAGCTCCTTGACCTGCACTATCAATCCTCCAGTGTGCTGTTGTTTCATGTTCTCCTAGATTGGATGGATGGAGACAAATCACTTCATCTTCAAGGGCCTCCATCTCTTCATGTGTAAAATTGTGGGGATCATACTGAAAGGCCCTTAGGTTTCCTCTGGCTCTGCCATTTCTTTTTAATGAACGAGATCTTTGGGTTTGTCAACTATAGTCACTGTTTTGTGACTCTAGGCAAGAGGTAAGAAACCTGCCATTGGACCACATATAATTCTTTCTGTGGAATACAAAGGACTTTCATAAGTGTGTTAATGAATATGTGACATTGATGTTTTACTTTAGCTCCTGAATAAACTGAAAAAATCAACTGAGAAGTTGGAAAAGGAAGATGAAAATTACTACCAAAAAAACATGGCGGGCTATTCTACCAGACTGAAATGGGAAAACACACTAGAAAATTGCTATCAGGTAAGTTATGCATTCACATGTTTTCTTCTTTTACTGAGCTTTGTGTGACCTTGAAGATGGAGGTCAGATCTGCAGTGACAAGACCCGCTCTCTATCTTAGCTATGAACGTCACTCATATTATGACTCTAGACAAATCACATTTCCTCCCCTTGTTTCAATTTCTCCATGGATGCAATTACCAGTGAAAATTTATTGAGTGTCTTTGGCCAGAGCTTCTGCTCCTAATTCTCAATGGACACAATAGCACTGAGCTAACTTTAAAAAGTGCTATCAAAGTAAAGTGTAAATTAAGGCTTAGGTATTAGGTACTCAGAAGTGAGTTTTAGGCATGAGAGCTGATTCATACAGTGATGACTTACAGATGGCAGGCATTGTGTTGGGCACTGCAGATACATAGCAATCAATAGAGTATCACCGCAGCACTTGACATACGCACACCTTAGTAGCAAAAATGGACACGTAAAAAAAGAATTGTGGCAAATCATCTGATAAAATGAGGCAAAAGATGTAAACGAGCAAATCACAAAACGGGAAATCAAAATCATCAATAAACATACTAAAAAATGCTCAATCATTTGGCAAAAATTAGAAAATGACAATATCAAGTATTGGCAAGGATGTACCCCTGTAATAGAAATAATTTAATGGTATCTAATAAAATTGAAATGTGCATGTACCCACAATACAGCAGTTCCCTTTAGGCATATATTTTAAAGAAAAATTTACGCCTATACTCCAAGAATGATGCATAAGAATGTTTATTGCAGAATTGTTTATAATTGCATGGTGAGAAAAAATTGTACACAATCTTCATACCCATCAGGAAAAGAATTTCTCTTAAAATGTGCTCTAATTTGGAAAGTGGACTAATATCCAGAAACAAGAAGTTAATTAAATCTATATTTAAACATGAATTAACCTCAAAAATATCATGTTGAAGAAAAGAAATATACCATTTATACAACTATATAAATTAAAAAGTTTTTAACTCACACCCCAACTATACTATGTTTGCAAATGTTTACATATAGACTGGACCTATGTTGAGTGGAGGAAATGGATCTCATTGTGGAAATACAACAGAGCTGCCACATACGGCCACACAGCTTGTGCGGGGCCCCTGGTGAAAGGATTCAATAACACCCGGCTCAGAAGTTATAACCTCGACTACATAGGAATAGTTTAGCTCTCTATTTTTTAAGTCAACATAAATATGACCAAATTAAATAATTATCAATTCTGGATGGTAAGAACATGAATATTTTTGTTTTATTTTTCTCCACCTAAGTTTAAAATAAATGTTTAAAGCAGGTACAATTGGAAAAAGAAATGATCAAATGGCCAACTTGTAACAAGTGCTCAGTGTTCTCTTTTTTAGGCACTGTGCCAAGTACATTGATGTGCATTATATCTTGTCTTTGTCACATTATGGGGAAGGTAATCATTTTATTCCCAATTTATAGTTGTGGGAATTGAGGCTGGAGGGACGAAGTAACTTGCCTTAGATGGTTTCAGGATTCAGCCTGGGCCCCTGCATGGTGCTCCTGCTCCATGAAGAGCTAGGAGAGGGAAGACCATATAGCCAACAGACACTGAAGGGCTGTTTAAATCTCTCGTAGTTCAACTACTTTCCAGGTAGGGTAGATGCAGAGTTAGAGAAGAAAGGGGAACTAAAAGGAGAGATCAAAACTCAGGTCAAAGAGAGGAAGAAATGAGAAGAGACTCTTCTTTAATTTACACCTTCAAACATCAGCTCCTGGCACTTCCCTTCCTTATGCTGGATAGGTTTTCGATGAAGGGGAAGAGAAAAGGCCAGGGATTTGAATGTCAGCTTTGTTCATTTGAAGTCTGGCTCTCCCACCTGGGCTCTGATCTTGCCTCACCTCCCAGGACTTCCCATGAAGCTGTCGCCTTCCTACCAAGGCTGGCTTCTCTGTTAGGAGATGGGAAAGACATTTCTGCTCTCACTCCATCTTCCAGGCACCCTTCAAGGGCTATGATAAAATATTTCATCTCATTGTCCCCATCCTCCCATGTGACAGTGATGGGAGATGACGGGTGCTACCTGGTATAGCTGGCAAGCAGCTGGCCTGCAATAGTGTTAGGTATCGCAGTGCTACCCTCACTACCAGAGGCTCTTACTAGGTCTCTCCTGCCCTCATCTCAGTTTCCTTTTGTCCTGTTAAAGTCCTTCTACACTTTCCCCCTCCAACTCCTCCCACCCCTTTCAGCAGGCCCAGTTTTTATACTGAAACATCCAAAAACTGTCTTCTTTCCTTGCAAAGTCTTCCTGATGGCAACAAGAAATGCATTCATTTACATTTCAAACAACCTCCTTTCAACGTCATCTTTAAAATATTCAAGACCTAGGTTGTTTGCTTTTTGTTTTTGAATTATCAGAATCCAAGTCAGATGGAATATCTACTCAAAGTCATGATCTCCTTGGGGAGGAGTATTTCCTCTCACCCATCTTGTATCTAGGACTTTTACTGCCACTGTGCTGGAGGCCACCAGTGTTCCACTCCTTCTCCTTTCAGTTGGCATAGCTCCTCTTACCCCGCCTTCCTCTGAATTCTCTTCTGCCTCTGGAGTGCTGGCCCAAGCGCATAGACCCAGGTCAAGACAGCCTCTGTCAAGTCACCTTTGCTTCACCCTCACCCCCAGTAATGATGCTCTTACGTCTACACCAGCAGGTCACTGACTCACAGGTTACTCTATGCATTGTGTATGTTCAAACACAAGAGTAAAATGTTAGATTCATGAAGACATATTACAAAAGCAGGCTGAATTGACTCAAAGGGGAATTTTACTAAAAGTGTAAGAGACAGAAATGGGACAATTAGGGTCTCTCAGTTTCATTCCCACCCACCCCCATTCTCTCATATTCTTTTGTAAAAATTGAATATAAGAATTTATTTTGGGGCCCTATGAAGTGTCCTCTTACTCTTTCTTACTCTACAGGTTGGATGTATAATTCTTTCAGAGAATGCTCATTGAATTATGTTCCAGGCAGTGTAGTAGATACTGTGAGAAATAGTATAAAGTCTCATTAAGTAACGAAACCAATTCCACAAACCATGTGTCAAAATCAGTCTTATTACTTCATGATCATACTGTGTTCTAGCCACATCCTACCTTCTAAGAAGAAACAATTCAGATGACAGAAATAATTTATACTATATATTTTTTTAACAATAGTCACACTACCAAGAATTATAAAGAATCAAATGCTTGGTACTGATGGCACTTACTCAAGGAATTATTTTAGAGAGCCATTTGCAATGTGTCAAGAGCCTTAAAAGTGTTCCCTTTTCAAGCAGTGTTCCTAATCTAAACCACAGAGCACAGAAAGCAATGTGAGTGACTGTTTTCTCAGTTTTCCCAAGGATGGTACTTGGCTAGAACCACTCTAGAGGTAGACAAAGTATGACTCATTGCATGCAATGGATGCCTTAGGACAGCAGGGTTGAATTCTGTCCTAGGGCCCCTGTTGAAAAAGGTAATTTCCTTTCCATAAGTCTCTCTTGAGGAGGTAGCTGAAAAACAAGATACAGATTTCTGTTCAAAACACTTTATAAGGGAGGAAACAACCCAAATGACAAACATTAAAGGGATGACTGACTAAGTGAATCAATACACACCTACACAATGGACTGCTTTGAAAAGATTAAAATGGTGTTTTTGGAGACTTATGGCATGGGAACTGTTCATGTTTAAGGTTAAGTGAAAAATCCAGGACAGTAAATTTGAATAATTTGATAATAACTAGAAGATAAAATCATACATACACTTAGACTGAAATACATCAAAATGTTAACAGAAGTCATCTCTGTGTGCAAGAATTATAAATAATTTCAAAAATGTATTTTCTTGTGACCCTCTGTGGCCCTAGGACGATATCTCAAAGCACCTGGGATGCTTGTTAAAATTTAGATTCCTGAGAACCTCCCTAGACCCGACGTATCAGAACCTCTGAATGATTATATTAATAAGAAGGGGTTCAGGTGATCCCCAGGCATTCTAAAGTTTCAGAGTCCCTGCTGCAGAAAGGGCATATTTCTATTACCAGTTTTATGACAGCAGTTTAAATGAAAATGAAGTCATTCCAAGCTTCTCCTGGAGTACAAACAGGAAATCCGGGGCAATGGGCACCGAAGAGAGTGAAGGGAGAGTGAGAATCATCATGATGCCTGGGCCCCAGACCGGTTCTGAAGTTGCTGTTTCTTGATAACTTTCTGACCACACTTTCTTCGTACGTGCTGTTGTGAAAGCACAAGAGGACACTGTGAGTCCTCCAGAGTACCTTCCTTCTCTACTGCCTATTTCCTGCAAAAAGAACAAGATAATAGAAAGCAACGATTCATTAAATGAGATATGAATTTCCCCTTTGCACAGTGGAATTTATTTCTCCCTCTTTTCCTGAGCAAACACAGATCATTTTAATGATTTCCCTGCAATGTAATTAAAGCCTGTTAAACATTACCGTCTCCAAGGGACATTGGTTATTCTAGCCTCAGATTGGTGCTAACGGTTCAGCACTTGTTAAAGTAAAGAAACAGCTGCCACCAAGGACACGGCGTGTTCTAAAACCTGGCTTTTATTTCTCCTCTGTCCTTTGCTCATAGGCTAAACTAGAAGAGCTGATTTCTAGATCCTTTTCTTTTTGAAGATTTCCATATGAGGTCCAAACAGCTGAACAGAATTTGTTTTACATATTTGTCATGAGGCGTATACATTCTGCCCTTTGAAGAAGCAACGCGTCTGATAGGCTATTCTCGTCTTTAATCCTGTCTCTGGGAGACAGAAGGGCGTATGGCCACATTCAAATAGCTGGTGCCTGTGATTTTGTTGAAAGACTCAGGAGACCTGACGGCCAGCAGAAACAAGGCATTTAGTTCCCATTGACTTACAAAAATTGTGCAGCTTCTGATGCAACTGAGAAGGTGGCTCTGGGGGCACAGCTCCAGGCTGCAGATCCAAATGTCAGGACACTTGGCACAAAGTCTAACTTTGTATATGATGGACATAGATGTTCATAGCTACTGTCTGAGCCTTTTACTACTTTGATTTAAAAGCAATGTTGAAATGACTATACACCAATAAACAAAATGTGGCACACACATACAATGGAATATTATTTAGCCTAAAAAGAAAGGAAATTCTGGCGCATGCTACAACATGGATGAACCTTGAAGCCACTATGCTAAGTGAAACAGCCAGACACAAAAAGACATATATTGCATGAGTCTTCTTATATGAGGCACCTAGGGAGCTAAATACGTAGAGACAGAAAGTAGAATGGTAGCTGCCAGAGGCTGGTGGGGAGAAGGGAATGGGCAGTTATTGTTTCGCGGGTACGGAGTTTCAGTTTTGCAAGATAAAAAAAAGTTCTGGAGATGGATTATGGTGATGGTTGCACAATAACGTGAATGTACTGAATGACACTGAAATATATATTTAAAATGGTTAAAATGGCACATTTTATGTTATGTAAATTTTACCATAATTTAAAAATATGAATAAATTAAAACAGATTTTAATCACCATATATCATAGATAAAATAACAACACGAGGATGTTGAGGAATGCCAGACTGGAATAGGCCAATGGGCCCCTGCAGGCAAGCCCAGGGAGGCAGGCTGGGACAACCCACTGATCTTTGTGACTTGTCACCCCCTCCCTCACCCTACCAAGGGCTTGGGACACACCCATCTTTCTTCCTCCCTGTGGTAGCATTACTCACCAATTTTCCCAAAGCCCTCTTCCTGAAAGACTCCTGCCGAGTGCTCTTTACTTTGTGGGATGGAGTTGGTGGGATGGTGAGCATGAGAGTAACCAGCTTGGCCTTCTCTGAATGAAAGAATGAATGCCCAGGCCTTGTCCTTGCAAATACAGAATGGGGAGAATTGTACCTTGGACACCTGCCACCTCTGTCAAAGCCCCAAGTCCTCTGGGCACGTACCCAGCAGCCTCGTGCTGCCCCCACAAGGCCTAGGGATCCCCCTGCCAACCCCACCTTCTACAACACCTAGCTGCCGAACTTCCCCGTCCTCCCTAAAAACCACCAGTCAGCAACCTGAGTGGGAAGAGTCTGATAACTTTTTCTAAGCTATTAATAGCTAATAAGGCAAATGTGATTGCTCTCATTTTCTTATTAGCACAGCCTAGCTAAAGGTCATAAGCCTATGGTAGAAATTTCGTCATCCCACACAAAATACGGAGGCTATGTTCCCATCTTCAGACTGTGGACTCTGACTCCCAGGCCTAATTTTAGGTCAGGATTATGAATTGATCAGACTTTGGGATTCTTCTCTTGTCAAATAGTCTCTTCAAACAGAGAATTTGTATCTCATCGTCCTGTCCACCCCAGAGACTGGCAGAATGCCTTGTATGCACTATAAATTCTAAAAATATTTAGTGTCTTATTTCCAAGTTCTGCATCTGGGTTTTACTGGGCTTCACTCTCCTTCTCTAGAACTCACAGATGCTTCTCAAGTGCTTCCTTTTCTCCCCCTTCTTGGTGAACTTCAGGAAACCCACAGCATCTGCTAGATGCCTTTTGGGGTAAAAGAGCCTGGGGAAGGTATGTGAGTTCAATCCATCTTAAAGGAAGATAGTAGGATAGACACCAAGTCACACTCCTCTCCTGGAACCTCCCTGCACTGTGGCTTGGATGGGACGCAGTCAAGAGGCAAAATCAGGACAGTCTGCTGGGTCTGTCTCCAGGTGCGCCAGTGTTGACGGGTGACTTAGGTTTTGCATAACCACCGTCTCAACTTACCTCATTTTCCATCCCTTTCAGAACATCCTGGAGCTGGAGAAGGAAAGAATTCACCTCTTATGCAATAACTTAAACCAGTACAGCCAGCATATTTCTCTTTTTGGCCAAACCCTGACCACAGTGAGTAGTGAAGATCTCTCCACTTCTGGTACGCGTGGTAAGAATTGGCAGGAAACCTTTCTTCAGCAACCTCATTCTGCTTTCCTTGGCACGGCAGTGCCACACACAGATTCACTGTGCCATCAGCAAGATTGACGTCGAGAAAGATATCCGGGCTCTGATGGAAGAGACTGCAACTTTATCTACAGAAAACAAATCTGAGTTCCTATTGGCCGATTACTTTGTAAGTATGGAATGTAAGGAAGTTGCATGAATGGGGAACCTTAGCCATATCCTGAGGGGCTCATTTGGAAAAAATGGAAAGCAACTGTAAAGGAAACATCTTGCTTTGTAAATGAAAATGTTGATCTTTTTCATAGTCCATATAAATAAAAGATAGAGCATGTGGTTTACAAACTGGGCAATGGAAACGTGCCTTTGGTATTCTCTGGAAGGGAAAAATGTCAAGCATGGTTTTAGACAGACTCTTCATATTCAGTCTTCTATAAAAAGTAGTGATTACTACATGACTATATAGAGATTATATGTAGATCATGTTTCGTGATCTATATATAATCACTGTATAACACATGGTGCCTGTAGTGGTTTTCTGTACTAATTGCTGTGTAACAAGTTACGCTCTGTAACAAATTACCCCCAAACTTAATGGCTTAAAACAAACATTTATTATCTCACAGTTTATGTGGGTCAGGAAATCCACGTGTGGCTTAGCTGGGTGCCTCTGAGTCCCTCCCAAGGCTGCAATTGAGATGTCAGCCGGGGCTGCAGACATCTCGAAGCTCTTCCAGCAGAAGGGCCATTTGCAAGCAAATGCATGGGGCTGTAGCCCCCCCGTCCTCACTGGCTGTTGGTTGGGGATATCATTTTCTTGCCACGTGGGTTTCTCCATGTCTAACAGCATGGCAGGCTGCTTCCCTCAGAATGAGTGATTCCAGAGAGACAGAGCCAGAGGGCCCAAGAAGGAATAATAGTCTTTTGTACACTAATGTCAGAAGTGACATTTTATCATATTCTATTTGTTAGAAGCAAGTCATTAAGTGCAGCCCATACTCAAGGTTGGGGGATGGGAATTGTCCAAAGGCACAAGTCCCAGGAGGTGGGACTGGTTGTCAGTACTTTTCATGGCCCCTTGCCTTGAAACACTTGGACCAAACTTCCTGAGGCTGATTTTGAGGGCATTTGGGTGATTCTACTATGGAACGAAAGCTGACCAGTGTGCCTGGTCAGAGCCCAGATGTCTCGCCTTTTGGCTGTGTTAGAGAAAATTCTTTGTCCTCTCAGGTCATGTCCTCAAAGATTTTGGCCTCTGCTCCCCTCTTGCTAGTCTTAATTGCAGTGTTCTAGGAGCTGGTCATTAATTACCAAAACCTGCAGAAGAATTCCTGATAGCTTTTCCCTGGGTCCTCTGCTATATTGTATTCAGACTTTCAAGCTCCAGATTGAGGGTCTCAATCCTCTGGTCATGTCCTCCTAGAGGATTGAAAGTACAGCCTAAGCCGACATCCCTGGACCCTGCTCAGGGAACAAGAGACAGGGAAGAAGAAAGGGAGTTAGATCAGGTACAGCAGTAAGTCCTGACCAGCTCTCCCCCTTCCCCACCCTCCAAACAGCAGCAAATGGCCAGCTATTTCTTTGAGTCTTTTTTTCCCACCCTGGCAAAGAAGAAGTATATTAACAATAGCAATGTCTGTTCAAAGCAGAAACAAAGATAGAGATGGGAGTGGAAAGGAAGATTTGATTACATGGGGAAAGTACTTTTCTTTTCTTTTTGTTCTTCCAAATAGCATAGGTAAGACCTGAGATGGAAAAATGTACAATAAAATAAACCCACTACTTTCTTACAAAGGATGATAAAAATGCCCATATTGAACTGCCTGCCAATTAAAATAAGGGTCATTCTCCTTACAAATTTGACTCCGGTTCTACTGAAATGTAAGGAGGCAGCCACAGTGATTTATCTTTAATTGACATGCTCATGGGAATTTGGGGTTTCTATGAAACTTCAGGGTGCTAGAATTCACAACCACATATCCGTTGTCTAAGAGAAAGGACTGTGTCTTAAAATGAGTGAATAGGGTGTTCTTGACATCTTTAAAGCAGAACACTCCATGTCTGACTTTATAGTCATTGGCAATAAGTTTAGACTGGTTTTTATCCAGTGTTATGAGACTTTCATTGACCATAAGACAGGAGAATAGTCTGAATGCAAACATTGGAGGGCTAGTGGCCAGGGTGAAAATATTTTTAAGGTCACTATAAATGCCATGTTCAAAAGGTTGTATGTGTAGTTTTATATGCTCCACCAGTATTGACCTTCCTAACAACTCTTTGGAAGAGATTATAATACACCCAATCCTCAAGTTGATCCAGGAGCAATCTGTCCCTGGAAATACATGTTTAAACAATATGTATCCCCAAAGAAACCAAGCAAAGTCTTGGACTGGTATGGGTGCTGTGTTATGATTTGCATTCCTCCAACAAGGAAGGACTTAGGGTTGGAGTTAGGCATCTTTGCACCTTAATCAGAGCTCACCTGAGGATGTGACATTGGCTTGGGCCTCAGATGTGGGCAAACATGTGAAGTGGTAGAGAATTGGGGATCAAAGTAGTTGGGTTTCAGGAGGAAACACAAGCTGTTTCAGCTTGGGCCTTCTTCTGTTTCTCTGTGTCACAGGTAAAATGGAGAAAATAAAACCAACTTCATTGAGTTGTAAGAATTGCATGTAATAAAGAATAAAGAAAGCTTTATAATGTACAATGTATAATATGTAAATAAAATATTTTTTTATCTATTATATTTTTATATTTGCTCTAAATCCTCATGCTTCTCCCGCTTCGTGAAGATCTGTATAAAGCTAATCTCTCCACCCATATTCAGGATCCTAGTTTTTCTCCTTCTTTATCGGAGAAAACTGCCTCCTCCTCTTCCACTTTGAGTCAATAATTTCCACTCTTTCTCCATGGGTTGCTGTCCCTCTGCCACATGTGTGTTTAGCCACCTCCTACCTCAACCCCACCATCCTAATTTTTTTTTCATTTAATCTTTGAAATATATGCACCTGAAAGCTCAGATATTATTCATAGCTCCTCATAAGCTACATGATAAAATTCCTACTTCAGCTCTTAACATCTCTAGCCCAAACTACCAAGACAACTTTTTCTTTCACTATTTTTGATGAAGCATCTGGTCTATTCATTGTTCCTGGTACATCTCAGGCAGACCTCACTCTGCCCTCCGATTGTGCCATTTCTCCTGCCTGGGTGCCCTTTGCCCTCCTTCGCTGAACAGTCACATCTTCTTGCCTCTCTAAAGCTGTCCACTGCCCCTGCTCTTGGTGACTGTACCATTCGTGAATTTGCATGAGCATGTATTGCTGGTTTTCTTAACGTTATGCTCCAAGGCCTAACTAAATCATAAACCCATTCTGGGCAGAGCACATGTGTTTCAGCTCACATGTTGTGGAGACTGAGCCAACACAGAACTCAATGAAATTTCCTTCCACTCCAGAGGCAGTTGTAGCCCAAAACACATACATGATGTATTAAATCATGTTCTAACTTGAATAAAGGGTAATAAGGAGCAATAAGTATACAACATTAAAGGGTTCTAACTTGAATAAAGGGTAATAAGGAGCAATAAGTATACAACAAATGGATTAATTAAGAAACTGAAATAACTATAGTAAGGCTCATCCTCGAAGAATAATTTGCTCTATTAAAGAAAGTGCTCAGCCACGTACTTACAGGGATGTTTCCTTATTAGTCAGATCTAGAACAGATAGAACGATATGTGTAAAATCAAAGATTATCCTGCTTTTATTTTTTTACTTTTTTTCTTTGTAAAGTTAAAATTAAATGCAGTCAGTGAAAGTCTCAGTGTAACTGGGAGTAGCAACTCTTACTTTTGTCCCCGTAAGTTGTTAAACATTTTTTTTTTTTCCTAAAGGAGGAAGACCCTAACAATGCAATGGATAAAGACAGACGGAAGACTTTCATAAAACCAAAATTGTTGAGACTGCAAAAAGATATTGAAAAGGCCTCAAGAGACAAGGAAGGTGTGTAATTACCATACTCAGAGGTTTCACTCAGAGTTAGGATTAATCTGCTTTTGCTGACTTGGGCGGGGATCAGTTCATTTAAAGAACCATGTATCAAACCTAAGTTGTGTGAATAAAGAAAAATAAAAAAGAAGAAAAGAGAGAGCAAAAAAATTAGAAAATGACATTTTAGTCTATTTGGGAGACCTATATAAGTACTATACTACTATTTTCAGAAATGTTGCATTTTACTGTGTTTCTGAAATTGGCTGGAGAGACAATTTGTTTGGTTTTAAACACGGTAAACCTGTGCACAGGACATTTGGGGTTTTCTGTTTGTTTGTTTGCTTTTACTAACTTTTGAAACAATGTAAACAGTCATTCAGATTAAATCCTATACTTAGAAGTTAGGCATTTTAGAATGTGAAGCAGCTCTAAAGCAATGAAGCTGATAAAAAAAAAAGACTCCACACTTGTGATTCTGCTATGTAGACAATAGTTTGTTTTATGTGGATCATAATAACTCATTGCAGTGTAATACTGGGTAGGAAATCCAAGACAGAAAATGGTTAGTGATATAAATACCATTATGAGGAAGAGGCTACCATTGTGTAAACATTTGGAATTGCTGGAATGGTTCAACCAAGAGAAACTCAAAATCTCATCTTGCAAAATAACAATCAGGACACTAAACACCAGCATTTCTCAAATTTCATTAAAGGAAGATAAAGATAAATGAACAGTCAGTTCATTTATCATTATTTATTCACTAAAATTTAGTAACCACTACTTACAGAAACCCCCTCAGTCATTTAGGAAGTTCTGCTGTCACTTCTAGGTTCAGGCTCCCTTTGAGGGTAACAGACTCCTGCCATGTCCCACTAGGATGGGATGAAAGGTAAACTGAGAGCGTGATTTCATTTTCAGGCCTGCAACGAATGCTCAATACATACTCCAGCAACTCCTCCTTCTCCAACGCCAAGAGCCAGAAAGAGACAGCAGTGTTAATGGACGAGGTAAATATTTGCAGAACGCAGTTTCCTAGATTTAGTGATGAAAGGGTTATTTTTAGAGCACTTGTTTTCTGGCCCATCTGGCTTCCATTTGCCTTTCCTTTCTCGTGACATAGAACAATCTAGTGGGAGAGCTTACAGGGTCAGCTCCTTTACGAAGTTTGAGGGACCTGGAAAAATCTAACTACCTAGAAATGTTTGCTTTAGTATCCTTTTAGGAAAAGAACTGTGTCTAAAATAGCATTCTCCGTATTAGAGTCATTCTTTACGGGCCTAGAAACCATGTGCACTTTAACTCAGTTAAGAAACGTGAGTGAAAATATGGGGTCTGCATTCAGAAGGGCCGTGTTTGGATTTAGCTCTGTTTATAGGAACCTGGGACGACTTCAGTTTGCTCACCTGTAAAATGGGAGTATTGGTACCTACCTCTAGGGCTTTTGTGAGGATGAAATATTATTTAGGAAATGCTAGCACAGTGCTCAGAAGAGGAGCTCAAAAATGAGTAATTTTTATTAAGATGCTATTTTCCTTTCACCCTTCAGCCGACATCAGGGTCCTGGGAGAGTTGCAGGAGAAAGGAAAGAGGCGGCGCACAGAAGGGAGAGGGTGGCCTGGGGTGTGAGGAAATGAGCAGCTTTGCAGGCTGCAGGCGAGGTTCCCTGGGGGTAGGGGTGGGGCAGGGAGGTGGTTCCAGGAGACAGGGGGTAGGTAGGCCTCTTGGTCTTTTTGCTGAGTGCCTGGACTCCAGCGGCAACACAGACACTCTTAGGGACGGATGGACATATTGGTTGCTCTGGGGGAACCCACATTAAAAGGGCAGTTAGCTAAAGACTCGTGCATTTTATGTAGTGATAAAAATGAACAGATATGTGTTACCTATGTGTGCGAGATATGGGTTTCTGCTCTGATTAGAGTGATTAGAAGTGGACTTGAGTTAATCTAAGAAGAATTCAGGAAGCAAGAAATTTTTTAGAAATGTTTTGAAGGATACAGGAATCTGGGCTAACTTTCTTTACCTTGCATATAGCTCAACTCTCTCGTGAAAGCAGGCACAGCAACTGGCAATTTCAATAGTTCTTTGGTGAAAGTAGACAAATGCAGCCAAGTATACAGTTGACCGATTTTTTAGGTATAGGCTTCCTTTAGTGGGAATGCTGTTGCAGAAACAAACCTAACACTTCTTGTGAAAAGAAAGGCCTGCAATCTGTTCACTTGGAACAGGGGTCTAACATACTTGCAATGACACATGGCTACAATTTTTATGAAATTATAAAACAGACTCTTGGACATTTTCTGTGATAGCATGCACAAAATGTAAACTAATGCAATGCAAATAATATTTACCAAAATAAAGTCATAAAGAGCATTTTGTGATGCCATTGAGTTATGAGTTTACTTTTTGATAGTAATTGCACAGCATTCTGTCATTGTCATTGCCATCAAAAAGCATGTATTAGGATCATCTGGGTACACAACTAGCCTGATGCACACAGTGGAGGATGCAAGGTGGGAGAGGATCTGACCCCTGAGCTTCTGATGTTCATGATCTAGTTGAGGAGCAAGTAGGAACCTTCAAATAAGGGATGCCAAGTATCTGTGTAACTTCCTTACACATGCTCTGCATCTGGGTAGAGGGAAACTAGTGGTATTGGTAGATTTTGTGTTACCCAGGGAAGGTTTCTTGGACAAGGGAACTCTGTTTCATTTAAATTCTTTCCTAGTTCAAATATGGAAGTGCCATATTTGAATAAAAAATGTTGGCAGGCATGTTATAAGAAATTATTGCAGAAACTGGAGGCACTTAGATTAGCTTTTTCTTCAGATACTGCAAAGAGTGCCACATACGAGATGAACTAGATTTGTTCTCTGACTATCAGATGAAGACTGGGTCTAATGGTTGAAGTGTAGGGGAGCTTTTGATTTCATGTAAGGTAAGCCTGCTTCACAATGCAGTGGATTGGCCCAAGGATTAGATATGCTCCCCATCCATTGGAGCTGTTCTGACCACGGCTGTGACTCTCTGGCGGGGAGGTTAGGGTTAGGAATCCCAGGCTGGAGGCATGGAGAAAAGAGGGATAATGGTGAGGAGGACATTGGATCAGCAGGACACTTCCAATGTCTAGATTCTGTTATTTGATTTACTCTGAACACAGCCTGACAAAGAAGTAATTATAAAGTTTCTAGTTTAAGGTCAAATCAAGAACAAGAAAAGACTAGGAATTTATTTTTAGCTTCACTCATTATTTTTAAACTCAAATACCCCAGAATATTGTTTCCAGTTTCCAGGAGAGTTACTACAGATTTCCTGGGTAACCTGAGACCCCACCACCGCAAAAAAACCCAAACAAAACAAAACGAAACAAAACACCCAAAAACTCTAACATTCCTTTTATTCTATTGATGTTAATTCAGTTCTGTTCACAATATTGAGCACCTATTGCCCAACTGCTCTTCCCCCCAGGCCACCAAAAGTCTACCTTCTGCAATCAGCACTTATTATTTCTTTTCTTGGCCTTCAGCAGAAAATTGAGTAAAGCTATTCATTGCTACAGAACACTGAGTAATCTATCTGCCATGGTTTCCCATTCACCCCATTTACAAGATATTGCTTGAAGGGTCCCCCCTTTTTTCTCTTCAGCATTTTCCATGCATATCTGTACATGAGCTGAATGTGTACTTTTCTAACTCCTCTGTCATTGTGAACATTATCCTGATTTTCCTTACCTATCCAGCTGTGCCTCATTTTCTAGAACTTTATTCATGTGGCCAAATGATGTATCCACAGACCAATTTGAAACTAGACCTTTTGGAAGCGAACTCCTATAAACTGTCATCAGTATTAGCAGAACTTGAGCAAAGACCTAAACCCAGCCATCCCTGTAGTACCTCCATCTTCAAGTGGAAAGAAAAGGTAAAATTTGAAGAGATTGGTTGTAATTTCTCAATGGGGCCTCCTCGGTGGAGTGGTTTAAAATAGCAACAGGGCCAAAAAGCTGTTATGAATTACATGTGCTATAAGTCGTCCCAAGTCCTAATTGCAGAATTTTGAGATAAATTTATTTTTATTCCTTGTGAGCACAGTAAGAGCTAGACACAACTGAATACATTCTTTATAGGCTAAATTACTATGAGGAGTTAAAAACAATTTGGATTTCTTCTCTCTCCTCATACCTTAACTTTATCCTTTGAACATGTTTATATGGTAAAATTTCCACTATGCTGAAATTTTAGTATTCACACAGATCTAAATTGTATGTAAGATTTTGTGACATGCATTAGTTTCATCTGCTGAACATAGTGGATAACGTAGCTAATGCATGCATACAACTGTAAAGAGTCCCACGCTGTGTTTTCCCAGTATTGCACCCATCAGGAATTGATGAGTAGATGAAGGTGCGTTGTTGCTATTGCTTGTGGCTGTTTTCCATGACCAGTCAGAAGGGAGCTGTAGCTGTCTCGTGATGAAGGGATGATTTTCTTTCTAAGAGGCTCAGGAGCTCTAAAACAATCTCAATAATTTAGATAGTCATGATCATTTTATTTGCATTAAGCCAATTAATTAAAGTTGGATTTGTAGAAGAGATGCTATGAATGTTATGATTTGGCCTAGACATTCAGGTCAGAATTGGAAACACGGGCTATAAAATACAGTAATTGTCTAATTATGAAAATATTAAGGCTTCGGCTTAAAGCTAAAACCTAGTAGGGCTTAGGAATGTATTGAATAGTTTATTTATATACTCTCCAATTGAAAAAAAACAAATTCCTGAGGAAGACAGCTACAGAAGAGTTAATTTTCACGAATACTTGTGATAATAGTGTTGTTAAAAATGGTTTTTTAAAACTATTTGAACAGGAGCATACTCATAGTTATGTAAAGATATCTCGGCCTTCTTTGATGAAGAGATTAGAGAATGTGGTGAGCGGGGCATCTTCTGATGGCCAGAGGAATCCGAGTTCTTCATCTCCAGGTAATCCCACGCCCAGAATAGTTTGGGGGCTGGGTCCTCCGGGTAAGGCACATTGCTACATTTAAATTTTATTTTCAGAGCCACATTGACTTGTATCTGTTCAAAGAAATTTATATTTTCATTGGAACTGAATAATTTGTTAGCAGCTGTAGCTTTATGTACTAATGTAATAACAAAGGTGGGAAGGAGTCAAGAAGAGTAGAACGTTGGGAAAAGTATTGTATAACATGAGAGGTTACCTTGGATTTTAGATGACTGGCATCCACTTTATTCAAATAGCCTACAATTTGCCATCCATGCAATAACCACTGTGAGGAGCATTGCAGCTCTGTCTCCAGGGCCTCCTCTAAACTCACACGGCAAGCCTGTCCTCTCTGAAAAAAACATGGTGATCCAGGTGGTTTTCCAGGGCTACACGTGGGCTTGGAACTCATGGTCTACAAACCCCCTTTATTCAGCCATCTGACTTCAGCTATTCGTCCATCCACACCCCACTGCCCTTCCCCTTTCAACACAGGCACACACACGCACACACATACACACACACACATACACACACGTACACACACATACGCACACACATACACACACACGTACACACACATACGCACACATACACACACATACACACACATACACACACATACGCACACACATACACACACACATACGCACACATACACACATATGCACACATACACACACATCATTATCCCAGATTGTTCAACTATAACTACCATAATCTTACCTCTAGTTTCTTGATTAGAAATTATCAAAAAAGAGTTTCAGAGAAACCAGGACATTTTGGTCCACACAATATATTAAAGAGTCACCACTGCATTGTTTGAGAAACAGTTCCATAAGCAACTAACACATGCTCTAAATATCCATTATCTATACCTGAATGGCAAAGCTAGTATATATTTTCCAAAACATTTATGCAACTACCACACATATAGTCTAACCAATGTTGACTAAACTCATATGGGAAATGATATTGTCATCTTTATTACTATTATTAATACAATAACATTTTTCTCCAGACTTACTATTTTCTATATTATAATATAGTTATTGGTTATATAATATACATAGCCCATACGCATAGAAAGTATATCATAAATGGTTATTGGATCAAGGAATGAAAATTATGTAAAATTATAAACTTTGCTTTTGAGAAAATTTCGATATATTTAAACTCTGCACCACATTGTTAAATAACCAAAGAGCTGCCAGTGATATTCATCGCGCCTGCTTACACAGCATAGTAATTACAACTTAATCCAACTTCCAGCCTCTGGTGCGGCCCAGCCCAGCAACCGTCTTTGCAAAGCTTTATATTCTTTTCAAGCCAGGCAAGATGATGAGTTGAACTTGGAAAAAGGTAAGCGTTACTCTCAATGTTTTAATTGCTTTTCCATATTGATATCCTTAATGCGCATAAAACCCTAACTTAGCATGGCAGCCTTCAGAGCTATTAATACTATCACGTCGAATCAGTTCAGGTCTATAATCCCTCTTCTTAGAAGATAAAGGTAAAGCACATCAAAAACTAAAGCTCATATAATCATAATAGCTAACACTGATTCTGTATTTGCTATGTGCCAGACATTGTTGCAGGCAGGTTGTCCAACTGAATATTCATAAGCACCCTCTGCAGTAGGTATTGTTATTTGTCCCCATTATATAGCAGAGGAGACTGAGGCACAGAAAGGTTAAGTACTTTGGCTAAAGTCACATTACAGTGGCAGCACAGGATTCTAACTCAGAAACTCAGTCATGCTCCTGATCACAGTGCTACACCAGGGTGGAGAATGTCAGTAAGGGACAGTCATTCGAGATGTAACCCACCTTTTTATTTTTCAGAAGCTAGACATACAAAAATGTGAAGTGACTTCCTCTCTTCACTTAGTGTAAGAGCAAGTTCTAGAACCTGGGTCCACAGTTTAATGTTTGTCCCACTTAGCCCTCGGGACAGCTTTTTATGGCCCATCTAAAAAGTAAGACCCCCTTCTTTGTGTCCTAGGTTTTTATTTAACATGGAAAGGTACTACGTAGGGGGTTATATAAACCTCAATATTATTAAACAAGAAAAAGTCTCCAGCCTCAACTTTCCTTGTGTGTCCAGTTGGCAACACATTTGGATGTCAGCACTAAGGCAGAGATCTGGAAATGGAAGGGTTAGTGAGAAAGAGTTATGTCATAGGAGAATGCCAATTACCCGTGACCAGGACACAGCTCTCAGAGCAAGCAGAAAATCAAGATAGATTATGTAGCCAAACCACAGGGACACCACATATTGGCTGTCGTTTACTGGGTATTTCTTTTTAGTGTGCCAGTCACATTTCTCCAGACAATTACTTTTCCTCCTATATGAATAAAAAACCTATTTCCCAGATACCAACTAGAACCTGTGAGTCCTGCATTTGTGTTACATAGTTCACAATAAATTGTTGTTTGTTCTCAGCTCCCTGTCGGCTGCAGAGCCTACTTATACTTTATATTCTAAGTAGTTTCTTTAAATGAAGTACAACACTGGGGGCTTAGGGAAGCTGGCAATACCATTTTAAATCTTTTGCTTGACTTCCTGTTAATAGATTATGTCAGACAATCTACTGACCTAAGAAAAGCCATTAGAGAGAGAACTTAGACTGAGAATCAACTCCTACAAGAATAAATGATGATTTATGACAATAAAAGATAGAAAGGGAGTTACTAGTCTCCTTTGCCTTAGAAAGAAAATGACTGGGAGAAAGGATGAAAAAAAAAAAAGACTGAAAAATTACCTCAAAATGATGCTAAAGAAAAAGTAGCTCTCAGATCCTAAAGGAAGCAGAGGTTTCTACTTTGAGGTACCCGAAGCAGCCAGGAAGACAGGACTCTATCTGTCTCTCTCGAGGAGCTTAGCCAAAGGACCTGGGACACTAGGTTAAATTTTGGAGTTATTAATGTCAGAATTAAAAAAAAGAGAGAGAGAGAGAATTGGACAAGAGCCACGTTTCTTAGGAATTCTATTTATTTAAATCATTGCTTTAAAAAAGTATTGTCTTCAAACTGATGTTGTATTGAAGTTATCTAAATTGTTGGATATTTCTGTGCAAAGCTGTGAGTTAGGATTTTAGACCATGAAACCAGGTGTAATGGAGGCATGGAGGTGGGTTATCTTGATCTTAAGAAAAGACTATTAAGTGAGACGTACTCACAACTGTCAACGCACCACACTGTTATGGCCACCAACATGTGAAACCCGCAAAGTATGGACACTAAGAAAGAGTTTGGTGACAATCCATCAGCTATATCCAAACTGAGCCAGGCAGCACAAGAAGGACCTATGATCCAGTGTGATCTCTGTTTAAGCAAACCATTTTATGGCATAACTCAGTTGTTCGTTATCTTACTCTTTCTATGATTCTCTGGATTAGGCCTGCTTCATACAGAGGTGTTCAATAAATTTTTCTTCCTCCGAATCAAGTGCAGAAAGTATTCGAATGTTTCTAATTAACTCCTTGAAAGCAAAATCTCCTTAAAACTCTTTAGCAATCAGGCTCAGGCATATGTTCAAATCGCAGACGCCCATTTGCCTAACTAAATGTATATTTTCACAGGTGACATTGTGATTATACACGAGAAAAAAGAAGAAGGATGGTGGTTTGGATCTTTAAATGGAAAAAAAGGCCATTTTCCTGCTGCTTATGTGGAGGAGCTGCCTTCTGACCCTGGGAACACAGCGACGCAGGCATGAAGCATAGCCCCAAACACACTGCCTCACACCCTCTGTAAACTAACTCCACCATGTGGTGCATATAAAAACGAAATGTCATTATCTTTACAAGTTTTTCTTTTTATTTATTTTTAATTGTTAGAAATTTTTTCCAGCATATTATGGGGATACAAATGTTAAGGTTACGTATATTTCCCTTGCCTCCTCCCCCCTCAAGTCAAAGCTTCAAGTGTGTCCATCCCCCAGTTGGTGTGCAT
>VBSM01001562.1:16152936-16163904 GCA_008086735.1 Cheirogaleus medius
AGCAAGGACTTCCAGCACTATGCTGAATAGAAGTGGAGATAGTGGGCAACCTTGCCTTGTTCCAGTTCTATGCTTCTATGTTCCAGTGGGAATGCTTTCAGTTTTTCCCCATTCAGTATAATGTTGGCTGTGGGTTTGTTATATATGGCTTGTATCATTTTTAGGTAAGCCCGGTCTATGCTTATTTTGTTGAGCGTTCTTATCATGAAAGGGTGTTGAATTTTGTCAAATGCTTTTTCTGCGTCTATTGAGAGAGTCCTACCTGCATATCACAGCACTTTGCACTCGTGGTTATTTGCCTGAAACCGAGTCAGTCAGAAGACGGAGGGTAGAGAGAAGCAGGGGAGAAGCTCGTGGCTCCTAGGGTTTTCCAATTCTAAGACACCCTAGAGATGATCCAGGACAACTCCTGGTGTCACAGAAAAAGAGACTGAGTCCAGGGTGGGCTCAGCAGCTCACCTGAAGTCACAGAGTTTTCTGGTAGCACGACAGCAGTTTGGACTTGGCTGTCCTTTTGCTCTCGACTTGGGCGGCAACAGGACACAGCAGGCCTGGAACTCCAAGAACAGAGACAGACAACCAAGACTCCAGTGAGGCTGACCGGGGTTAGGGGACAGTAGAATCAAGGATCAGGAGCAAAGGCTGGAAGTCCACAGACTGGGAAGACGGGGTGATTGACCAGAGATCTAGGCAGGGGGCAGAATGGCGTTTCATCCTGAGCCAGTGATCTTCCGGGGCTGCTTACCTCCCTGCTGCCCACCACCAGAACTGCTCGTGGAGTGCGGCCAGGTGTGAGCCAGAGGTGGCTGGGGATATGAGAACAAGAGCAGAGTGGACAGGAAGGGGTTAGGAGACAGTGCCCCGAACTCCGTGTCTCCTTGCCCATTTGGAAACTTCATTTACCAATTCAGAAACAAGGAATTCTGCACTTTCCAACAGTCATTATGGGAAAAATACCCAAGCAGCTGCCTAATAAAAGGAACTTTAAATGCCAATAGGTCTTTAGTTTGAATGGAAAGTTCTGGAAACCAAACTTCATTATCAAAATGGAATATTTAGGGTGAAGACAATTTGTGCTGCTTCCTAAAGTGCCCCACAAGGAGAGGCTGGGAATGAGAGAGGTTAGGCACCAAAACTCCTGCCCAGGGGAAGTTTAGAATGGAGAACATGTTATAGCAGCATCTTTCAGAAAATGAATGGCACGTCTGCCTGGAGATCACACATTCCATTGAACAGAAGGTCACGGTGTTGACAGAAACTCCTAGATATGTTTACTCTTGTGCCAAATAGAGAGTCTATCCTTTGGAACTTCAACGTAGGCATTAAAGGAATAATTAAAATCCATTCCATTACTCTCCTGCCCCTTATCTCTTTTTTTTTTAAATTCATCAAATTTTATACTTTCAAGAAGGAATTTTTCAAACTAAGGAACATATCTTTTTTATATTCTGTGCCATTACATTCTTATAGCTGGATATAACTAACACAATAGATATTTATAGATACAGATATTAGACCTGAAGGAGCGCAAGTAAAATTTGTTATGTCAGACATAACTTACAGCTCAGAAGAACAGACCAGAAGTTTTAATGCCATCCTTAATGGTGTACTAATGAAGGCTTTCTGCATATAGAGTTGGCTAAATAATAAGCCATTAGACCATGAACAGAGATTTTGAATTTATATTTCCTTTTCATCTTCTTTCCATTAAGCCTTGATGGATAAAAAATTGTGTAGCAATTGACTGCAGCCTACACTGGACCATTTTGTCTAAAGTGATGATAATGGTGGTTGGACCCTAAAACTCTTTGGAGGTAATTTTCAAAGAAAGAGATCCTTCTTTCTTCATAAATCAGTTGTGTTTTATGAAAACATAAATGGTTCTTTTCCTGTTTTGAAATGTTGCTGCAAATTCTTTTTGTATCCGTGATGTATAATTTTTAAGCCTCAAAGAAATACTATAGTTTTAATCTAGATAAAATACAAATATAGTTGAATATAGCAGATTTTTGACTATCTTTTTAGTAGGGCAAGAATTTTCTAATTGGATAGATAGGTATGGTCCTCCTTAGGTTTAGGATAAAATTAAGTGCATATTGTGGTGATGATTAATTACATGTCCTGGTCTTCTAGATAGAATAGAATAATTTTAATATTAATGCTTTTAAACTATTAATTGGGCTTTCATAATTATACTCCACTAAGTAGTTTCATATGTCAGCAAGTTTTCAGCACTATTAACACCCGTGGAGGCCTAGGCCTGATTTTTACTGAGTACATGGAAGATGTTATTCTACTTTATCTCCTTTCCAGTAGAGTAAAAGCTGACATATTCATCATGCTATCAACCAGAAAAATCTACTAATTTCAATTTTTTGCATTTTCAATTAGCCATAATAAATAATATTCACAATGACAAAGGCATTTTAAAGTACCTTATATTTCATCAAAAAGTAGTATAACATTTAGTTTGGGTAGAGTAAAAGTTATTATGGAATATTATAAGCTTTTAACTGATTAGAAACTTGAACATAGGTTAACTTTGTCTACCGTGCCCTGTCCCCAAGACAGAACTCCTCTTCTCCCAAAGCCTTGATGGCCTTGAGGGGTAATCAGCCTGACCGGGAGCAAAAGACGTCCATTAGAATCAACATAACAGCATGTTCTAGTGTCCTTTACAGAGGACCTCTGTACATTGTCCTCTGCAATATTACAGAGGAAGATGGGCCAGGGGGTGCAGGGCATGAGAAGATGGGACTCAGACTTGGACCAGAGTGTGGGGACACAGCAGAGAAGAGCAGGAACTTTTGCAGAGAGGATAAAGCTAGAGGGGATGGGTGAGATTAAGAAAGAAAGGCATAAGAAAACATTATTTATAATAAAAAAGTAGATGCTATATATACAGAACCATTAAAGAAATTTAATGAGTAGTTTTATAAAACTCTTCCTACAAAGAAAACACAAGGACTAGAAGGTGAGTTCAAAATGGATACACTTATTCAAACTTTTTCAGGAAATACTGAAAAAATGGGACATACCTCAACTATTTTCAAAGGTCTAGGACCTAAGATAACCTTGATGCCAAAAATGAGACAAAGTTAATATACAAAGGAAAATTATAACCCAATCTCACTCATGGCTACAGACACAAAAATTCAAAACAAAATATTCACAAACTGAAGCCAACACTATATTTTTTAAAAAATAAAAGATCGACTATCATGGCTAAGTTGGATTTATTCCAGAAAGGCAAGGTTGATTCAACATTTTATAAAAAGCCTATTAATATAAATCACCACATTAATAGGTTAAAGGAAAAATATAGATGCAGAAAACATATTAAGATTCAATATTCATGATAATTACTTTTAGTTAACTGGGAATAAAAAGAAGAAGAAAAAACCTCCTCCGTTTTCCCCAAGTCTGGGAACGACACATAGTATAATACAGACAGATGAGAAAATTGACCCTTGAAAGGTTAAATGACTTGCCCGAGGTCATGTATCAATTTCAATAGTAGAGCAAAGACTGGCCCACATCTTTATTCTCAACATTTTTCTGTAAAATCACGTTGGTGCCAAAATAATAGAGCTTTTCACAAAACAAGTTAGAATATTCAAGATTTCCCATTATACATAGCACATTTATTTGAATCTCAAACATTGCCTCTTTCCAAAATCCGTAAAATATCTTCTTCTTTGAAGTTCTTCCATTTGTTAAATCTTATCCTCAGCTGCTACTTCCAGTTTGCCTGGTTGCTAAGGGGAGAATTTGTGTCTAAACTCAAAACATTCTTCACACCATACCACATCACATTTTTCACATTTCACACCGCAATGTATTTAACAATACCAAGAAAGGGGCTGATTTTAAATAGCTTATAGATCCTCCTGTTTACTTACTTAACGGATGGACTCTTTTTCTACTTAGATCAAACTCATTTTTATTCAGAAAGAATTTTGTTCTCCATCAGTTTGTTTCTGAGGCAAGAATTGCCAATAGAGCCATCTTTAACTTCTAAAAATGTCCAAGCACCACAGCAACATACGTGCAGGTATTATTGAACAAGCTAGCTCTTTTTCAAAGGTGCAATTTTGATTCTCCATTAAATAACTTTCTATTGAGTCTTGATAAGGTGTTCAACATTAACAAATATTTATTAAGCTTCTACTATGTGCCAGACACTACACTAGGTAAGAGCTAAATAGGCAATTTGCTGCCATGATACACAAATTAAAACACAACTAATTATCTCTGTACAGGAATTCTCTGAATTGGAAGAGAGGCAACACTTTCTAATTCTAATTATCTTGAAAATTGAAATTTTAAAGCCATTAGTAGAACACTAGCAGATTTTGTGCTCTTTTTTTTTTAACTTGTGATTGAGTTTAGAGATGTTGTTTCATTTTATTATAAAATGTGGAATAGATTAGTTGACCCCATTTGGATTCCATTTCAATATTACTACTTGTGAATATTTTTTCCATTTAAGAAAACTTTTTATCGTTGTATCTTATGCTTTATTTCCACATTAGGAAGATTTTAAATGCTTAAAATTGTTATTTCATTTTTACAACATACCATTTTAAATATAATGTATAAAAAGAACAAGTCTAATAAGATAGTTTTACGTTTCCTGTATATTATTAATCATTTAAAGTGCAATTTCCATAATGTATCAACTATAAAGTGTAAGCTATTAATATCAGCTCCAGAATATTCCCAGGTTGGTACATAGTAAACTTAAAAAAATTAAGGGCATTATATTTGAACAGATTAAAAACATGCGTACAAGTCAACAGCCCTCTCACCCACCATTCTCATAAAGACCTGGGCTGATAACTGCAATCTATACCCCTAGAGACTGTTCTTAATGAGCCACTGGGCTTCTAAAATCCAGGTACTCTGCTCACTGTTTCACTGAGATCTGCAGCTGCTTTGCCATTTTAGTGAGGTTATTTCTTAACTGCTATAGTTTGGGTATGATGTGTTTGGCCCCACCAAGTCTCATGTTGAAATATGATCCCCATTGTTGGATGGGGGCCTGGTGGGAGGTGTTTGGGTCATGGGGAGGATCAATCATGGATGGCTTAGTGCCGCCCTCACGGTAAGCCAGTTCTCTCTATTAGATCCCAGGAGAATTGCTCGGCACCCCTTCCCCCTCTCTTGCATGCTCTCTAGCGGTGCGGATCTCTGCACACACCAGCTTCCCTTCATCTTCCGCCACGAGTGGAAGCAGCCTGAAGCCCGCACCAGAAGCAGATGCTGGCGCTATGCTTCTTGTACAATCTGCAGAACCGTGAACCAAATAAACCTCTTTTCTTTAAAAATTATCCAGCCTCGGGTATTCCTTTATAGCAACATAAAAATGGACTGGGACTCTAAGGATCCAGACAAAACATTTCTCCCCTGCATTGTTTTTTTTTGTTTTGTTTTTACTGTTTATTCTTAATCGTTATATTTCTATAGAAACACAAAAGCTAAATTATATTATAGAAGTTCAAATTCATTTAGAATCTTAAGAACTTTGCCTTTGCATACTTTACCTGCAATATAGTATGGAAAGGCAATAAAGTGTCGTCTAGGTGAAGCTCATGGATTCAGTTGCCAGCCCGTCATCTGGTTTGAATCCCAGCTGTAGCACTGGCCAGCCATGTGCCCTGAAGTTACTCAAATTGCCAGCACCCTGGAATCCCTATGTGTAGAGCAAGGTTATGGATAGTATCCACCTCACAGACTGTTGAGAATATAAATGAGTAGATACAGTAAAGGGCTTGTAACAGTGCTGGGCATGGAGGAAACACTAGAAACATACTAATTATTATTTTAAGGTGGGCAGACTCCAGGATAACCCCAATCTTGGAATGAGTCAACTTCCCTGTTGAGAAAACAAATCAATATAAAGTTCCATGGCCCAAGGCCCTTTGTTTGGCATAATACTGCACTTTGCTTTGTACATTCGACTTCAGATCCCAGCAGCAAAGCTGGCTCCTACGCTATCCCTTTCGTGACCTTCTTGTTATATGGTCTCATTCCCAGATCTTGCCCCAACTCCACTCACCAGTTAGAAGTGAAGAATGGCTGTTCCTTGAGGAGAAATGGGCCCTAAATGGGGAACTACCCATTTCTCTCATCCCCAATCCTCATTTCTCCAACTTGCAGGTTTACAAGATCATTCAGAATGTCTTCTTGCTAAGGCAAGCCACGCAGATGCCTCCTAGTACCTTCTCACTGTGTGGGTCAAAACACTGTATTGTCAAGAGTTTGCAGTACGAGACATGATCTTTCCCTAGTCTTGTTTGAGACAAGATCTTCCTTCAAGGTTTGTTGTTTGTTCACTGTAGATAAAGTGGAGAAATTCAGTAAACATGTACTCACTGTAGTAGTCATTTGATTTTTTAAAAAATGCTAAACATCTAAGCTCTCTTTCTCTGGAAAACTGTAACATCCTCACTCTTAACCCAGTTGTTGAGGTTAATCTGCCTCCACACCTGAGTTTCAGGGAGAAATCTGGTATAATCCAATGTATGTATTTTACCTCCTTGATCACCAGAAGTTGGTTCAGAGACTGGGATAAGTTTAAAATTGCTGAGGTCTACCATATGGAGCCTCAATCCAGAAGAAACAGCTAAGAAATTGATCTTGCTGATATAATTTAAGCTCCAAATCAAGGTAGGTCCACAAAAAACAAAGTTGGATTTTGATATGGTTTTATGTATTCATTTAAATGTAGAGATACCAAAAATAAAGCCAAATGTGACGGTTTGCCTAGGAAAATTGGACAATTTCCTCACTGTACTCCCACTGTTAAAATACTCCCTTTAGTTAAGCCTATGCTGAAATAGGATAAACCTATTGCTGGTTGCACATATTCCAATCACCAGGGCAGTTTATTAGCCTTTTATTTCTGCAGAAGTAATACCAATCAGTGATTCCTAAAAGCTGGTCTGCACACTGGTATGTATCAGGGACATTTCCACTAGTCCACAGCATTCTTTTCAGATAAGTTCTACTGCTATATGATGGTAAGCAAAGCCATGAGCCAAGTCCCAGGCATAAGTGGTGTTGGGGCTCAGAACATGATGCTCCAAAGTATGGTGCCTTGGCATGCCGAGTACTTAAAGGAGATTGGAAGACTTCAGAAATAGCTTCAGAAGCAAAGTATCTCTCTGCCTTCCTGTCTCTTGCCCTTCCTTCTCCCCTAAAATAAGTCATAGAAACCAGAACCCCTCTCTCCCAAAGCAAGCCATAAAACGTAGAAATATTACTTTAACCTGCCCCTGCCTTTCTATGTAGGAGCTGACCATAAAGAAATTCTCTGACCTGCCTTGTCTGATAGGTCATAAGACACTTGTTCTAGAGGGGTCTTGTTCCATACCTGGGAGGAAGGAAAGCTACAGAGAGGCCAAGACTCTGAACAGACAAGCCTTGCTGGGCTTCCCTCTTCAGTCTATTTCCATTAGATTATACCTCTTTGTCCAATCACAATCCTACACGGCTGTCCATTCTTCATCAAACCTAAGCATAAAAACACAAGATAATTTCCCCTGCGTCTTTGGGTTTTCATTTCTAAAGGCTCCTATGTCATATAAAACTTTAATTAATCTGTTATACTTTTCTCTTTTTAACCTGTCTCTCGTTATAGAAGTGTCAGCCCTGACCCTTATGATGGGTAAGGAAAGGCATCACACCTTTCTGCCCCTACAGTGGCAACTGTGAGAGGGTGCTCTGAAACTTCCTTTACTCTCACTAACCAGGCAACTGTTCTGAACTTTTCTCCCAGACTATTCAGGAAGAAGGCAGGAGAAGCAACTGGAGGCATGGAGGCCATTGATCTGTGGCTTTTACGTATGCCCAAGATATCCTACAACAGTATTATGTGGCTTCCACCATAGCCACCACACTTAAATACAATAAAATTTATAAGGAAAGAATGGTGACAAAAACAAAACCCTAGAACGAGTTGACATTTGAGTTCTAGTATGTGGCAAATAGACTCCCAAGATGACAAACATATATCTAGACAAATGATATAAATATTACAAAATGGACATTGGTTATAAATTTCTACATTTGGATTTTGAAAAATATATCCTTTTCCAGACATCTGAGTAAAATACTTCCTTCTATTGTAAAGGACTGTCCTTTATTCTAACTATAGCTCCCTCTTGGTGTAAGATGAAAACACTCTTTCTTTTCTGACATCAGGATGTTAGTAAAATAGTAGTATTTATTTTGCCAAGTACATTTAAAAATTCGCCAACCTTAGGTTGGACTACACTCTTAATCCGAGTTCATGACATTCAAAAGCTTAAAGACCACTAAGACATAGTGTAGGTTGAACAAATTTCATTTCCATTGCTAGCCATAAACTACCCATGCCTGACATTTAAACAAAAAAAATATATGTAACATACTAGTTATCTCTCATTTTTAAAAGAATACATTTTACTTTATAAATTTTTGCCTAAGATTTTAATTAAAATATAGTAGACCCCCTTATCTGTGGGGGATATGTTCCAAGACCCCCATTGGATGCCTGAAACCATGGATAGTGCCAAATCATACATGGATTATGTTTTTTCCTACACATACATACCTATGGCAAAGTTTAATTTATAAATTAGGTACAATAAGAGATTAACAACAATAAAAACAGAACAATTATAACAATATGCTGTAATAACAGTGATGTGAATGTGGGTCTCTCTTTCTCTCTCAAAATACACCATTGCACTATACTCATTCATTTAATCTTTTTGGACTGCTTGAGCACAGGTAAATGAAATTGCAGGAAGCAAAACTGCAGATAATGGGGGAGGCGGATACTGTGACTTAAGTAAATACACCACACAGAGATGTCACAAAAATACCAAAGAATTATAGGTAGACAACAGATGGTGAGAACTCTTTTAATAAGAAATACACAGCAGAAAAAAAACAAAACAAAAAACCATTTTTATACAGTATTTACACATTAATTATGAACCATAGCAGTAAAAGCTTTCCGGACATTGGCAAGAAAAGCTGAAAAATTGTTGGTCTTCCTTACATTCTCTTGAAATTCTGCTAGGCATTCAAGGTGTGGAGCACTATCTGACACTAGAAAAAAAAAATCAAAGATAATTTGAATGAGATTTTTCTTGTGGCAGAGAAGTATTGCTAATTTAGACACTCTCATCTGATTTGAATGTCAATTCCATTTTAATGAAATGCTTTGAGCATGAAATGATATACTTGATTTTCATATTCTAACTATCTTTTGGACCTTTCCTTTCTTTAATCTCTAAATATTCAAATCTTAAGTGCTATAATCTTGCTTTAAATTTAAACAGATGGTATTCGAGGACTGAAGAGCTTAGTAATGCAGAATGCCATTTCCCATCCTCTTAAACCTATACATTTTCTTTTAACTAAACTGTTTTAATAGTTTGTTTTAACTGTTAAGTCATTTTTCTCTGCAAAACTTTGGCCTGACTTCTGGTTTCTGGCCACTGGATAAAAAAAGAACTTTCAATGCCAATCCTAATAGCTTACAAGTATGGAAAGAAATATCTAAAGTTTTACAAGTGAAATGAAAGGCATTAGAAAATGTGGTTGCTATTTCAAGACTGGTATCTACAGAGCCTACTAATCAAATGAGGCTCAAAAAAATCACAAATAACAATACAGCCCTCTATGCAGCTGTACCAGCTAGTATACTAGGGGCAAGTCTCCAGTGAGAGTGGTCAAAGGAAAAGAACGATCCAGTTTTCTCTGCCATCAGTCTTGTCCTTTGTACAAAGGAAAGAAATCCAACAATCTCAGATTTCCAGCTCTTTGGTACAGGCTGCTTAGGAAGTAAGGTCCATGTCTATAGCAGACAAAGAACAGCAAAGAGCATTTGGTTCAAAATTTATCCTGTAGATTCTATTTTAACATACTACCATATATCATCAGACTATGTAGTAATAGAGGATATCCAATTCAGAGAAAATTGAAAAGCTAGGTATGAGGTTTTATGGACTTGCTTTTTAAAATCTAGCACTCATTAGACTGGAAGATATTTACCTAAAAAGAAAAAACCCAGACATTTATATATGAATTAGATTTAGATTTGCAAAATATAAATTCCATAAGAATAGGAATTGAGTCACCAGGGCACAGTAGAGCACCAACTCAGTAGTTCACCTGAGTGTCAACTATAAATGCTTTTAGATGATACATAGGTGTGTAATGAGCTGAGAACCGTTTTTATGAATTCCAATAAATTAAGGATTACTTATACAGGGGCAATAGAATAAAAAAGATAAATATATTTCTACTCTCTTCTTGTTCGTACTATTATCAATCATACACATTCTTCATTAATCAAAGTCTTGTGGCCTACCATAGAATCGTAACTAACCTATATTATCAATGTGTGAGATTTTCAGAGTGGGACAGTTTTTTGGGGAAAATAAATTATTAAGTTCTGGTGATTTTACATTTGATTTGAAAATCACCTACTTGAATAAATTATATATGAATATTATATATTCATATTTAGGTAGACATATCCTTTGAAGCTTTAGCTTTTTTTAAAGTTCTCTAAAAGGACAATTCATATTTGCATATGAAATGCAGTGATCTTTGGGTTCTTTAGACGTTTCAGCCACTGTGGCCCTGTGCCACCCTGAAGAAATGTTACTTATTAAGACTCCTAGATAATATCCGTAAATCAAAACCATATTCACATCCTTTAGAAGACTATATCCCAAGAAGCATGACTGGAAAAGGAAGCAACAGCTTGTGGGAATGTTACTTTCTTTCATACTACTTTATATCCTGATTCAAATAACATTTTGGGACACTAATCTTAAACACTAGTTAAGAGATACTAGTACATACCTTCGTACTCCCTTGCTTCATTTAGATGCAGGGAAAACATAAATGGGTTCTCAGGATGTTTAGGATCAATATTAGTGAATATAAACTGCAACTTATCAC
>VBSM01001562.1:16180183-16209670 GCA_008086735.1 Cheirogaleus medius
CCAAACTAGATCTGTGCCACCTCCGGCCAACAGCAGGTCTCAGGACCCAGCTCCCGCGGCCCCGCCAACTTTCCGATTTCAAATACAGGGCACCGCCCTCCACCCGCCTCCCGGAGGCCTCTCGGCTTCTTATTGGCTGATAACAAGTGCTTTCCATGAAGGGATTGGCTGATATCAACTTCCGAGATTCTCGCGGAAAAATAGGAAATAGAGCATTCTGGGATTCGTAGTTTTTTGAGGGCGATCGTCAGACTCTTCGCTGTGCCTCTGAAAGTGTAAATATGAATAGCTCCCAGAGGACTCGCCCCAGGACTGGCCATTCATAGTCTTCAAATAAACGTCTCTGCAACAAATATAAATATTGACCTTTAATTGTATTTTTTCGCAAAGTATATACCCTCTTCTTTGTTATTTTTTTGGTAAAGTTGACTCAAATTATGAGTGGGCAGAAACATCCAGACGGTCCTCACGATAGGTTTACAAAAGAATTCCTTCATTTCTGCCCCTCCAGCTTCTCTAACAATGGTTTTGATGCCTACAGGAACAATATGTTACTATCTTACCTAACTAGAAGGGACTCAAACTCTAGTAACATCACTTGCTATGTTCCCTGACGACAGGAAAGAGGCACAAGCTAATCAACTCAGGTTTGCCAAGGCCTGGGCAAGCTGCAGGGAAATTGCACCGTCCAGGAACTCCAAATGGGTGAAATGGAGTTACTATTTGAATTCTTTTGGGTATAGCTGAGGAAGAAAGAAAAATAGGGAAAAAACCCAGAGAATATGCTCTCTAAAGAATGGAAAATAAAGATGGCCAGTAATATGAAGCCAAAGTTGTTATTTTCATCTTTGACTATGACATATTTGTGAAAATAAGGCCTCCTATTACAGACCAAGATGCCCTCCCTCTACTACTGCTTCCTTTCATTTCCATTAACAATCCAAATACCAACAATAAAATAAATGTGTAAATAACATGCTCAGGGTTACCAGATGTTGGCCATTCTATCCCCAAGAGCAAAATTAAGACCTATGAAATTAGGACACGTTATTATTATTACTATTTAACACAACATAATGTACCCCAAAATAAGCTTCCCAGCCTAGGGACTGTTATTAATAAAGTTAGTTATATAGTTTGCTGCAATAAGCCTCCTTTCATTTCACAAATATTTGCTCAAGAAGTTATGATTTTTAGATATCTAATAGTATTTACCTTAAAGCAAAATTTTATGAGTGGAGCATCTCAGAACTTCAGCTAAATGAGTGATAGTATTCATTTCCAGGGTTTTCACTGCCCTGGATTAGTGAATACAGTACTTAATAAGATTCATGAAAGGGTGCTGACTTGGTTCCATGTTGATAAATTGCTCACTGAGTTTTTACACTGGTTTTCATCAGGCTGTTGAGTGAAGATTCTTGCTCTCTCTGGACCTTAGACTGAGAGAGGTGGTTGCCCTACCAATGTGCAATTTTTAGGGCAGCTGCAGCATGTCTACTGTCTTTTATTCTTTCTCAGGGCTCTTCCCCAACCAAGGTGTGAGGGAGAAATTTCTATGCCGTTCAAATGTTCTTCTCTGAAAGACTGGTGAATGATTTCTTTCTAATTCCCCAAGAATAATGAGGACAGCAAAGTCTTCTTTCTGCTCAGCTCACAGAATAGGGCCTCTAGTTTTCTCAGCTTTAGAAAGGGAAAAACAGAAACCCCCCATTACCACCTGCGCAGCACCACCATCACTACCACCACCGCCACCATACTTATGTGCCTTTCATTTCAAACCATCCAAGATTTACTGAGCATCTATTATGTGCCATGTACTGAGTTGAGAGCACTTTCTTCTCTGAGATATAGAGTCTGTGACCCAAAGTGGGGTTTCTGCAGGGTGGGGAGGAGAAAGAGGGCACATCTTCCCAGTCTGGAGGTGTTTCTGAATGGTGGTTATGAAGACACTTGCTCAGACTGACTGAGAGCTCCATTGCTCCTTCCCTGAAAATTTAATTTTTTCTCTAATGGGTGAAGGATCATGGGGTACAGGGAGAAAAGGTCATTGGCACATATGGCACATACCCTTGCTGGGTAAATACTTTCCATTTTGGAGGCAACTAAGGCTAGAGATGATAATGAGTAACGCCGTGGTTTAGACCAGAAGTTCCCTATTTACTAAGTATAAGAATCTCTTTATGACATCCACATTTATCCTGAACTCCAAAAATGCTTATACATGTACTTTCAATGTCCATTCACTGAGAAAATTAGAAATGATAAAAACTAATTTGAATTCAGAAGAGAAGATAGTTCTTCCTGCAGATTCCAGATTAAGGGCCTCTGATATAGAAAGCGCTCGTTGTATTCAAAAGATTCTTGAATAGAAACTTTCAATCCTCTATATTTCTGAATGACCTGCATCAAGCTCTAGAATAGATGACTTAAGAAAATAAGTCTTCTGACTATTGCTGTAGTCAAAGCACAGTATCCAAAAAAGTCAACCTTACAGTGCCAGGTTCCACCTGGAATCTTTCATCTCCTTCCCAGAATTAAAAAAAAATAAAATGAGGAAAGGGCTGGGACCTCCTGCACGGTGGAGTGAGGAAGTCACCAAATCTTCTTCCCCACTCCTACGAAAAAACCCTATAAAACTGGACCCAATGATCATTTCAGTGCCTTGGAAATTGACTAACGGCATATATAGTAAACTAAGAAGCACTCATTCATGAAAAACTACTCCAAAACTTTATGCTGAGTGAAAGAAGCTAGATGCAAAAGACTACATATAATATATAATATAAAGACTACATATAATATAATATAATTTATGTAAAATAACCACAAAAGGCAGATTCATAGAGGCAGAAAGCAGTTAGGCCTTGGGTCCAGGAGCGGAAGCAGATATTGACTGCCTAAGGGGGCAAGGAAACTCTCTGGGGTGATGAAGATGTTCTAAAACTCATTGTGGCGATTGTTGACAACTGTATACATTTACTAAAAATTTTTGAATTGTACATTTATAATGATGAAATTCGTGGTATACAAACTGTATTTCAATAAAACTGTTAAAATTTTTAAAAACAGGAAGAATATCAGAGCTTCAGAGAAAAAGAAAGTATATGTCCCAAGCATTCGGAAAATATTCAACATAGTGAGAAATATATTCAGATTTTTTATTGAGGTAAAATACACAACATAAAATTTACCATCTTAACAATATTTAAGTGTACAGTTCAGTGACATTAAGCGTATTAACACTATTGTGCAACCATCACCACTATCCATCTTTAGAAGTCTTTTCATCTTGCAAAACTAAAACTCTGTGCCCATCAAACAATAAATCCCATTCTCTCCTCCCCCCAGATCCTGGCAACCACCATTCTACTTTCTGTCTGTATGAGTTTGACTACTTTATGTGCAATTTTTCAATCATCTCATAAATGTCAAAAATGGGAATTTCTTTTATAGCTTTTAAATACAATATATTAAAGTTAATGTCTTTAGGTGTGATAATGGTATTACCTCCATTATATTCTTGAATATATTTTCCCCTTTCATCCTACATTTTGCATTTCTAAATTGTACCCATCTATCAAGGCCCAGTTACTTGCCACCTCCCCCACAAAAGCTCCCTAATCTCATTGACTGAAAGTTATATCTGCCTTTACTTTTTACTTTTCCATTTACTCTATCTGTTCACCTCTAAGGGCATAATGATATGTTATTTATGTAAATATCTTATCTCCCCTACCAGACCACAAACTTCTTAAGGTATGATCTATGTCTTGTGCCAGCGTCAGTGTCTTATACTAGTGCTTCTCAAAAGTGAGGTTCCCCACCCGATAACATCAACATTATTTGGGAACTTGTTAGAAATACAAAGTCTCAGACTCCACTCCACTCCTACTGAATCAAAGACTCTGGAAATGGATCCCTATAATCTGTGTAATCTGTATAATCTGTGTAATCCCTATCATCTGTATAATAAGAGCCACTGCCTTACACATAGTAAGTACTCTAAGTCATCTATAAACTGTTAATCCAGCTATACAATATCTTAACTCTACTGTGAAGAAAATTAATAGTACTCAATGGGCAACTCGGTTGGGTCCTTTGTAATCCAAGAAAAAGCTTATCAATGTATAGGTCATGATCATTTCTAGAGAAGAGTACATAATGAGACTAATGGAGGGGGTACCTGGAACAGCTGCAGCAGGATCATTTATAATAGCGTCATTATGGAATGCCAATATTTCTGGGACGCTAGCCAGAGGAGAGGTAATGATTTTCTGAAAGTCACTAGGGTCTAAACTCTGTCTGAAATAAATCCACTTTACATTGCAAGGTGACACTGGAGAGATCTCAAACACAATTTTAGAGAAGGCAGATAAGTTTGTGGTAATAGGATAATGACCAGGCAGAGACATTGAAGGTCAATTCCTCCAAAATATATTTTTGTTTACTGCCACTGCATAAGTAACACAAATTAAAGTCAAATATCTCTGAATGATGTTGAATTGCAATGAGCACTATAACTTAGTGATGAATGGTTCATTTTATGATAAAAATATATCTTGTGGTTATATGATATTTCATTGGTGAAACATATCAAAGAAATTCTAGCCTTTGTCCTACAGGTTGCAATTTAAATAAAATGGGCAGGATTTACTGTAGATCAAAACCTCAAGAGAATTTAAATGAATCAAAATGAGAACTTTCTAGAAAGAACTGGAAGTATTCAACCACTGGAATTAACTAAAAGCAAGGCAGCGGTATAGGGTTTTGAGACGAGCTATAGTAGCAAATATTTTTAAAAAAACAAAGAGTCATTAAGAGGAGGGAAGTCATTAAGACGAGCAAATCATGCCAGGGTGATTGGAGTTCTGAAGATATCTCTGAGGAAACTGGGGGAGTGAGGGGATCCTGGCAGAGGCACCATGGACAGCGCATGGGATTCCAGTGAACCTCGTGCTGTGCTTCATTAGTCTGGGTCAGGGATTCCACTGAGAATCTGGTGAAAGCTGTGGCCTTCTTCCAACAAATGCGTACAAGCATGAACGTTTTGCATGCAATTTCAGGAAGTTCACTGACCCGTAAATAAATCAATTCACGTTATAGACTGCCTGGTGACTGAAGAGATTTGGCTAAGATTAGACCCCAAAGAACGTATTCATAAAGATTTCTTCCACTCCAAAAGTGCTTTTTTTCTGGCACAGCAGAGTTCTAGTTGTGGGACACTTGGAGGAATCAAATGGAGAGTTCTGCTACAGCAGGAGGAAAAGGAGTTGATCCTGAAGGGAATGGTGGTTGGTTGTGCAATTTTCTGAAGCCCCTGTGTTTAATGTGTGGAGGACATTTGGCTTGATTCCCAGATGCAATAGTGGACAACTCAGACGCCTCTCTGCTCTCTTGGAGCTGTCTTTGTTCTCAGGCTGGAGGGTAAGGTTGAAGACACTGAACAATGGAAAGAGTTAGATAACTAAATGTTCATTGTGAAGAAAAGGGAGGGCAGGACAGAAGGAAGGAGGAGAGAGAGAGAAGAAAAGAGAGGGAAGAAGAGGCAGAGATGTCAGAGCAAAAAGAGAAGCAACATAAGAATCATGTATAAGAACAAAAATGATATCATTTTGCCCTACTTCTACTCTGAGCAAGAATTTCAGAGTTGGAATTCGACTCCACTTTTACAAACTATTTGGCAAAATAAGAATAACTAATATTAATTATAGCTAAATTTTTTTAGTTTTAACCATGTGTCTTGGTTAAAAATTGATAATATTTAATAGAAAGGAGATCTAAAAGGAGGGATATAAGAACAGACCAAGCCTCATCCATGGGGAAGAGTGGAATAATACAGATCTTAAATAAGGTAAATGAGAAAAAAATGTGTTAAGGCAAAAGTTAAGAAAGTGGTACAAAGAAGGGCCAACTCCACATATGAGGAACAGGAGGGGTGTGGACACCTTGTTTCAAGGGAGGATGAATTAAGACAGAGCTTCTATTAATAAAATTTGATGTGTATGAAAACCATGTAGGAAATTTTCTAAAATGTCCATTTCTGGACCTCATTCCCAAAGAGTCTGGTTCTGTATCTGGAGTGGGCCTGGAAACCGCATGCAGGTTGCAGGAGTCAGGTGGTCTGTAGATCACACTTTGAGAAAGACAACTTCAAAAAGAGGATGAGAGTACAGGTAGATCTAACCTTTTTTTGGATTTGGGTAGCTTGAACGTGGCTTTGTTCCATCATCACTTGGTGAACTGATTTTGGACAGACTTTGAACTCTAACGACCTTGGCTTTGAAATGACTCAGCTTGTTAGGCAGATTCTTACTAAAGGGAAAAGCTCCACTGCAAGATTATTAGTGTCAGAAAGAACCAACCTCTTGTATCTCTCTCCTGCTGGGGTCCACATAGGATAGGTCCTGGGATACATCCCCACCCTGAGCCACGCCAACTCTAGTGGCAATGACAAACTGGAGAGGACTAAGGAAACACTGAGGAAGAGATTTCTCACAGGAACAATCATAAAATACACGTAGGTGCTGAAAAGCTTGAAGTGAAAAGGTTTCCAGTATGATGGGTCTGGTGTGGTTTTCATGTCATTTTTAAAATGTTGTATGAATTGTTTTTAATTTTAATTTTATTTTATGATTATGTAAAATATTTACCTGGTTTCAAAGTCAAATCCATAAAATAAGTATATTCAAAGTCTAGTTTTTAATCCCTGTTCCCTTCACTCTAGTCTCTTTTCTCCCTTATAGGTAACCTTAAAGAAATTTTTTTGGCTGGGCACAGTGACTCACTCCTGTAATCCCAGCACTTTGGGAGGCCGAAGTGGGATAATATCTTGAGGCCAGGAGTTCAAGAGAAGTCTGAGCAAAAGTGAGACTCCATCTCTACAAAAAGTAGAAAAATTAGCCGGGCAGGAGGCTAAGGCAGGACTATGGCTTGAGCCCAGTGAGGTTGCAATGAGCTATGATGACGCCATTGCACTCCAGCCCAAGTGACAATGTGAGACCCTCCCCCCGCAAAAAAAGAACAATTTGAGCTTGTTTACTATTCTATTTTCTTTAAACACAAGCAGATGTGTGTGTTATACACACACACATGCACGCACACACACACACATACACACATATATATTATTCATTTCTTAGATAAACATTTATATACTTCTCTCTACCTTAAATAAGCTTTCCTGACCTTGCCACTTTCTAACATTATCTCTGTGGAAAAATGCATTTTGAGTTTGCACTAACCAAATAACACACATAGTTTTTAAACATAGCCTCTTTATAAGTTAGTATTCCTATCAACCTTTGTTCAATAATTCATTCCTTCAGTAAATATCTACCAAACAACTATGATGGGCCCAAGGGCAGTTCCAGGTCTTGTGAAATCTAAAGGTTCTTTGTAATAAAAAGAATATGGGCCAGGCACAGTGGCTTATGCCTGTGGTCCTGGCACTCTGAGAGGCCTAAGTGGGAGGATCGCTTGAACTTGGGAGTTTGAGACCAGCCTAAGCAAGAGTGAGATCCCGTCTCTACTAAAAGTAGAAAGAAATTAGCCAGACAACTAAAAATATTTAGAAAAAATTAGCCGGGCATGGTGGTGCACACCTGTAGTCCCAGCTACTCGGGAGGCTGAGGCAGGAAGATCACTTAAGCCCAGGAGTTTGAGGTTGCTGTGAGCTAGGCTGACACCATGGCAATCTAACTTGAATAACAGAGCCAGATCTGTCTCAAAAAAAAAAAAAAAAAAAGAATATGAAATTATGAATATACTCTACAACTCCCGCAACAACCTGCCATCTTAGGGGCCTATGCAAGCTTTGCCAGCTTCATGGGAAATCAGCCCCTGCATGGGCCTGTGTTGGGAACTGCACTAGTAACTGGTACACAAAGCAGACTTGAGCTCTTGTTTTATGGAGCTTATACTGTGGTGCAAGAGAGAGGTACTAAATATGCAAGCTCAACATAAATATATAATTATAAATTGCGTTTAAATCCCTATTATGGGCTGAATTATGTTCAAAATTCACGTTGAAGCCTGAACCCCAGCACTTCCCAATATGACTGTATTTGGAGATGGGGTCTTTAAAGAGGTGGTTAAGATGAGGTCATTAGGGTTGTACCCTAATCCAATATGATTTGTGTCCTTATAAGAAGAGGAGATTAGGACACACCCACATAGCAGGGAAGACCATGTGAAGACACAGGGAGTACAAGCCGAGGAGGGAGATCTCAGAGGAAACGAATCCTGCCAACAAGCCAGTCTGGTACTTTGCTACGGCAGCGCTCGCAGACTGATACAATCCCCTGAGAGAAAAGAGTGCTTGAGAAAAAGCGTTGCCAAGAGGAGTGGTGAGGATGCCGGTCAGAGAAAGCATCGCTGAGGAGGTGCACGCAAGCTAGTGTGTGAAAAGACTAAAAATGATGAACTATGAGGAATAAACAGATTAGCAGATCCTGTTAAAGGGCAGAAGAAATAAGGTGTTTTTGCTTCAGTTAATTATCCCACAGTCTACAGAACCAGATAGTCCTTCAGAGATAGTCTTTCTAAACTAACTACCTAAGATGAAAGGCTTATCTGCAGCCAACTTCATCACAGTCCACAGACTCTGAAGTATTGAATGAGCAGGAAGTTTAATTTTTAATTATAAGACCAAATGTATTTGATATCTTTCACATCCTGATTTAAAGATAAGACATTTCTGAAGAAAATGAATAGTATCAATTATGTAGCTCAGATACTTCTCAGAAAAAGAATAAATCTTTCCTCATGGCTCATTAAAGAGATTATGGAAATTATAGAACCTGAATATGCAAAATAAAAAAGCCAGAAGCATAGACTCTGATTAATCAAGGCTAATGCCTCGAATGGATTGCTTTAGCACACTGATTCCAAACCCTTATTCCACATCGAAACCACTTAGGAAGTATTTTTATAATACCAGTGCCCAGGTCCCATGACCAGAAATTTAATTGATTTTAGAGTGGGAAAAAATTATGGCATTTTAAAAAAGCACCACAAAAGGTTTTAAGGGATTTTTTTTTTTGAGACATAGTCTCACTCTGTTGCCCAGGCTGGAGTGCAGTGGTGTGATCATAGCTCACTGCAACCTCTAACTCCTGGCCTCAAGTGATGCCCCTACCCCAGCCTCCTGGATAGCTGAGGCTACAGGAACACACCACCATGGCCAGATAATTTTTAAATTTTTTTTAGAGATAGGGTCTCACTATGTTGCCCAGGCTGGTCATGAATTCCTGGCCTCAGTGATCTTCCCTCCTCAGCCTCCCAAAGTGCTGGGATTACGGGGGTGAGCCGCAACGCACAGCCCCTTTAATGGATTTTAAAGCGTCTCTTCCAGAGTAGGCAACAGAGACCTGGAAAGACCAGATAGACAATGAATGCCAGTAACAATGGTGCTGTTAAATGGTGGGACACAACTCCAGGAGAAGTTCAAAGTGATATGCACAGTCTGTGAAGGTTTCTAGTGAAGGGGGTCTCGATCAGTGAAGACAACAATCTGAATGATAAGGTAACAAGTAAAGTTACCTACTTCTACCCTCAGCCACTGGATGGGGTTTAATCGCTTTCCCACTAATCCTCCCAGACAGAACTTAGCTCCCTAAAACCAACATGTCACTCTGACTTGGACCCATGCATCTCTCTGTGCTGCTGTTCTGTTCATTCTCAATCTGCATGTTTGTGCTGCTGCTTCCAACTTACTGCTGCTGAACGCTGTGTTCTCTGTGATTTTCCTGATTGGTCAAAAGCCGTTGGAAGTCTGTTCCTATCTTTGTCACATGAGCCATTCCCCTGTACTCTCAACTGTATTCTCTAGTCAATAAAAGAGACTCAGTCCTCACACATTTCTATTTTCAAAGTGACTTCCATTTCTGCTTTCTTGCCTCATAGTCACAAAGCAACACATTTCCTTCCAGACTTCATATATTCTATTATGCTCTTTGATAATAAAGAGATATCAAACTATACTTATTATAAAATCTATGATCAGAAAATAATCTGTCATATCACATATTTTTCATGCCCAGATATTTACTCCACTGTTTCCCTCAAAGACCCAATAAAACAGAGAGCTACAGCCTATCCTAAATTAAAATGCATGTCTTTTAGGGCTATTTGACATACAATAATTATTTGCAAAGTCTTCTAGCCAAACACAGAAATTGCTAATGTCTGCCCTTGAAGGAAATGAACTGTGCAAAAAATTTCAAACAAACATGATCCAACTGTTCACACAAGAGGGAGGTTGCATAAGAAATTTATTGTGTTTCTATCCAAATTTCCCTTCGAATTGCCATAGATCAGCATGTACTTCACCTCTTTGCCACCAATTAAAATCATAAACAGATGAGTTTTTCAGCAGAGGAGAGCAGACATGCCCTTTCCACAGATGGTCAGTGTCACATGCTGCAGTAATGGCTAGAAATGCTATGAAGGCACAGTATATAAACAGTGGAACCCACAGCACTTCAGCTCCCATCGCTCTGTGTTTAGAATCTCCTATTTTTCAAGATGGATTTCCTGCATAGGAATGGGGTGCTCATAATTCAGCATTTGCAGAAGGACTACCGAGCTTGCTACGATTTTCTAAATTTTATGTCCAATGTTGGAGACCCCCGGAATATCTTTTCTATTTATTTTCCACTTTGGTTTCAACTTAATCAGATAGTTGGAACCAAGATGATATGGGTAGCAGTCATTGGGGATTGGTTCAATCTTATATTTAAATGGTAAGACTTCTGTTTTATTTCATTTTTCCTAAAACTTATTCTTAAATTTGTAGCTTTGGCTTAATGATCAAATTTCAGATGTGTATAGTTTTACTTGGAATATCTTTCAAACTTACCAGTAAACTTGAAACACCAGATTCATAAATAGAACTTTAAGAAAGCATAGAAATGTGTAATTTAATGACTTATAAGTAAATTCCAAAACGCTATAACACATATTCTGTGAATAACCAAGAAGTTAGTTAAATGAGCAGCATCATAATGAACAGATTGATGATTCCAGGGACCACTTTGATATTCCCAGTCTAAGTACCCAAAGCACCCACAGGATATCCCATGCAAGGAAAATCCTCCATGTTTATGGGAAACTTAGGTGCCAAAACCCTAATGACTACCATCCTCTATAATGAGTGAGAGATCAGAACCCAAGTTCTTTTAAAGTCTCTTAATCATGAACTTTCCCCCATTACTCCTCTGCTTGAGTCATTTTTATAGGAAAGAATAGCTAGTCTCCAATTAAGTAATAGCTGTGCATTTAAATGTATATGCATATTTATATTTCTTTAAACACAGGATATTATTTGGTCATCGGCCTTACTGGTGGGTCCAAGAAACTCAGATTTACCCAAATCGCTCAAGTCCATGCCTCGAACAGTTCCCTACTACATGCGAAACAGGTCCAGGTAAGCAATTTTAGCAGCCTCAAGTTACTAAAGATATTCCAGCAAAGAGTAATTATGTATGATTATCATCTAATAACTGATATGATATACCATATTAAAGAAAATGTCATGGGGGAAAATGCTAAAAGTTCATAACCATTACAATTGCTAATGAGGAAGGAAAGAAGTTTTATGAATAATCAAACTCCATTTTGTTATTTGCGAAAGGGTAGACTGGGAGAATACTCCTCAAATGATTTTATATTTGGGCATTTACTTTGTGGAAGAATGTAATGGCTTGATACTAAAACAAATGAAAAACAGTTAGCTAGAATGAATTCTCAAAGGGCTATATTAAGATCCTAGAAATGCTGATTTATCTGCGGCTGAGCAACTTTCAAAGTTATCACAGGGCTTTAGAGAATCTCATGAATGAGGGAGGAAGAGATGATTGGAAAGGTAGAGACTTTCCAATATTAGTATTGTCAGTAAAGGTTATCTCTAACCTTAGAACAATTTCTTTAAAATTTCTTTTTTCCTCTTGTGCATATAGTATATTAATAGGTTTCTTTGGCCACTTCATTTTTAATTATAAGGAAGATTCTGTATGAGTGTAAAATCTTTATTGTGGAAGTTGAGTCAAAAAAACCTGTAAAAAGGTTTTTTTAAAATATATATAAAGGAAAACTACATGTTTTTTTTTAATTTATGAAAGTGTGTTACATTGTACCTCACCATATTTTATTATGTAGTACAAAATTCTTGCCATTTAGTATCTTTTGAAACTAACCCTGAGTGTAGTGAATGTATAAGTTCTTGATGAGTTTTCTAAATATCTTTCTTTTTTGCTCCCGTAAAACTATACATATGTCTTTATATTGTTACCAGTGTGAGACCTTCCTCAGTCCTTGTATTTAGAGACGAGGACTTGAAACCAAACACCAAAGTAGCAGAGCAAAGTGAAAGAAGTTTATTAAGCAAGTACACCTCCAGACATGGAGCGGGGTGTCAAGAAAGATTAGCAAGCGATAGAACACTCCAGAAGAGGGGTAGGAGCCAGCACAGGTCCAAGAGGACAGTGACCCTGGGATCTCTTCGGCTTCCCCTTTTCTTTCTTCTGATTTCCTCATGCCTGTGTTGCCCTTGCCCTGGCCAATGAGAATGTCATCTCCTCCCATCCGTAGGGCAGGGGAGTTTTTTACTTTATTTGTTCAGGCCCGGAAGTATCATGGCTTCCAAAGCCCATTCAGGGGGACAATAATATATGGTAATGACGGTATAATGAAGTCAGAGTCACCGGAGGACACCCTTGCCCTCCATCAGCACAGGGGCCTCTTGAGGGGCTTCCCCAAATGGGAGTAAACAAGGTGTTTCTATAATGGTTACCATAGCAGCTTGACCATAGCTTTTTGATCTGTGACCCTAATTTTGTTCCTACTGTTCTGCCCCACCTGTGTTCTCTATTCTGATCTCCTGCCTCAGTATCACTTATCACACTGTACTATAATTCTTTGTATATCTGGCTGCCTAGACTGTGCAGGGATGATGTATATTTTATCTTTGTGAAAACAATGTGTGAAGAATTGATGAATGGATGGATGGATAACAATCGACACAATTGAAACGCTATTTTGGTCTATACCAGTACTTCCCAGCATGTGCTCCATCTTATGAGACATTTTCTGGAAAAAGAAGGAGGGTGGTCCAGGGTGGGGAGAGGGGGAGAAAGAGAAGGAGAGACAGAGAGACTGCATTCTATATTCAGCCCTTGAAGATTTATAATTCACTTAAGCATATAATAGGCTCTGAAAATTCCTGCAGATAAAAAATAGGTTTGTTTAACAAAAAAGAGACTGGTGTTTTGTTTTTTAAAAAAGAGACTGTTGTTTAACCTGAAAGAACTTCCACTAGGTAAAAAAAAAAAAAAAAAAAAAAAAAAAAAAAAAAAAAAAAAAAAAAAATCAGGGAGAACACCTAAGTGATTGAAAAAAAAAACCCAAAAACATTAAGTAACATGGAAAAATTCTGGAAATAGAAACCCTACCTGACTGCAGGCTTTTTCTGCTATAATTAATGCCCCCTTTACAGCTTTTCTTCATTCTTTATTTTAATCCTCTATTTTATAACAAAGATTCTTATTGCAGCTGCCACAAGATAGGCATAGAGGTAGCTGCTTGTATACAGCAGTCATTTGTAAGTCAGTCAGTAAACCACAGGCATAACAATGATATTCTTTAGTTTGATGTTTCAGCCCAAGGCAAATAAGATTCAAAATCCAATATAAGTAATTTCTTTGTCAATTAAAAACAATTAGATATGAAGAATGAGTAGGGTTGTGGCAGATTTTGGTGCAACAACCTGAGTTCTTAATTAGCCTTGAATATATTGATTTCTGGAATTCAGTGAGTTTGAAAATCTGGGAAAAAAGCTCTTGAAATAGTGACTTGATTTACCTTATTTCTAGCTACTTCTAAAAATTGCATATAGCCTACCCTGTGGTTTTTTACCTGAGTTGTTTGTCACTTTCATGGTAAATATGCTGTTCTATTGTCCATTTCTGATCTCGATAGTTAATTAGGCACCTTTCACATGGATGGACACTTTGTCGTTGCAGGAAGTCCATCTGGCCATGCAATGGGCTCATCGTGTGTCTGGTACGTCATGGTAACAGCTGCCCTGAGCCACACTGTCACTCGGATGGATAAGTTCTCTATCACTCTGCACAGGTCAGCTTTGCTGCAGTTTCTGTAGCAGTGGAATATGACAGTTTAGAATACAGAAAGTTGTGTCTAAAAATGCATTTTAGAGTACTTTTAGTTGTTGAATGAAATGTGTTTATTCTGTTCATTCATAGGCAAAATAACAAAATGAATAGAAAACTAATATTTTGCTTTAAGATAATGTCCTAATTAGCTCATAGCTATTTCCACTTCACAGAGTTGGAAATGTTTAACTAATGAATGACTTGCTAAATGTGCCTTTGGATTTCCAAAATGCAATAATTATTTTGATAGCTCATAAATAAATCATCTAAAATTATACAATATAGGAAAATAAAATAAAATTATACAGTATAAGGAATTACGTTTGCATGCATATTCCTTTGCTTTAAGATTAACTGGAAGCTTTGAGAATCATCCTTCCCCTTGAATGCATCAGTTTATTTAGTAAAATTATGCTTCCTTCTTTGAACAGTCAATGCTTTTGACATCAATAACAAATATTATAGCTCTGAAAACTATACAAACTTTTAAATTAAAACATTTCAGATGAAAACTTATATTTGAATGTTAGTAGATTTAATGTTAGTAGAGTTCTTAATGTTTAGAAAGTCCTGGAACTTTAAGATTATTCCTTATTTTGTAGGAATTGGGCTGTTTTTTTCTCTTCTTTCCTGAAATCCTTTATCCTTAAAACAATCCTGAGTACCACTTTAGTTATAAATTATTAGGCTACTTGGGGTTAGATTTGCCAGTTTGCCTTTTGAAAAAATACTACAACATATACTATTATAAAAGCTTTTTCTAAAATAAAACATTTTTAAGATCCATCACATATTCCACTTTTAAGAGTAGTATGGGATGATATAAGAAACAAATTACCAAACGAATTTGGGCCTTCACATATTCATTATCCAACCCCAAATAACAACAATAGTAGAAAGATGTTATGATTTAACAAATAAATGATTTAGCATTTATTTTCTATCCATAGACAATTTTCAGAGTAGGAATCTAGGTAAACCTTGCCTTTTCTCTATAATTCATTCCTTCTCCCAATTACCAAATCTGGAAAAATATATGTTTCTCCTAAGAAAAAAAATTTACATACCTCCTTTTTTTCTTTCATCTATAAAAATTTATTGTATGCCTACTCCTTGCCCTCTCATTACCAAATCCTTGTTTATTCTTCCTCTACATGGATAACCCCTGCTTATTTCCTCTTTGGAAGTCTCATTTCTATTACTTAATTTTTCTATAACCAAATTTTGGTCTGTTTATCAGGAACAAACCATTCAAGGATTCCTGAAACTCGATACTAACACTTTTTTTTTAAATGACATGTATTGCTTGGTTCTAATATTTTTTATGGGTTTTTATTTATTTATTTATTTGCATATTGCTGCTTCTAATCCAAAGTATATAACCTACAGGTCAATTCCCTTGTTCCTTATTTTCTCCATCTCAAAAAACAAGTAACCAGGACTCTTGAGAGTCCGTGAAATTAAACCCAATGAAAATGTGCCCTTGTTGGAATGCTCATGAGCTTTTCATCTGAGTGGCAGCTGCCTCTCCAGTGAGTTTTCTTCAAGCAAAGAAAGGTTAAGAGAGGAGGGTAAGGAGGAAGCACATAGGACAGGGTGTAAAAACAGATATGGTTCGTTCTTGGTCATTCTGGACATTAGTAATTCCCCTAAACTTGAATTTCAACTACACCATTAAAACAATTATCATTATTTTAAGAATGTCACATCAGCTTCCTTTTTAGCATTTATTAAAATCTCAGGATATAGCACTGGTTAAATTTAATGCATCGAGAAATGTAGAAATGTCTTTGTTAAAGCTTTTAAATCCTGTAGAGCACCTGGAAACATTTGAAAAAAAAAAAAAAGACTCTAGAATCATGATGTTATGTCACAGCTAGGAGAATCCTCTGAGACGGATCATCTAGTGTCACCCCCCCTAATTTTATGAGTGATATAATTTCTTTGCTTTTTACGCTTGTATCTATTCTTCCATCGTAGACTGACCTGGTTATTTCTTTGGAGTCTTTTTTGGTTGATTCAAATCAGTGTCTGCATCTCCAGAGTATTCATAGCAACACATTTTCCTCATCAAGTTATTCTTGGAGTAATTGGTGGTAAATATGATCACTTACCTTTAGTTGCGTCATTTGAAAGCTTTGGATTCATTTGTTTAATGGTGTCAGATTCTCTCCGGCAATCAGTTTCTCAATTTCAGAGGTGATTCTGCGAAGTCATTGATACTAAATGCTACCCGGGGAGCTTAAGTGGTTCAACACACCTCTCATATCCTCCACGTACACAGTGGCACAGTCTCACTCAGTGGCATAAACGCATAACTGCTTGGTGACATGGGCTTTTCTGCACTTGGACTAGAGCTAAGTCCAACTCCAAACTATCACTTCAGACAGTGTGCTTGCATCTTGGGTTGGGGGACTTAATGACTCTCCAACCTGCATACCATGCTATTCTCTCTGAAACATGTGAAGTGATTATTCCATGGCTATAGACTTCAGTTAGCAGCTGCTTTGTATTCCTGCATCAGTGATCACCATGATTGAGTTTCCACTGTTCAACCCCACATACCTTGCAAAGGCTAAGTTAATTGGCTATGGCAATTGAAATATTAATTGCAAGCTCCTAAATCAGTGTTCTGCGTATAAAGTGGGTTATCACTCAATGCCACCAACTCCAGAACAATCCTTCTGGGCTAACATGGATAGTGAAAACATCATGGGCAAACGTGTGTTTTTAATTGCTGTGGAGAAAAGGCTTTAGAAAATTGATAGAACCTGGGTGTCTAAAGCCCTTTATCATTGAAAACGATGGCTAAATTCTTTAATGCAGAGAGGAATGAATGATTCCTGAGGAGCTCAAGGACACACAGTCATTGTCAGTGTCTCTTTCCAATCCCCAGGCATGCTGGTGGCAGAGGCCTTTGAACACACTCCAGGCATCCAAACGGCCACCCTGAGCACATACCTGAAGACCAACCTCTTCCTCTTCCTGTTTGCACTTGGCTTTTACCTGCTTCTCAGACTGCTCAACATTGACCTGCTATGGTCCGTGCCCATAGCCAAAAAGTGGTGTGCCAACCCCGACTGGATCCACATCGACACCACACCTTTTGCTGGACTCGTGAGAAACCTTGGGGTCCTCTTTGGCTTGGGCTTTGCAATCAACTCGGAAATGTTCCTTAAGAGCTGCCGAGGGGAAAACAGCTATAAGCCCAGCTTCCGGTTGCTCTGCGCAGGGACCTCGTTGGCCACCCTGCAGCTCTACCATTTTGTCAAGATCCCGACTCACGAAGAGCACTTATTTTATGTGCTGTCTTTCTGTAAAAGTGCATCCATCCCACTGACTGTGGTTGCTCTGATTCCCTACTGTGTTCATATGCTCATGAAACCAAGAGAAAAGAAGATTAAATAGAGTCGTGCAGAGAGTAGTGCCCTGGGCCACAGGGCCACCCTCCTCCATCCAGCAGTTAGAACCACCGAGCAGGGACACAGGCCAGCCCACCCGTGGCAGCGCAGGCCCCATCATCCCACCCACACCTGTGTTTAGTTTGGCCTTCACTGTGCTTTCTCTTTTTAATTAGCTGTTGACATTTAAAAACCAGAATATTTAACATAAAATTCTGAATTTCTGTATTTTTTGAAAATTCTGATGATATGGCAACACAGGGCCTGCATTTCCACCTGGAGACAATTGACTGGAGCTGAGTACTGACTGTCCCCAGTGGGAGGCCAGGACTGTGGATTTTATCACAGTCTTCAGGGTCCTGACAGGACTCCAGTATCAGCTTCCTTTCCATCTTAAGGCCAGGCTGCTTCTGACATTTTAGTGGGGACCCCAGGCACATCCAGCACTCTCAGTTTTCAGATAAGGAAATGGAGGTCTATCCAGATGAAAGAGCTTGCCTGTAGTCATGGCACCTGCAGAATAGGAATTAGAACCGCATTCCCATTACATTGTTTTGTTTCTCCATTTACAAGGAGTAAAAATCAGCAAGAGCAAATGCTTTTATTTAGATTCTATGATAATTGCCTTGTAAATCAGCTACCTTTTCAGGAAGGGCATTGAAATACCACATCCTCTTTGACCTATACCCTGCAGGCAGGGTCTACAGGGGTCAGTATGGCTCTGTGTATAGATATATTAGCATATCCAGGGGAGATAAAACAGGCCAGCCTACTGTCTGGACTTGAACCTCTGCTTAACTCCTGGTCTCTGTTTTACAGTAGTGCTTACCAGTATTTCAATAAATCCTGCTGAAAATACTCTGCTAGAACCTTATTTATCCCCTAAAAAGGCTTATCTTCTCACTCTGACATCCCCATACTTTATTTTTTAGGAGTCACACTTTCAAAACCAGAGAAATCAAGTACCTTTCTCAAAGTCCTGCTCCAACCCAGGAAAAATATTAAAGCTTGTATCTGTTAGGTGGATTAATCTCTATGTATACTGAACTGTGATGAATATCTACAGCTTTATTTTAGAAAATTATTACTGATGGACTATTAATACTATAGTAACAATTTCTCGGTAAGAGTTTATTTCCTCGTTGGACCTAGTAATTTTGGATTTTAAGTTGATAACTGTGTCATTTCAATCAAGTACAAAGATTTTGAGTCAGATTTTGCTACATATCTTAGTGACCTGTGATCTACCACAATGTTTTGTGCAACACTTGTCAAGAATATCAATACATGAATTATTTTAGATGATGACATATTAAATAACCCATAAATATTTATGGAAACATAACAGTTCAAGTGAGTGCTGATTGACAAGGTAGTAGTTGAGGATAACAAAAGCTCTAAAACTCAAAGTAATGACTGACCCCTTTCCAAGTGTAATATATAGGATATATGCTGTTGCTTTTATAAAGCACACTTAATAGCTTTCTTTTTAAAAGGCAACTGAGCTTGATTTTAATGGTTGGATCATTCCCAAGCAAAAATCGGAGAGGAAAGATTGTCTTAAGAATGAAATTTGTCTCATGTTGATGGGACACTTAGGGTGAAAGAAGTAGAGAACAATGATTCTTAAGGCAACGACCCTCTTGCATTGGTTCAATCCCACCCTCCCCCGGCCCTGCCGTAGCTTTAGAAGGTCGCTTCAGTCTTTGCACATTTTATGATGCATTTGCCTCGTCACAACTCCCGCACATGTCAGGGACCTCACGTCTGTATAAGTAACCCATTCTATTAAGTGGAGTATCCCAAGAATGGAAAAATAAGCATCGCATGTACTCACCAGCAAATTGGTATTAACTGATCAACACATAAGTGGACACATAGGAATAACATCTATCGGGTGTCGGGCAGGTGAGGGGGGGAGGGAATGGGTATATACATACATAATGAGTGCGATGTGCACCAACTGGGGGATGGACACGCTTGAAGCTCTGACTCAAGGAGGGAGGGGGGCAAGGGAAATATATGTAACCTTAACATTTGTACTCCCATAATATGCTGGGAAAAATGAAAAAAGGAAAATAAAAAGCCCTTTATCAAAGTTTCATATGAGATAATGTATGTCTTGAAGAATCCGCCATCCTAGTACAATCTCACCCAGCTCTCTCTCATCAAGGCCTGAGGAAACTGGGGCATTAGTAGCCAGAGAATTAATTCTGCTGCAGTGCTTGGCTCTTCCATAAATCCCTTCGCAGTTTCCATAGAGAAGCTCTCTTCAGCCACCCCACAGTGCTGTCTGTTGGGTGACACATGACCCTCAGAGGGGGAACAGGATGAAGTGTGGGCTGTTTTCTATAATTAATCCCCAACAACTCTACCCTATCTGCCATAAAGCCCCAGAGTCCCCATGTGAAGAGATTTCCCTTTTCTCTCTAGTCAAGTCTCCTGGAGGGATCCGTATGGTGGCAAATTGCTTTTGCAATTGAAACTGCTTAGGCAGCAAGAGGAACAGCTTTTCATAGCCTTGGAGCAAATGCCTGCCCTTAATAATGATGGGAGAGAGTTTTCTGCTTCCAATTTATCTGTCAGAAGTAAGTAGAATTGAGCTCGTTTAACTCGTTGTTACTATATCCAGATATTCAAAATGTCTACATATTTATATATTCAGGAGAAAATGTCAATATCATGAGCTTCAGGAGGAGAAGATCTAGACAAGTGACTTCAGAAACTGTCCAATCAAACATGCGTTTGAGAAGAAATGCAAAGGAATTTATTATTGCTGAAACCAGCTCTCAGGAAGAATGTTCCTTTCCTTTGACAACCTATTAATTGGACATCTGCCTTAGAAGGTTAAATTGGTGCCTGCTCTAGACATTTCACTACAACAGAAGGGTACTTTTAAAAAAATTCTTATAAGATGTCCTTGAAACTACAAGTTATATCTCAAAATGCATTGTGTTTATTCAAAATTTGTAAATAAATTTAAGATCAAATTGGTATATACATATACAAAAACTCTTGTTATAAGAGAAAGTCAAAAGTCTTGGTTTTAAAAATGTGATTCATTCTTAAATATATTAAAACTATCTATTCCAGCACTTTCCATTGACCTTTTAACAACGATGGAGATGTTCTATGTCTGTAATGTCCGATACAGTAGCCACTCACCACATGTGCCCATTGAGCTCCTGAAATGCAGCTGATGCAACTGAGTAACTGCATTTTTAAACTTTATTCACTTTTCATTCATTTAAATTTAAACAGTCATGTGTGTCTGGTGGCTACTGAATTGGACTGCACACATCAAGTTCCACAGTGCTTTTCCCTGACAACATTTTGTACAAAAGCATTTTGTACATTGTCGCCTATACCACGTTCCTGTGAGACAACGTGAATCGGTATGAATTGATATAACAAGAGGACAGTAGATCCTGTTGCATTTCCCAGAGGGACCCTCTGCAGATCTGGGGTTCTCTCTCTGGAGCTCCCTCCTCTCTCTGTGCTGTGAGCTCTAGTTGCCTCAAATTGGCAGGTCTAGGTTCCCCTTCCGGGCACCTGGCCCTGGAAAACTTCTAAGGGCTACAAAACTGGGTGGAGTTTTACCCCATATTCGTGACCACATCCTGAATGGCTGGATGACTTTCTGAGCAAGTTTTCCTGCTTCTTTCACATAGGCCTGACACCACTACTTCTGTGAATATTTCCAAAAGGACCACTAGTGTCTAGTTGCCCCCGAGGGTAATGGATGGTCTGTCCTAGCCACTTTGGAAACTGCAAATAGTTTCTGGGATGAATTCCTGGACCTACTTCAGTGTCGCCAAGAAACTACGGTATAATTTCTATTAATAACTTTTCCCCTCCCCTCCCCTCTAATGTTTTCAGATGGTGATTCCATTCTGAAGGTGATGTGGTGCCATTTGTTAATTTTTTTTAAGTCTTTACTTTGTCGTCGTTGTTTTTGAAGTTAACAGTAGAAAAGATCTGTAAGAAGCAGCAACTCCAGAAATGTCTGCCAAATAACAGAAACTCCAGAGAAAATTCTAAGACGTAGAAGTGCTTTCATTTCCAGCTCTGCAAAGGACAAATGCAGTTTATGTCAAATTTGAGGCGGGTTTGGTGTGGGGTACTAATTACTGTCTTTGCTCTCCTTTGATGGAGATCACAGTAATGACTCAGAAAGAATCACATCTCATTTCTTTGGCAGCACAGAAGTGATTGCTGTAAAGGAGTGAAAAAATTCAAAGATTGAGGTTATAAAGGTTAGTGTAAAACCGATTAATTGTCTTCTGTTTTGAATTTTTAAATGTCTTAGAACCTTTTCTTTTTTTCTAACATTTTGCCATGTGATTTCTGAAAAGAATCTGTCTTCAGTTCAAAAACTGTGATATTTTTTCAAAGAACAGTATGTTCTGAAGGAGCTGCCGGACAGGGGCAGAGGTGAGCGAAGGCAGAGCTGTGTTCCCGCCCAGTGGGGCTCGTGGCACAGACCAGAGGCTGCCCGGAGTAGCGTAGGTGCTGGCAGCACATCAGCCCATTGCCAGCACTGGCCAAGTGAGGGCTGAAGCCACTTGCACCGGAGGATCTGGGCACTCCACAGGGGAAGCAGGCCACATGTGTGCCTGGAAAAGAAATCCACAGCTAGTGAAGATAAAGAGCCTCTCTCCTCTCGCTCTCACTTGCCCTCGTGCAGCAATGGGGCCAATCTCTCTCTAACTTCTATTCAAAGAATTGGCTTTTTCCAGGATTCAGGCTTTGTCTTATGAAGACTACTGGCCAGATTGTCATCCTTGCTCGTGCATCCTGCTATTACCGTATTTCCCTGAAAATAAGACAGGGCCTTATATTTATTTTTCCTCAAGAAGACACCCTAGGGCTTATTTTCAGGGGATGTGTTCTTTTCCCCTCAGAGCCTCAGCTTGCAGCACGCACAGGATGGCCGGGACCCGACAGGGGGAGCAGACCTTGTTGGTGGGGCTGCCCGCACCTTTCCGGTCACCTCTGGGATAGTAGCTGTCACGATGGGGCAGATGAGAAGAGCTGCTCATCTTCTTTACCGCTGCGCGACGAAATGCATGGGTTGTGCAGATAGGCTGCGTAGCCACGCCATCACTAGGTCTTATTTTCGGGGTAGGGCTTATATTGAGCAAATGCTTAGAAATCCTGCTAGGGCTTATTTTATGGGTAGGTCTTATTTTCTGGGAAACACGGTAGTGGAAGTTTTCTAAAGGTGGGCATTGCCTTCACTCATCACTGCCCTTCAGATACACCACCCTTGCTTTCAAGCTCAATAATTCAGCATCAAAAATATTTAACCCTCAAGATCTCTTTTTCTACATATTGTTCCAAACTCTGCCCTTTTTTACAATCTTTTGAATGAAAGAAATGGTAGAGCCCTTGCTATCTTTCCTTATGAAGACTGCATCGGCTTAACAAAGGAAAAGTAAATGTTCCTGCCTGAGTTTTCGAGATTTTACTGTGCATTTTATTCTCTGAGTTTTGGGATGTTGTTGCGCTGCCCATTCTGGCCAATCAAGAAGCTTGGGCCACAGGTCCGCATGTGGATCCCAAGGGGTGTCAGAAGGCAGGCGGGCGGGTGCCAGGAAGTTCAAAGACAGGTAGTTGTGCAAAAGACTTCGTAAAGTTTAGCACCCAGCACCCTGGACTGCAGTCATCAGACCTCCACTCCAGTCTGGCTCTGAATCTAACCACTGTGACTCAAGGAGGCCATGTAACATTGGTGGGCTCAGTTTACCAAGTTCTCAGTTGAGGGGCCCAGTATGGGCTTAGAACAGAAGGCCGGTTCCAGCTGCCACATTCTGCAACTCTGAGAGTCTCATTCGATCAAATTTAATATGCTTTCACTGTCCGTCCCATTCCTCTGTTTTGTTTGCTTTTTGTAAAGCACTTTGTAGAACTTCCAGAAGTATTGTTAGTTTATTTTTCTATGCAGTGGAGCAAGAAAGTGATAAGGAAAACCTTGCAGATGTACTCTATAAATATTGTTTTAATTTTACTTACATGCAATGAACAAGGCTACAAATTCTACAAAGTAGCCTATTTTGAAATGGGCTACTTTATTAAATAATTTTGGATTTTTATAATATATTTCAGTCTTTAAAGCATTCTATTCCAATTAGAATCTGAATTTTATAGCTATGAAAACAGACACATAGATATGGGAGGTAATTTACCTGATGTTACAGGACAAAATTATTAACATGAGCATATTCATAGACTTCCTGCTCATTATCATGCAAAAGTCATCCTATAATTAACTTACCAACTCCATTTCCCCTTCCTCGGCATCCTAAAGAGGAAATTCTTGTTGCTGGAAGAGACATTAAGCAGATAACATAACAGGCTGAGTGAGAAGAAAGGAAGAAGGAAACTTGGCTTTGTGGGAGGTAGGGTTGCAGTGCTTCCTCCACTGTGATGAGTGAGGAGAGTGGCTGCAAGTTTGAAACAGCGTTTCAGTAACTTTGTTGTGGACTAATTATGGAGCTCTCAAAGACATAAAATAAAATTTACTTTTTCACTCCCTATGTCTATTGAAGTGTGCTTGCTGAATGCAACACAACTTTAACACCAAGTTATATGATGCCAAGATTTTCAAGGATGATTAAAATTAGAGATCCAGTTCCAATAAGCTTTAAAATCCTCTCGAGCTTAACTAGGGCCCTTTCTGTCCATGATTTTCTTTTCTAATTCTCCTACCCAGCCACCTGACAAGCATCTATTAAGTCTCTTCAGCAGCTAGAGATGCAAGGGTGAGTTCAATACTGGCTCTTCTCTGGGCAGGGGTGGGGGAAACTCCATTGGTTCTGGGTACACCTGACACAGCTCTGGATGGACTCGGAGATACTTCTGGCCTGTGGGCTTGCAGAATTGTTTGTGACTATATCCAGCTATAAATTAACTAGTAACTTTATTCCCCATCTCAAATTCATCCTCTTCTTGTTTTCCAGCTCTGGCATATTCTGCCAATGGAATCTAGATCATTCCCCATCTAACACCAATTTTGTCATGTGAAAGGATGAGAAAGCATAATCACAAAACACTGAGTGCCTAAGTAAAAACTTCCTTCATTTAAAGCAGGGTATCTGGAATATTCTGGGAAAACCACTAGAATGAGCTTCAAGGACTTCCCTCCAGTGATATCTTCTCCCATAGCAGTGATATTTGAACAAAGACTGATTAATTCCTTCTTTCAATGAATATTTTTGGAATGTCTCTAGATATCAAGATAATATTTGAAGGTCATTTAATCACAAATCAGTACTTGAGCATTGCATTATTTTTCTCTATACTTATGTTTCAGGATTTTTATTAGTAAAAATCTAACTGTGTCTATTAAGATTATGTTAATCCATAATTAACAACAACAACAAATACAACTACAAAAATCTACTTCGGTGGCTTAAACAGTGAGAAATGTTTTTTTCTCCTGTAACAAGATGGCTGAAGGCAGGCAACCCAGGCTGCAGTAGCGGCTCAAGGATGTCCAGGAATCAGTCTCAGTCTGCCTTCCTGCTCTGCTATCTGTTATGTGTGGCTTTTGTCCAAATGATCACAGCATGGCTCCTGAGCATTCAGGAGAGAAGAAAGGGAGAAGGGACATAGGCTTTCTTTTACCCAGGCTTTATTCAGGAAGGGACAGCCTACATAGGGCCTTAGTACCTGTATTTCCTCTAGCTGCAAGGGGTCTGAGAAGGTAAATACTTTGCTTTCCAGCTGTAACAGGGGAAAGCAAAGGAAAGGGTTGCAGGATTGTGTGTCAAGTGAGCCAATACCTGCCATAGTGACTTACCACGTACGTAACAGTGAATGCAACTTACAGCCACATCCCTTTCCTGTAGCCTGCCAAATGATTTCACAATAACATGCTAAAACTAGGAAGGCAAAATGCTTTCTAAATTATAAAATGCTTTGTGAACATTACCATAAGGTATACTTCAATGATTATTTACATTTTCAACTTCCAAGAAATTTTATTAAAACATTGCTCATCTTTTACTTTGATTCTATACTTCATATATCGGAAATCTATGCTCTCAACCAATAAGAAACCACAAAGATTTTCTCTTTTTTTTTGTAATCTTTTCTAATAATTGTAGGCACTTGTTCTGTGTGACCTTGGGTGAACATTTCCGTTTCTATCTCCAGCTATTCTGTTGTTCTCACATTTATTTCTTTGTTTTTGAGAGTAGGAGCTGTATCTGAATTATAGGAAGGAGCAAATTGCCAATTTACCAACTGGCTCTGTATTCTTCTTTCTTTTTATGTGGCACATTTTGTCCTAGCACTGATTTATTGGGCTGAGTAGTTGCATCCAGACAGCTACATGTCAATCATGTGTACCCTGATTAGTCATTATGAGCCTTAGGACACCATACAGCTCACTAATGAGCACATTATAATGCTGGCCAGTGCTAATTAGATGATAATCATGTGCATTGCTTTATTTACAGTCTATCCATTTAAATTAATTGGGCATTTAATTAAACACAGTGTGAAAGAAATTGGAATTGGAATTGAGTTTAGAGATTTGCTGAAGTTACTTTCACCTGTCATCTCATATGCAGGTGAGATTATTCACTTGGTCTAGAAATTTAGAGAAAATACAAATGGACAGTGCTTATTTTATCATGGTACACACACGTAGGTAAATTTATCTCAAAATGTGTTTGGAAACAACAACCAAATTTGCAAATTTTTTATCTTCTCTAACATCCTTATGTGGCCTGATTACAGAAATATTTAGCATGCATAAGAGATAGTTAATAAATCAAACCCTTAGTTGGAAATATAAGGTAGGACCCTAAATCAACACGATAAGAGTGTTCTGATATTTTCTTAGGAGTGGAAATTTACATTTAATTTTTGAATAAATATGTGGCAAACTATACCTAATTATGATCCTGTATATTATATATTCCAGGATTTACATTTTTAAATGAGTATATAATTGCCAGAAACTGCACGCATGAGGGCATCATTAAATGCAAAATGTGTTTTCATTGAAATGATTTCCTAAGAGCACATGTGGAGTAGACCTAGAGTAACTATATGAAAACGAGTTTTTAGACAAAAAAAATATAGAGGCCAAGTTTTCTACTCTTTTTCTCAAATAGTAGCATTTCTGATTTATAGGCATCTCTGTCATGCAACTTTGAGATGGACCAAAACTGACTGAGATTCTCTTTTCAAAATAAGTTGGAAAATGTGCTGCTCCAACTTTCCTAAGAATTGCCCATAGGAAAAAATCGTAAATGATTCTTATAAATTAATCGGAACAAAACTTGTTTTGGGAAGAAGTCCTTGGGAAGCTTAGATAATACGACCGTTTTTGAAGTTATACTGTATTTTGTTACACTAAACAACCTTAGTTCTTTCTCTTTTGATTGTCAAACAGGCCAATCAAATAAAATGAATGATTTAAAGTATTTTAACCACCTCTGATAAGGGCAAATGTAATTCTATTTATAACTTCTGACATCAGAATGACTTGTTTGAGTCTACAAAGGTCTTTCTTTAATCCAAACTGACACCACGCAAAACTGAAGAAGTTACCTTTATATAATGACCATCTTTGTCTTTCTTTACTATTGTTGATTTAAAGTCAATTTTATCTGATATGAGAATGGCTATACCTGTCTTCTTTTGGTTTCCATTTGCATGGAATATTTTTTTCCATCCCTTCATCTTAAGTCTGTACGAGTCCTTGTGGGTTAGCTATGTTTCCTGGAGACAGCAGACACTTGGCTTGTATTTTTTTTTAAATCTATTCAGCCATCCTATGTCTCTCCACAAAAGCTGGTAAGTTAGCTGTTTCGGCAGGGGTCATATGTCTGCTGCCAACTTCTGTGTGATGCTGCCAGGGAGGGGCTGAAGTGGCCCCACCCAACTACAAAGTCTGACTGTGGAGGCAGGGCTGTCTGAGATCCACAATCTGGCTTTCAGGAGTGGGTTTTGCTCTTCTCTCCCCTCCCCAGCTCCATGGTCTCCTTCTGGCATCTGCCAGCAAGCAGGAGCTCAAACTAGCTGAGCTCCCCCAAGATTGTGCTGTGGACTGGGAGCTTCCCTGCTCAGGATCCCAGCCTGAGCTGAGAGTACAGCCTTCCTGTGGGGACACGGGTGCCCTGCAAGTATGCTGCAGCTGGGATCCACACTACGTTCTCTTCTCAGTTCTGCCCATGCGGGCTCCCTCACCTCCCGAGATTAGTTCACAAATCTCCCCTCTGTACCCCCAAGCGACACAATTGAAACCTGGGGGTATGGGATCTAGCCTATGGGCTTGTCCCTGGGTCCCTGAAGATGAATCCCTGACCATGCTAGTGAGAAGCATGCTTGTCCCAAGTTGCCTATGGGGTCCTCAAGCAGGTTTCATGTCTCTCTGCTTTGGGGTGTGCCTGGCTTTGATGGAGCCACTGGGAAAGCAGCACCAGGGAGAGCCGGTGAGCAGGGAGCTCACATTCTGAGCACCCCCCTGTCTGCTGCAGGACCTTAAGAAGAAAGGCTTGAGCCCCACTCTCTGTGGAAGCCTTGGTGTGGTGGCGCAATTGTCTCTCTCGGCAGCCATGGGTGGGTGAGGGGAAGGGAAGGAAAAGAATCTGGATGGAGGAAAGCTAGCACTCTGGTCGTCTCTGTCCCTCTCTCTGGAAGGCAGCCGGCCTAGAATGTCCAGGCTCTGGAGTCATGCAGATCCCACTGGACCCCTGTGGATCCCACAGTCTGAATGGAGTTGGGAAAGGTTTGTGTGGGAACAAGCAAGATGAAACCCGAGGATTTGAAGCCCACTGGGGAGGACAAAGGCAAATGGCGGGTGGAGAAGCATATGGCACCTGCCATCCCGGCTGGGGTCTTGGTGCTGGGATGTGCCCCAGGGAGGCTGGGAGCCTGATGTTTTGTCCACAAGAAGCTCCCAGTTTACTGGTGGCAGCAGCTTTTGGTCTTGTGGGGGTAGAAAGTCTCTCCAGCAGCTCATGAACCTGCTGACTGTCAAAGATGTGAGGGTGGGAGAAACAAACCACTCCACCTACCCTTTTCTCTGGACCCCAAGCCTATCGGGGGCTGATCTCTGCCGATATCTTGCTCCCTCTTGTTCTGCTCCACCACTTCTTCCCATGGAGTCTCTTGTAGGTTCTGCCACCCTCCCTCAGAATTACACCCGATCTATGTTTGTTTACTTTTTTCTCTTTCATCTAAAATTTTTCCTTCTTACTGAGATGCTTTGGCAGCTTGTGTCTCTGGTCAGCCATCTCTCCCCAACGAGCTCTGGTCATGTGTCTTTGAAATCTAGTCTCAGGATCTATTGTTTTAATTACTGTGACTCTGTGCTGAGTTTTCCCCATCCTTTTTATTTTAATTTTTTCAGTTTATTTAATTTATTTTTTTTTTGAGACAGAGTCTTACTCTGTTGCCCAGGCTAGAGTGAGTGCCGTGGCGTCAGCCTAGCTCACAGCAACCTCAAACTCCTGGGCTCGAGCAATCCTTCTGCCTCAGCCTCCCAAGTAGCTGGGACTATAGGCATGTGCCACCATGCCCGGCTAATTTTTTCTATATATTTTTAGTTGGCCAATTAATTTATTTCTATTTTTAGTAGAGACGGGGTCTCACTCTTGATCAGGCTGGTTTTGAACTCCTGACCTTGAGCGATCCGCCCACCTTGGCCTCCCAGAGTGGTAGGATTACAGGCGTGAGCCACCGCGCCCGTCCTCAGTTTATTTTTTAAAATTATAAGGTACACATGTACATAAATCTTTTAGCTGTTTCTTTGGTATTTACCTTCATCTTTTTAAACAATGTTTTTGTTGCTATTTGTTTGAAATTTTAACTATTTAGTTTCCATCATGAAATATAAAGACTATGGAAGATGGCGGACGAGAAACACTGCCAGATAGAGCGTCTCTGCAGAAAAGAAA
>VBSM01001562.1:16209770-16237073 GCA_008086735.1 Cheirogaleus medius
AAAAAAAAAAAAAAGAAATATAAAGACTATGAGGATCCAGTTCTTTTACGCCTATATCCTATCCCATCCTTAACCTACTCCATGTATTTTCTCCTACCTTCCATAACCTTTCGGTAATTTTGGTTTTGATCAGTATTAAGCATCTACACTGATATGACTTTGTAAATAACATTGTCAGGTGAGTCATGCAGTGTAATATAAATACATTTCCTTCTTGTATAATTTTTCTTTTTCCCCAGAGCTAATAGCTGATAAATTCTTATCTATCTATCTATCTATCTATCTTTCTTGTCTCCCTCTGTTTTCTGTTACCTATTGTGAATTTTACCCCAAATTCTCCCACGGGGTTATGTCTCTTTCTAACATTCAAACCCATCAGGCAGCCTAGCAGCATCATTTTTATAGGGAACAGCCCTCGTCCTGCTCAGAACCCATTCCCCTGCTTCAGGCTGGGCTGGCTGCTCGCTGAGGCTGTAGTACCGATGTTATCCTGGGCTCTCCCTTCCTAATCATCCTGGCAAGTCCCATCCATTCATTCTTGAGTTAGATCACCTGTTCTTATGTTCCATATCTTCATCTTCCTGTTTTTTTGTTTACTCTCATATTTTAGGAAAACTTTCCTTTTGTGGCCTCCTGAGAAAAGATGAATGGGAGTAAACGTTTTGAGACCTTGCATGACTGAGAATTTCTTTCAATTTATCTCATTCTTGAGAATACTTTGCTGGATATAGAATGATTTCCCCTTAGAATTTTGAAGGCAAATCTTTATGTCTTCTGGCTCTAGTTTTATTGCCCAGAAGTCCTATGTCATTATAATTCCTCATTTATCATGTGTAAAATGTTCCCAGGGCCGGGTGAAGTGGCTCACACCTGTGGTCCCAGCAACTCAAGAGGCTGAGGCGAGAGGATCGCTTGAGCCCAGGAGTGTGAGGCTGCAGTGAGCTGTGATCATGCCACTGCATTCCAGCCTGGGTGACAGAGCAAGACCCTGTCTCTAAAAAAACAAAAATTACAAAAAATTACAAAAACAAAAATCATACCCCCTCCTCTCTCCTGGAAAATTTTAGTAGCTTCTTTCCCTGCCAGTGTTCTAAAATTTCATAATAATGTGCCCAAGTAGGATTTTTATTTATTATATTCATTGCTTGGTAATCACTTTCCAGGAAATGTTCTTGGACTATTTCTTTAATAATTTCTTCCCTCGTTTTTTTTTTCCTGAACTTTCTGGAATGACTATTATTTAATTATTGCACCACCTATATCATTACCTTAAATTTTTTCTTTTCTTTTTTTTCTACTTTTCATCTTTATCTTTTTGTTTTGCCTTCAGAGAGATTTCCCCAACTTTATCACCTAATCCTTCTTTTTTTCCTATAAACTTTTATTAACTGGGGTGATAGGGAGAGTTCACACATTGTGAAAACACCAGGAAATTACAGAAAGACTTGCAGTAAGTGTTGAACAGAACCGATCAAGCCAACCCCTGAGTCATCTGAGAACAATAATGTCAAATGGCAGAGACCAAATCTTTGTTAGTGATAGAGGATGCAGGATAAAAAACGAAGACATTGATACCCCCTGGTCTTATAACATAAACATGCAACTTTATTTATCTATTCATTTTTGAAGTTGTAATCTCCCTTGTCACTGAGCCTCAGAAAGCAATTGTTTTCCCAATTTCAAGCCCCTTCCCTCCAGTAAATCTTTTCCCTCTTATCAATAACTTCCAGGTAAATTATTTGAAAAAATAACTCCTATGCTTTCCTTTTTCACATCCCACAAATTCCATTCAGGAAACTAGCAACCTCCCAGCACAGAGCCCATGTTCTCCCTCTCGGAAATCCGAACCTACACAATGGATTTTTAGTCTTCTGTTGTCAAAATTAGAGGATCGGCATGTGATTACTGCAAAGTTTAACTCCTTCTAGCAGGCATGGGTAGTCTGCAACTTACTCGCCATTGCCATTTTTCACAGCTTAACCATCAACAATTCTGGCCTGGGCAGTTAACCTCCTAAATCATCTTTGCAGTTCTTTACCAGGAAACACTGGAAAACAGACATAAATATTACACCTCCGTATACCACAGCTCAGGCTTAACTTGTAGGCAGAATTTCATTTGTTGGCCAAGTGAAGAAAAGACATCTACATAGAGTGTGGCTTGGGAGGAAGACAGAGTAGGGAAAAGACGTCGTGATGGCTGGACAACTGAGTGGGGACCGTGCAGTCCTGCTATTGAGTTTTTCATTTCTGCTATCAAGAGCTCCTTTTTTAATGTTTTTTTTTTTGTATGTTCATTTTTATGGCCTTCTGTTTTTATTTAAATAGATGGAAACATCTTCTCTTTTCTGGTTGACTAAATTTATTTCCACTCTTTGAGTGTTTTCCTCATCTTTGCCTTGGCTCTGTTACTTCTAATTTCCTCCCTCCTGGGTGTTCTACTGTTGTTGCTTCTGCTTTATATGTTAAACTACTTGTTGGGTGTCTGGTGATCCTTTGCAGTCCATTCCCATGCAAGAGGGAGACACCAAGAAGCCCAGGGAAGCTCTGAGCGGGTGGGTGCTTGTTCTTGGCAAGTGGGCTTCCCAGTAGGGCAATCTGGCTGGAAAATTTTCTTTAGAGGATCCCTAGCATCAGAGTCACAGGTCTCCTATCTTATATTGGCCAGTGTCCCCAAGAAGGATTCCTTAATCTCCCATCAGAGGAGGGGGCTGGGAGTTTTTCTGTTCACATACAGCTTTATACTCAATCCCCCTGTGTCTAGTGAACCACCCTTTCAACTGCAACCTGTGGTCTTAAATCCAAGCCTGTCTGTGAGCTTCCCCAGAGGGAGTATCCAGTCTTCTTCTGGGACTGGGAAGGGCAGCCACCCTGCCGCAGGAGGTGCTCTGTACCTCTGTTTCTACACGGGCTTTCATCCCATTCTTCTGTCTTCCCAAAAGACCCAGTGTCTTTACATCCTGAGATTTTCTAAGGGTCTATGGTATAAACCAGGATGTTCCTGGGCTTCCCCCAACTCGCAGATTACATTTTTTGTTTTCTCTCATCTTCTAAATCCATTGTCAGTTGTCTATTTGCTTTCTGGCTCCCAAAATCTTGTTGCTGGCATCATTTTGTTTTCTTTATTCTTGTAGATCCATGCCTTATTTAATTCTCTTAATGTCATACAGTAGTGTTTTGAGGGAGCAGGGATAAGCATGTGTGTTTTTCTGCCGTATTTAACTGGCTTTTTTGTATAACACCTTATGAAGCTATAACAAAGTAAAATGCACTATTTTCATTTCACGAATAGGATTTCCAGGAAATAAAGACAAGCAACCAGTATGGAGAGGGGTGATGAGGAATACTAGGCCTGGGACAGAGTCCCCCGCTCCAGCCACACCAGCAGATTCAGTAATGGTGACTTCACCACCCACACACTGCACCCTGAATCTACAGCTTCGGTCAACACCCCTAACTGGCCAGCCCTGGCTACTATTAAACTTGCCCCTCCTGCCTCACTCAGCCTGAGAGCATCCAGTGTGATCACTTCCCTGGTCTGGGCCCTAAGGATGAATGAATCCGCTTGCACGTGCAAGAAAACTTTGGTTAAGAAATCCAGCTGATCTTCAGTCCTGTTCTTTTCACATTTGACCTTGGTCAAACAAACATTTGTTGAGTGCCTGTTATAGACCAGCCTCTGTGCACACCAAGGGTCCAACAATGCCAAAGACAGGCCTCTGCCCTTGAGGAGTTCAAAGTTTCCTACACTATGTGACTTCTTACTTAGTAACTGGGACCGGCTCCTGCACAGAGAAGCGCTGGGTGATGGCTGAGCAGCCACTTGATGTTGGATTTTCACTCACACTCACCCTCTTTTCTTTCATCTTCTCTATAGATATCTAAAACTGAATTATTATTGAAGGTCATTAGAAATTAGCTTGGATCCCAATGTATGACAATGTCTGTAAAAGTAAAATATTGACATTCCTCTCTAAAGAAACAACCACCCCAGCACTCCTGCAATTGGTGTGGCATCTGTGTATGAAGTTCCTGGGTCGGGTCAGCTGATGGGGGCTCCTGTGGTGAATAGTTTGTAGTAGGCACCTTTCTGGGCCATCAGTTCTTCGTGGGTCCCCTTTTCAATCACCACCCCCTGGGCCATGACAGCGATCACATCCGCATTCTGGATGGTGGACAAGCGATGGGCAATGACAATGCAGGTCCGACCCTCTCTGGCTTTGTCTAGAGCAACCTGCACCGTCTGCAAAGAGGAGATGGAAAGTTGAGACAAGGACGTATGAGGTTCCCCAGCACGCTGTCACAAGAGTTCAGTTAATGGCACCTGAGTAGCAACCCTACACTTGGGGGTAAACCCCAAGGCTCGACCCAAAAGAGGATTAAGCAAGTATTCACTGAATGCAATGCATCAGTTATTTCAGCAGCAGTACACAGGCTGAGACATTTCAGTGAAGCAAGAAGGAAACAAACTACGAAATCACAATGTAATTTGCAATTACTTAGTGATGGTCTAGTTTACTCAAATGAACCCAAGGAAACAAACGGTCATTCCTGATACTGTTCTTCATTGAGGACATAGTAGCTCTCTCCAAAATTGAATCCTGATTTTTCAGATGTTAATTAGGAATTTAAAATTTCATAATTGTGTTTTTCTCAGTTGCATCTTCTTTCATCTAAACCACACATCAGATATCACCTGTTTCTTTGTGTTGTACGTGGCCTTCCTTCTCTGTCACATAACTTTAGAACTACAAAATATGTAATGCCTAACAGATAAACTTTTACCTTATGTAAGAAAGCCAATTATTTGCCTTCAAAGAAATTTCACTTAGCCTAAAGAATCTTAAAAACAATTCTTATTTTAAAGTTAAACTCTTTTTATTTGAAGCAATCTTATGCTAAATCACTGTCCTCAGGTTATTATCTTTTGGTTCCACAAAGTATTGCCAATTTCTACTGTTAATGAATCAGAAAATTGAAAATAGTGCCATTTTATAAGGACAAATCTTACACCAAAAGACTCATTTATAATAATCTAAGACTTTAGAAAATCAATACGTACCTTTTCACTTTCTGTATCTAAGGCAGAAGTGGCTTCATCTAGTAGCAAGATTTTAGGCTCTCTCACGATGGCCCGAGCAATAGCAATGCGTTGTTTCTCCCCTCGAGAGAGTTGAGACCCCTGGGACCCAACGTTAGTTTCATATTTCTGGAAAAAGTATGGTTAGTTTGAGAATTAGAAACAGTCATCGCTTTTGTGTTGTATGGAGCCCACATCAATGACGCTTATGTGAGTTTAAATTATTTGTTGTCTGTTGAACTTGGGACTAGTTAATGAGTCCTCCTGTAAAGGATGTCAAATCCACTAAGGAACATAAAAAAAGATGGAATTTGTGACTTTTGCTGCTGGGAAACAAGACAATGTCTTTGGAAAGACAATGCTTTCCAAAACTAAAAAGTATGTTGATGAAGGACATTTATTTTGCCTAAAATCCTGGGGCATTGGGAAATCAGGGTTTAGGTAAAATCGCATGTATGAGATTCTTCTTGACTTGAGACTTCCTGATTTCCAGACTCTGAACTGAAAAATCCTTGCAAGGTAGAATAATCTCAGGAATGGAAATGGCTTTTGAGAAATCTTCTGGTCCATTCCTTTATTGGGAAGGCATCATGTTGGAAGACAAGCCTTGGTGAGAATCTCCACTTTGCTGCTTACTAGCTCTGTGATCATGAAAAAATTATTTAAATTTCTTTGAGCTGCAAACTCATATGAAAAATGCAATATTAATAATGAGTTTGGAGACTTATTGTTTTAGATGAAATTAGGGAGGAAAATCTCTAACTAGATACTTGGCATGGCTACATAAAAATTAATTAACATTCATGGAGTATTTACTGTGCATCAGACGCTGTGCTAACTATCCTAGCCAGGTTATCATTTTTAATATTCACAGAAGCCATACATCTATAGTTTTCAAATTACAACACTTAGGCACAGAGAGGCAAGAAAATGGTACAAAGATAAACAAGTAGCAAGCAGTGAAAGTGAAATCTCAACCCAGGCGTGTCTAGCTTCTGGGCCCCTGCCATTGGCCAGTGCGCTCTCATGATCTTCCACAACAAGATCTGTCTCCTTCCTCCACCTCCTTTGCCTCCTGATAAATGCTTGACTAAGCCAGGTGAGACCAATGACAACATACTTTGTCCTCATGGAGACAAAAAGCTCAGGGAAGGGTGTCAGGGACAAGTCTATATGAGAAAGAGGCAGTAAACCAACTCTAATCAGTGCTTGCACAAAATGAGTAGGTGTTCAATAGAGATTTGTGGAATAAATGAACCTTCCAGGAGACACACAGCTTTACTTTTCAACTCTGGATGCTGCAAATAATAATTTGCTCCTGTTTACAGATTGGACCACCCAGGCAAAAACTGGGCCAAGAACCTAACACTTAAGGGACTTTGTGAAAAGAGCAAACAAAAAAGCCCCCCACGAACACCACAAAATCTCTAAATATAATCACTTACAAAGAAAACTAATTTCCCCAGTGGCATTTTAAAAAAAAAAAGGAAGTGGAGAGGTCAAAGGTAATAGTTAGCTCCTACAATTTGGTTTCCATGTTTTAATTTTCCTTATAATCAGCCACTAAGGGTTGGATGAGACAATGCTTTCCAAAACTAAAAAGTATGTTGATGAAGGATATTTATTTTGCCTAAAATCCTGGGGCACTGGGAAATAAATTGTGTTGCCCTCGACCTTCTTCTTGAGCCACAATCGTAATACAGGTTGAGTATCCCTTATCTGAAATGCTTAGGACCAGAAGTGTTTTGGATTTCATATTTTTTCAGATTTTGGAATATTTACATATCCATAATGAGATATCTTGGGGTGGGACCCAAGTCTAAGCACAAAATTCATTTATGTTTTATATACACCTTATACACATAGCCTGAAGGTAATTTTATACACGTTTAATAATTTTGTGTATGAAATAGTTTTGGCTGTGTTTTGACTGCAACTTGTCACATGAAGTCAGGTGTGGAATTTTCCACTCTGGCATCATGTCAGCACTCAAAAAGTTTCAAATTTTGGAGCATTTTGGATTTCAGGTTTTTGGATTAGGGATGCCCAACCTGTACTTGTTGGTGATTCTACCTCTCCCCATCCCATCTCCTGTAGGGAATGGCTGGCTGTGAGTTGGTACTCACCTCTGGGAGGGACATGACAAAGTCATGCAGCTGAGCCTGCTTTGCAGCCGCTATGACTCTTTCCATGGGAATTTCTTTGGTGTTGTCACCGTACTTGATGTTGTCCATTATGCTACAGGCAAACAACACTGGCTCCTGGGAAACAATTCCTATGTTTGAGCGGAGGAACTGGACATTTACTTTTTTGCTGTCATGCCCATCTATCATCTGCCAATAGAGGGGACAAGAAAGGGCATTAAGTTTTAGAATTCCAGCAATGAGGAAAGTTCATATTCTAGAGTTAAGAATTATGAAGGACATTTTGTTTGCTTAACAGACAGCAATTCCAGGGCTCTGGGTAATAAATTATGTTGCTTTGACCTCTGGACCTAGTATTTGGCAGAAGTGGTGTTGAAGTTAACACTGATCAGACTATGATTTTGTTTGTTTGTTTCCCAAACTCTAGTTCTACAGATGGAAAAATGAGAAAGAGACTCAGGACAGTATTTGGTTAAGAAAAAATTTCCCCTTATGCTTTGAAGGCAGCATACTCCACAAATATACAGAGCTGCTCAATTTTGAGACTCCATGAGTTATGAAAAGGATTTTTCTATGTGAAGCTATTGAATAATGTAACAGTCAAACCTGCTTCTTTGATTCTACTTAAAGATGTTTGTATTATAGAAATGTTTTACAATGATATAACAAAATATGGTGTGCCTATGAAATGCAAGGAATCATAATGATTTCCTCATGGGCCTTGCTTTCTACCTGTGGCCAGAACATTCGCTGGACATATTCAGAGAAATATACTAATAGAGTGTCAATGTTGGAAAGGTCAAACATGAAGGATTCAGGTTCCTGAGTCCCACGTAGTTTGCAATCTACCTGGGTGACAGACATGATAGAGATGACATTTTGGAAAAGTAAACCCTCTCTCTTACAGAGATCACACTTCTGGTGCAATGTGCATTCTAGGTTCACCAATCACCAAATATGCTCAAATGAATTAAAATCTCTACCCTTAAAATTAATAACAGAAGTGATTATAAATCACAGGTAATCAACTCTCACTCTTTATTTTTATAACTTCCTGGATTCTGCCAGGAAGAATAAGTTTGCTTATTTCCTTGCTTTGCTTTATGAAAAGGAATCTTTAGTTGCCTCTTTACGTTTCTCTCGGCATTTCTCTTCATAATGCTATCCTCACTGCACTGAAGATTATACTATTCAGGGAAACCAGAAAGGCCATTTTCTAAATATTAAGCAGTGATTCAAATATGGAGCAAAATAAAACATTTTCAGACCCATACCTCTAAACTGTTTCTTAGAAAACTACTTGTGGGTGCACTTCAACAAAAAGCAGGGTGAAAATCAAGAAAGAGGAAGATACAGGAACTAGGAAATAATGGATCTAACTCAAGAAAACGTTGCAAGAAACTCACAGAATGACAACTGCTCAGCAGGCAGCGGTGTCAGTTAATCCAGGCAGTGACAGAAATGAGGGAATACATAGCAGGATGGAGATACTGAAAGAACATAAAGATTTTTATAAAGACAGAGAACGAAAGGAAAAAAGAAAGCCTTTTAGAAAAAACAAGAAAGCAAATGTCATGCTAATATACCTCACTATTTGACTTTAGGATGAACAACATTTACAGAATCACAACAAAAGCTGTTAATTGATTTCCAACTTTTAGAATCAACCTAGAGTGAAGGCAGGAAAGAAAATCAGCCTTATAAATAGAACGTAAGCATTTTATATTCTTGATAATATAAAAGCGCAGTTAGAACTTGAGAGGGAGTAAGAGGTGAAAAAGAGGTAGGATTGTGAGAATTCTCATTTTAAAAAGCAAGAATTCAAGATACATTTTATATAGGTGGTGGGAAAGCAACAGAAGTGTATCAGTTGAATTTACAAATAGAGGGGCTAAACAATGATACAAGTACACTGCGAGGAGGTGGGTAAAAGGAGGGAGTGGTGAGTAGAAGCTAAATTTCTGTCTCTTGAGAATAAGTCAGCAGAGTCTAAATTTGTTAAATTGTGAAACAGCAACATGAGTATGCTGTTTAGAGACATAAAAGTCATTATTGGGAGAACCAAAAACATCGAGTGGTTAAAAATACTTGCCTTTGAGCAGAGAAAGGCAGGATGGGGTGGAAGAGTAGAGCAGGGAGTTGCTTTTTATTATTATAGAAACCTTTCTTTGCTATTTGATTTTATAATCCTCTGCATATATTACTTTGGAAGAAAGAAAAAAGGGAGAGGAGAAAGAAATGCTGTGAAAAACAAGCAACAAAGTAATTGACCAATTTTTCAAATATCCTTACCAAAGCTTTGTGGTGTGTGGCTATCGATTTGAGTTCCTTTGATTATTAAGAATTAAGCTTCTTGAACAAGGATTGTCTCAGACTTTTTCATGCTAAGTCCCCTTTCTTGCTCATTTGTCATTGTGTCCCTTATCACCCCCTCTTTTTCCATTCCTGGTCATTAGTTTCCTGATTAGTCTGCACTTTCTGCTCCATTTACGGGTAAACAAATGCTTCTATTAAACACACTCATCTCCAGCTTTGCACTGTGTGTGCCCAGTTTTCTTTGCCTAACTGGTCAGCAGGCCATCTGGAACTGGGAAACTATGATGTTAGAAATTGTGGGGTAGAGTCAGGTCAACCTGCAAATGACTGGAACTGGAAAATATGCATAGGGATAAAGTGTAAGGCAAGCACTTTATAGTGAGTCTGCCAAAGCACAATCTTGAAGACCACTGTTAGGGGTTGCAGATAATCTGCAGAAAGCAACATTTTCAAAAGCATGTGCACTGCTTACCACCTTCCCTTGATCAGGATCATAGAAACGTTCCAACAGCTGAATACTGGTGCTTTTGCCACATCCACTGCTTCCAACAAATGCCAGTGTCTGCCCTGGACTAACCGACACTGACAGACCATTCAGAACTTGCACATCAGGTCGAGAAGGATATGTAAATTTACAGTCAACAAAATCGATCTTCCCCTGGAAGTTGTCCTGTGAGTGGAAGGATTGAAATTTACACATATTCTTACTGGAGCCTAGAATATTAAAAATGCACCCAAATCTGAGTTTAAAATCCCTGCTTAAGACACATTCAAACCATGCTGCCAAAGTGCAAAGTATAGAGACAGCAACTTAATGAAAGGACGTTCCATTCTCTATTCTATAATAGCAGGTGTACTATAAAGGGAGGCTCGAGCAGTGAAATAAAAGACATTTGACCCCTCTCATTCCCACTCTAACCTAATGGGATGTCCTTGTCATCCATTACTTGACATTCTGAATAGAAGAGAATAGCTAGAAGGTATTATTACCTCACAGAAGCCAGTAACTGTCTAAATCCTACAGCTCTGTTCCCCCAAAGACTCAAAATAATGACATTTCACTTAGAATGACCTAGAGAGAAGGTTCCTTGAGGTCTGTACTGCAAAGGTGAGTATTTTCTATTATACTTTAGTGTGCTTAAAACTATCAAAATTATAAACTCTGGAAATGGATTGACATTTAATAGACCACACAGAGACTTTACTTTTATTGAGCTGAAGGAGAAACAGGTCATTGGATCAATTTAAAAAGATTTCAGAATTTAATTTGGTTTAACTAGTGTTTAGGTTTTGTTTCGCTCTCTTGAACATACTGAGATTTTCAAAAATAGGGAAGATGAAAAAACACCTCTGGGGACTATTCATTAGAAGAGACGATATCTTGTTGAGATCAAATTAAATTTTCTGAGCAATCATATGAGCTAAAACTTGAAGCTAGATGGACATGAATCAAATCAATATCTTTGGACAGGAAGAGCTGGTTTTTCTACATTCTATACCAGAACATTATAAGAAAGCATGGTGGTTGGGAGGTCTCAAAATATAACAGGCTTCATTCCTTCCAGAATGATATTATACAGAATTTAGCATTCACTGGATATCACTGCCTTATTCAAATGCCAGCTTTAGGAATAATTTTTAATGCTAATTTACTTCATTCTTTTACATTTATGAATCTACTGTCTGTCCCTTCTGAGTGCATATGAATGAACCTATATACTGCAGGAATTTAGAAGCTAAGAGGTAGTGTATGACCATCCCTAACAGCTGTTCTGCACACATACACATAAGCACCACCAATACTTACCCATTTTTCACCTGCACTACTGTATACACTGATTGGAGGTCGTCGGTCCAGCAGTTGAAAAAGGTGTGCAGCTGCTATTTTAGCTTTGGCATAACTTGGGGTGTAAGAGGAGGCTCTTCCAAGAGCTGTCGCACTCAGCACAACTGCAGAGATCACCCTGCGATCAGACAGACGCACAGGTAGAAAGCGGTGCCATGCGGTTGGTGAGATGGCCGAAGAAGCAGGAGTTTGGGGCTCTAGCCCTGGTTCTGCCAGGAAAGGACCGAGTAGCCTTAAGCAAGTCCTTTCAGACTTGTCTGGGAATAGGTGGTGGGACTGGAGAGATTAGCAGTGCTCAAATTGTGTTCTATGACAGAGGGGTGAGGGGAGGACTGAACAAGGGGGCACTCAGAACTCCAAACCCTGATTCAACCACAATAGCCTCTTTTTTAAAAAAATTGTTTTACCAAAAAAAAACAAAAGACTTCTGAAAATTAAAATAAAAAGAAGGGGACTTGAAAGATCACCAGATTGGGTTGATTTTCTTACAGTTCTAACATGTTTTGAATCTATAATAGATGTGTAAAAGATAACGATTGGTGATGTAAGCATCAATTCTGTGCCAAGCATGCATATAATTCATGCTTCAGACAGCGTGAGAAAGATGCAATGGCCTGTATCCTTCTACATGTCTCAGCCTTTATATTGTACCTAATGAGTGAATGAACGAATGAGTGAACAAATGAGTAACTGATAAATATGAGCGATGGCTCTGCTGCTGTACAGACTATGATGTGAGGAGTAGCCCTCAAAGCTGTGCACCTACTCTACCATGTGCAGAGGGTCTGCCTAGGGTGGGGATGGGGGCAGGAAGTGTGTCTTCAAGTGTCATATTGCTCAGTTTATAAGCAGGAATTGTTTTATGCCAGAGTTACAAATCCTAACATCTCCAGGAACCCAGTCCAAAGTTTAAGGGAATGAAAAGTAATTGAAATAAAATAGAAATGGTAGAAGATGACCTTCCAAGTTTTTAAGATGAAGCCAGAAACTGGGAGTTTTCTGTAGTCTCCCAATTTTGACATGTTGGCAAATACTTCTTTTAAAACCTTACATAGGCCAGGCGCGGTGGCTCACGCCTACACTCCTAGCACTCTGGGAGGCCGAGGCGGGAGGATCGTTTGAGCTCAGGAGTTCGAGACCAGCCTAAGCAAGAGCAAGACTCCATCTCTACCAAAAATAGAAAAATTAGCGGGGCATGGTGGTGCATGCCTGTAGTCCCAGCTACTCGGGAGGCTGAGGCAGAATGATTGCTTGAGCCCAGGAGTTTGAGGTTGCTGTGAGCTAGGCTGACGCCACGGCACTCTAGCCCTGGCAACAGAGTGAGACTCTGTCTCAAAAAAATTTTAAAAAATACAAAAACAAAAGAACATTACATAAACTAAGCAAGAGCAAGTCAACAGTCTGTGTTTTCTGATTTGGGTTAGTAACTTTAAATATGCAAAGATTCAGAATATGCACCCTGGCCCCTGGCATCCTTAAGCTCTCACTTCTGGAAATGTGAGAAACTGGACTCAAAGATGATCTTCTTAGAAAAGCAAGCTCTGGCTATAAGAAAGGAACATAATTCCCCTATATTAGAAAACGAGATGCATGGAGAGACTTGAGAGGTGCTTGCACACCGGGGCTTGCCCTCTCTTGTTGCACTTGGAACTCTGAGACCATAAAGAGAAGAGGGGTCATGCGGAGACAGAAGGACACTCAGAAGAAGCCTGAGGGAGTCAGCCTGGGCCAGAAGAACCACCTGACAACCCACAGAATCTTGAGAAATAATTAATCCCAGCTGTTTTAAGACACCAGGTTTGGGATGGTTTGTTAAGCAGCAGAAAAGCTAACTGATAGAACCTTCCTGGAGTGCTGACAGTTTATGATCTTGGCCAGATCTTCCTCACCTGAACACATAGCTGAAATGGAGCCCCTCGTTGGGGACTAAGTAACCTCCATATCTGTAGGAAGCAGAATTAGCAATAAACACTATGCTTTGGGAAAAGGCAAAGCACAATCCATAAACATTCGCTTTCTGAATGGCTGTCTTGAATGGCTTCTCCAGCTCAGTCTCAAATGCTTCAATGAACCACCTCTCCTTCCCAATTCCAGCAACAGCGCGGATATTACTGAGGGCTTCACTTGCAATCTGAAGAAAGAAAATGAGTCTTAGGAATAAAAGGGCAGAAATATCTCCTTTCATGACATTTGAATAGCTACATGGATCAGATCTTGTGCAAATGGCAGGCTGTGGTACAAATTAGAGATGGAAGCATCATCTGGGAATACAGAAAGGTTGCTGGAGATCAACCCAACTGGACCATGAGACAATTTTTCAGTTAAATTCAAATTCCACTTAGTTCTAACACAGCATGGCTTTGCTGCTTCCCCTTGTGATAGAAGAAAGAAGGGGAAAAAATGGTACATATGGTTATCCTTGAAATTATTTAGCTTGTTTTCTAATTCATTTGAAATATATAACATAGCTTCTTTAGATGTCTTCTGAAACAACAAATTATTTAATAATATAAATTTAAAATTTAAAATATTAGATTCTATTTTCTTAAAATATTAATCTTACCAGATACTACATAAGATATTCAAAATCAAGTATAAAAATTTTATTTTCGTCGATACTATGAATTTGCATTTGTTTCAATCCACACTGTAGGGTAAATAATCACTGCGTCTGAATTAGGGCCCTACCCTACAAAAGTGCCAAGGTGGGCTACTTTCTACCACTGACTTAGGAAGTTCTTTTGGCTTCTGTCTACTTGAGCAGTGTTCATATTCCCTCTCTTAAAAGAGATAAAACTGAGAGTAGTGTGTGTGTGTGTGTGCATGTGTGTTATTTCTCATACTTGATAAACGTCTATGCCACCATCCCCTCATAACCCCTGGTGACCAGATATTAATTAGAACATACTTTTAAAAACGCATAGCTAAAATCTAAGAGCATCCAAAACCCAACTTACAGCTCATGATCCTTGTCCCAGGCCTAGCAGACTCTAAAGCGTGAAAATTAAAGGTGTATGATATCAAAAATAATAGCTCCTCTCTGTGTAAACAGCATGACTCAGGGAAACCATTAAGCTGAAAAAAACCTCACAAACAGAAAACTGAACTATCCACGCCTGCAAGTGAACATATGACAAATTAGAATGTGGAACAAATCACTATTCGAGAGGAAATTGAACATGCAACCCTGTGTGTTCCCCCTGTATTTCTCCACGCCCGCTCAAACTCAGAGCATCAGAGCTTCAGGTCGAGGCACATATGAAAAGAGTGTGGAAGGCTTCTCACCGTGCATGTCTGTGGGCTGACAGCTTCCTTAAGTCTCTTTACACTACCCATCTTTCACAGTTTGTCTGATAGCCGCTCAGACATAAGCACTCTGAAAATCAGGTCTGTAAGATTACCTGTCCCACGATCTCCATCGCCTGCTTGTCTTTCGAGGCAAATCCTGTCAACATTCTGGACTGCATGGCTCCCGACAAAGCCAGGAAGGGGAAGAAGCACAAGATGACCAGGGTCAGCTTCCAGCTAAAGGAGAAGGCAATGATCATGGCCACAGTGACGTTGATGAAGGAATTGACTATCATCCCGATTTGAGAGCCGGTAGCCTGCAAACCAAAAGCAGTTGACCCATTTCAGACACACAGTCTCTTTCACCAAATACCATTATGTGAAAAGCCTATTTTATATCAAAGAGAGAGGTTCTTTTTTTAATTGCAACAACATTTACATAACGATCACTTTAGCCATTTATAAGCATATTATTAATGGCATCAAAAATATTCACAATGTTGTGTACCCATCTATACCCAAAACTTTGTTATCATTCCCAATAAAAACTCTGTATGTATTAAACAATAACCTCCCCTTTCTCCCTCCCCCCAAATCTTGGTGACTTCTATTCTCTCTGTTCTATGAATTTGCCCACTCTAGGTACCTAATATAAGTAGAATCATACAATATTTGTCCTTCTATGTCTGGCATATTTTGCTAAGCACAGTGTTTTCAAGGTTCATCCATCTTGTAGCATGTGTCAAAATTTCTTTCCTTTTTAAGGCTGAATAATAATCCATTGCATGTATATACCACATTTTTTTATCCATTTATCTGTTACTGGACACTTTGGTTGTTTCTAACTTTCAGCTATTACGAATGGTGCTGCTATGAACATTGGTGTATCTGTTCATGTCCCTGCTTTCAATTCTTTTGGATATAGATCTAGGAGTGAATTGTTGGGTCGTATAGAAGTTCTTCATTCAAAAGGCTAAGTTCTTTTAAATGATGAGCTTCCCTAATGTGTTTGAAGGCTGGATTGATAAAATCTTACTTTATTCACAGCTTTTCAGAAGCTCATTTACTGACTAATCTCATTTTATGGGTATCAGAGCTAGAGCAGCCAGTCTGAGATTAATGCAGCCCTAAGCAGGTTGCACATGTGTCCAGTACTTATGCATTTGGCTTGACTGAAGATACCCAGGCATTGGGCTCGTGTTGATATTACTTATTATTCAGTGCAGATCAATGGTTGCTGTATAATTATATTTTTGAAGTCTATACAAGACTGTTACAAGATACCACTGTGATTCTCATTGAAGTGATTCCGTTCTTACGTACGAAGTTACACACTACCTTAACACATACACAGCTATTTAGTCAAAGCAGATGGGCAAATAGGATTCAGTCCCAGTACAGGTAGAGGATGGACCATTGTGGTAATTATTATCTATACCAACCAGAAGTATTCAATGGTTTTAAGTCTTCATTTCAGTTGCAGTTAGGTAGATATGATCAAAAGTTGGTGCACTTAAACACTTTGATCCAGTAATTATATTTTGAGAACTAAGAAAATAATCAAGGATGTGGCAAGCTTGCTATAAAATGATGTTGCATATAAGAAGAAAAAAGACAGGAAGAAACCTAAGTAGAGAAATCTTTAAGAAATGATAAGTATTTCAAAATGATGTACTATGCAGTCATTAAAAATCTATTGTACAATAATATGGAATGGTGAAAATATGCACACATTAGATCTTTTTAGGGGAAAAAAGAAAGACTGCAACACAATATGTAGAGTGTGACCCTAAGTCGATGGGAAGCACGTGCACACAAAAAGCCTAGCTGGATTGAAAGTGAAATATTTATAGGGATTTTTCCTCCGAGAGAGAGGGAGGATTTCATGTTCCATTGAAATTTTGCCGTATCATTTTTGATATTTTTGGTTGCACTAGCTAGGAGTTGAGACACATTATACTACAGCACTATCAATCCAGTAAAGTGTTTTTCTTCCAAGAGCCTCACAAATCATGATTTAGTTGAAAAACCACACTTTCTTTTCTTTTTCTTTCTTTTTTTTTCATTCTCATAGAAAGTGGGAAGAGGTGCTGGGAAGCAAATTTGGTTTTCTTCACTTTACTCCAACGCCTGGTTTTATAAAGGCATAGCCTTATCTTATACATGTGTGTAAGTCCCTTGAACAAGGCTGAAGGTTCTGGGGTCTACAGAGAACAGCTTTGCTTTTTCTAAGGCAAATCACACCCTGGAGGCTTCCACATGATCATTGCTTTTACCCTCTAAGGGGGGGGGGCGTTATTGAGTCTTGTGGAATCTGAGCCTCTGGGCCTAAAAATATTCTGAGAAATGAGTTTCAGGAAAGTTCTTCTCTTGCTAGACCTGGAGGAAATCCAAAACCTGGACAGATGTTGATGCATGCCAGAACACTGATTCTGGGCACTGCCTAGGAGATGCCGTGTTTAAGCTGCTATTCATCAGCATTAGCAATGGTAGAAAATGTGGCTCAGGGGTATCCTAATCCCACTGGTTCCTATTTCACAGGAAATATGTAGGTGGTTATCAGAACACTCCAAATTTCTCCCTATAGCTTACCCCTTGAACTTGGGAAGCGTCTGCAGCAAGCCTCGTTGTGAGTGCTCCAGGGCTATTTCTGAGGTCATCAAACCAGCCAATGTCTTGCCCCAACATTGCCCTGAAACCAAACTTACGTAGCCTTTTTGTGAGGAGCTCCCCAGATTTAGCAAAAGCATATCCCTAAAACATAAAGAAAGAGTTTTTAGTATTATTTTAACATGAAAAAATCAGAAAATAGCTAAATCACTTACAGAAAAATAAAATTCCTTACCTGTAGAAATTGGGTGACAAGGGACACACAGCCAATTGCTACAAAAAGCAGGCACGCACCATTGATCTGTGACCTTTGTTCCTCTTTATCAGGAAGTGAAAAAGTCTTAGAAAGATAGTAAGCAAGGAAGAAACTTAATTATTATAAACAGTAAAAAATAAATTCAAGTATGTTTGAAAGAAATTTCTTTTAACATGCCATTATACATTGGTCCAAATCCATAGAAAGTACAGCACCAAGAGTTACCTAATGTAAACTGTGGACATTGGGTGACCATGCTGTGTCAGAGTAGGTTCGTCAATTGTAACAAATGCACCACTCTGGTGGAGGGTGTTAATAATGGGAGGGGGGGGGAACATGCATATGTGGAGGCTGCGGGTATACAGGAAACCTCTATACCTTCCTCTCAGTTTTTTCTGTGAACCTAAAACTGCTCTAAAAAAATAAAGTCTTTAAAAAATGATTTCACTTTAAACATACTAGTAATTAAATCAAAGGTAGCTAGAAACATGATGATGATGTACTTCAATCCTCTGTGGGGAAAGAAACGTGGTGAATGGAACCCAGTGGTGATGTCTCTGTCTTGTTTCTGTGCTTGATTTAGGCATTTTGTTGGCTCTTCTTTGATGCAGATAAAAAGGATGATGGAATGACTCAAATCCTTTAAGTAAGAAAGCAGAGAGAGAAGGAAGAAATGGATAAAGGAAGGGAAGGAGGGAGAGAGGAAGGAGGGGAGGAAGAGAAGAGGGAAAAGGAAGGAAAGAGGTATCGAGGGATGGGGGAAGAAGGGAAGATACTTGCGAATCTGAGAATGTTATCTGGGACAAAACTCTAAGTATTATTTTGACCTCTGTCTTTCTCAAATAATAGGTGCAAGAAAGATGAATTTTAGACCCAGGTAATTTGTTTCTTATTAGTTTTATAGAATATACATCATTGAAAAAGAAATTAATTATTAAGGCATTGACTTCAATTGGTGTAGAAGAGAAAAAAATTTCATCTGAGACTGAGGTGGTTTCTAAATCAGCAGTGCCCCACTTTTTTGGCACCAGGGACCAACTTCATGGAAGACAATTTTTCCACAGGCAGGGGTTAGAGAGTGGGGGGTGCAGAATTCACAGCTGTAAATACAGTTGAAGCTTCCTTGCTGGCTGGGCTCACCTCCTACGGTGTGGCACGGTTCTAAACTCCCTCCTATCCCCCTGCCCTGGGGGTTGGGGACCACAGCTGTAAATCACCAGCAGCTGAAAACCTTCCTCCCCAAACTATGGAAATTGTGAGTGGGATTTTTCAGTCTATAGTGAATAGTAAACTGTACTCATAAATATATTCTGAACTTACAGATATTTACCAGGTAACTGATTGAGGATTAAGCTGTTACAGTAAGAAAATGAAAAAACATATTCCAATGACATTGCCTGGCAGTGAAATGGATTTTAGGTAAAACAAAACCCTCCTAAGTCAGACGAGGTAAAGAAACTGGGAGGGTTCAGAGAAAGTATGCATGAGAGAGCAATACGATAAATCCTCAATTATTGTTCTGAATTAATTTGAGTAATTAGAACAATGCCAACAAAGAGTTGCTCAAAGGAAACCATTTCTTCAATAAATATTTATTGATTGCCTACTATATGCCAATTAAATCTCCTTGAAAACAATGTATACTTCTCCATTTTTTGTAAAGCAAAAGTAACCTGTTCAAATTTGCACAAATTCCAAAGTGGGGAGGAAGTGTTCCAGATTAATGAGATTTTACTGTTTCTCAGACAGAGTTTCTAGGGCCTTCATGGTTCTCAAAACAGGTGAAAGTGGGTTCATAAGATACCACAGTAATTCTTCCCAGCAAAGCAGAAGTCACAAGTTTACACAATTTACATATTCAGTAATGTAAAACTATATTTCAGTTTGGTTCTTAAAATCACTATACAAATACTCTGAAATCTCAAACTGTGATACTACAATTCCCATTCCTTTCTAAGGCTACCTTTTATAACCATGGACTACAGAACTGCAGATTTGTCCATTTGTCCAAAATATAAAGTCACTTACTCAAATTCATTTACCTAGTGGTTATTATTGGATAAGGAAATGTGTACTTTTCAGCTTCTGGTGTAGTGGTTTTCTTCTGGGCAAGCTCTTTAGGCTCTTTGTGTTTCCCACCTTCTCAGTGTTAAAAAGAGTATTTGGCTAACGTTGAGGTCTATACAACTGTCCAGTTTGAGACTGGGCATCTATCCATCCATAATCTTTATTCATAAAATTCTGCTCCTGAGTTCTTTGTACATTCTTAGTGTTGAAATGCAGCCCAAAGGGCTACCTATCCATAGATTCCTCTGTTCTTTGACTCGCTATACTTTGAGCATACATCTTTGTCATTTTTGTAATGGTTAAGTTTGTTTAAGGGGAAAACTAACATTCATTAAACTTTTGCTATGTACCGGATGTCAAATGTGCAGATTAACCTGCTCTAACTTAAATTAGGATTGTCTTAAGTTAGGATTCTCAAAAAAAACCCAGTGAGGTAGGTTTTCTTGCTCCATAACACAGATAAGGAAGCGAAGTCTCATCAAGGATTAGTCACTTGACCAGATGTACACAAGATAGTACACAGCAGAGACCTGCCTCCACCAGGGCTGGCTGACTCTTAAGTCCACGCTTTCTCCCAGGGTATTGCATCCAAATTGCTGTGCTTGGAATACCCGGCACATTTTCCAAGTCAAGTAGACTTGGAAAGTGAAGCTGAAAAATCATGCCTTACACGTATATTGAAGCTTAGCAAGATTAGCAACCAGGCGCCTAATAGGGCCCAATCATTTGCTGGGTCCATTCCCACAGCGTGGTTTCAATACACCAAATGTGAATACGGTGCCCTTTAGGTATGTCAAAATGAAAACAGAGCAATTAAAAACAGACTTATAATTATGCCCTGTGAGATGAAAGCATCATGAGTTTATTGATGAATCCATGATAATGACGCTAAGAGATAAACAGAAATAATCTTCTTTATCAGAGAGAAAAAACAGTGGTTTGTTAAGCATTATTCTCTTAGCAAATGTAGCCCCATGAGAACAAGGATGTTGAGCCAACTTTGGATTTCACCAGCTAGATCCCACTACTGTGGTCCTGTGGAAAGTGAGAGGCTCAATTGCTTGTTTTAAGGCCATCCTAGGATTCCTGGTTGTGACTAGAAGAATCACAGAGAATGTTTTCACCACCAGTGACCGAGTGAGTGCTCAAAAAGGGTAGACGCTATAGCTGAATCATCGTTTGTTTTTTTTTTTTTCCTCACTTGGCTATTTCATAGACCACTAGACCGCTAGAGCTGGAAACTATCCTAGAGACCATCTTTGTCAATCCTTTATTTTATAATTGAGGAAACTGAGGCCCAGAGAACTGGCATGGTGATGACCCCAGGCACACAGGGTACGGTAAGTAACTATTAATAGAAAAACCAAGTTCAGAAAAAAAGTCTCCCAACAGGGACTTCAGGACTCTTTGCACAGCAGCTCATGTACCCGGTTTGGGTGGAGTTGGGTGAGTATAATCTTCACTCTGCTTTTACAAAAGAGAAAGCTACTCAGCAAGGAAGCTGACATTCTGGATTTGTTTTTTACAAAGCAAACTTTCAGATTCAACTCTATGCCCTACCCCTGCTACGCTTCCATCGTTGCTCAGTGAGATGTGTTTCCTGAGCCTCTCCCTACTAGAACGTCAGCTCTTCGAGAGCAGGGAGCCGCCTGGGTTTTCTTGTTCTCCTCTCTATCCCCAGCACAGCAACAGCGCCTGGCCAAGTATGGGTGCTCAATACATATTTGTTGAGTGATGAGTGGATTTTTCTGTTTAATGTTTGCCTTCCTTGCAGACTGGAAACTGCACCGGGGAAAGCATCATAATTGACATGGTGTTCCCGAGTCCCTGGTGCGGTGTCCAGGCGAGACAGACAATACAGACCTATTCAGGGAATAAAATATTTATTTTATATTTGGATATTGTCCTTAGTAGGAGATCAAGGAACATAAATTAATTATTTAAAAGATTTTTAGCACCACATAGGTGCCACCATCAGAGGTTCAGTTAACCAAAGTTAAAGGTCCATGTGTTTCCAATGCTCCCTGAAATTAACACGATTTCCTGACTTACCACAAGGTGGCAGTGTGAAAATAAAGCAGTGGCTGGGGACCTCCCTGCACAATGGACTTGATTTTAATTGTTTGTGGATTATCCAGGTCTTTCTGTACAACTCATGCCTGTGGGGACATTTTTATGGTCAGGACCTTTATGGGAAAAGTGATGAGAGAGAGACAGAAGTAGAGGAGGGAACTAAAGCCTGTATCACTCACTAACCTCTGACGATGCAGTGCGCTGGCAAATCCTTTAGGCTTCAGAAAACCTGGATTCTAGTCCTGGCCCCGTCACCTAATGGCTGTGTCCCCTTGAACAAATTAATAAAGTTTCCTAGGTTCTAGGTTTCCTTCCTTTGGACCTCACAGGATTTATTTGTGTGTGTATGGGTGTGCATGAATTCCAACTAGAAAAACACGATCGCATTTTGATAACTAAATTTGCAATGACAAGGTTTTATTAGAACTTGGCTCTACAGTTACACTGGCTGGATTTGGATCCTAGCTCCACCACTTGCCATCCTAAATTCTCTGTGCCTTGGCTTGCTGCTTTGTAAAGTGGGAATAATAAGAGTACCTACCTTCAACTGTTATTAGGAAATTTAAATGAACTATTATACATAAAGTGCTTAGTGCCTAGTAAATGTTCATCATTATTATTATGAGAATTATAGCAATAAATTCAAATGAAAAATATAAAAAAATCTTAGGAAGTGAAAAATTGAAATATGCTTATTCTTTATCCACGCCTATTTTACTTCTCTCTTCCTTTTCCTGCTTCCTCTCCACATGCCTATTTCAATGGCGCAATCAGCAAAGAATTAGCTATCACACTAACACCTGCTATATAAGTCAAACTTTGTACCTCAGCTGTTAGGCAAGATCAAAATTGCTCTAAAATCCTTTTGTACTTTTCAATGAACCTGCTTTGCATTTCTATTAGGTTTGTATATATGTTACTAGGGATATTGCCCTCTTCTAACACTAAATGTACAGTGACAGTGCCCTGCCAGCCCAAATGACAGTGCTCAGCTTTGCCTCTGACCTTCTGTGTGATGGAGACTCGGGGAATTTTTCATCCTTTAGAGATGAGGAAAAAGAGTTAAATGCATTAAAACAAAGAGCTGACCTATCAAAAATGATAATATCCACTGATAAAAATAAAAGGTATGAGGAGAAGAAAGCTAGTCCACTGCATGCTTACCCTGAGAATCTGGCTGAATAAAAAGGCATACAGGGGCGTGACTGTCCCGTTAACAGCAGCACCCACAGACCCTACCAGCATGTAGGGCCACTCCGGAGCATTCATTTTCAGAATCCTCCTGACTGGGGCGGGTTCAACTTCTTCTTCCACAAGAGTATCCTTGTCCTTGAGAGGAGAGAGTGTTACATTAACCATCCAAATATACACACGGACATTGTGTATATACTTTTTTATAATACAGCAGACTCTTTGGCATCCACAGATTTAAGAGTCATAGTTTGATTGGTTATGAGTGACCTCAAAGATCCTATGAGATGCGGTGGTTTGTTATTTTTTAAGGAATTGTTTTGAATTGCTTGAGACTGTGCCGTGGCTTGGATGAGATTTAACCTAGAGGACTGAAGGTGAGTTTGTAGTTCTCTTTTAGAGATCTCATAAGTATTAACTCTCAGGGAGTAATAAATATGTTGGATTGTTGGAAAAATAACTCCTAATTTTAAAAAAACAACTTTGCTATGGTTGTGGGGACTTGTGAAATTTTCAAGGTATGTTTTACATAAATGTCAGGGTTCTATAAGCTGATAACTGGCTAAAGCTCAAAGGCAGGCCAGTATATCTGAAATGAGATAAAATAATTTTAAAAAGTAATTAAGTGGTATCAACAGTTATCACTGATATGTTTTCAGCAAGATTTTCCTTAATCAGTACCCAGAAGTAAGTGGTACTCCATTTGGATTTCTAAATTGCACATTTTCTTCACAAGAAGTGAAAATTAATACTTCCTTATTCTGATCTCTTTAGTTGCCATTAAAGTGTCAGAACTAGCAAATTTTTATCCTCTCAATGGCAAATATTATATACAGAACACCATCATTTTTGCCATCATTTTTCTTTGCTATAGATATTACTCAGTGCTTGGCCCATTTATTCAATAATTTGTTAAATTTATTACCCACTTTGAAATAGGATTTTAGGTGGCTTATATATATCTGTATTGATTTTTTTAACTTTTCTATTAAAAGGTACTAAAAATATCTATAGCAAATTGACTACAAAACTATTAATTAATATGTAGTAATTTACCTTTAGGTAGCTGAATGGTAAGAATAGACAACAGCAAGGATCTTCAAAAACTTTCCCTTTGCTTACAAAATCAAAGATCACATCCAGTTTAAATAAAAGCCTGGTGCCATGTCCATTTCATTATTGTTGCAAGCCAAATACGATGAAGGAAGGCAGATCAGGCTGATGATGAATTTGTTACTGCCTCTATTTCAAGTTCTCTCTTGGCCTGCCCCCAACATTTGCACTTTGTCATTACTGCTCACTCATGCAGCAAATCCTTCTGTTCAATTATTTCATCTCTGACAGCTCACTGACTCTAGGCAATCAATACCAGGGAAGAAGAAGGCTGCCTAGGAAAGCATGAGTGGAATAGGCATAGGGAGAACGGGGTTCTTGGACAAGCCCCACACAGCCACCAGTGGAATATATCATCAAGTGCTCTCTCGGAACCTGTCATCTCATCCTTAAAATAACAGAGTTGGAGTAGGAGATTGTTCTGGGGAGACAATCTCTCTGGGTCGCTCACGTTTCTGCATATCTTGTGAACAGAGGTACTGACTACCTTTGGTCAGATTATTTTTTTTTTCAGGGAAGACACAAATGGTATCTTCATCTCAAGCAAAGGGCAGATGATTCACCCACAGCCTGACATGATGGAAATTTTCCTAACCTTCTTATACCTGAAAGTATCCCCAACCCTAAACAGCAATACCTAAGATATTTAAAAACAATGTGAAGTAATCTTTGCCCGTGGTTTTCATTCTAATTTTCATAAATTAACAAGAAAAGTAAATTAATTAATTTGAATAATTTTCTTTTGCCCTTCTACACTAAAAGTTTGACTTTAAAAAAAACTGTTTCCAACATCTCCCCCAAAATGCAGCTGTCAAACCTGAATGATGCAACAACTAGAAAATCTGTCCCTGAAGAATGAATTTTTGATTGCATTTTATTTGATATCTCCACTACAAGAGCAATAGAGGAATAAAAGAAAGCTATATAACAATATAATTAAAGTCATTCTGTAAAAAAACACTTTTTTCTGATTTTGCAAAACTAAATATAAAGGGAAGATGGATAAATTAACAGCAAATCAGGAACTCACAGAGAGAGGTAAAATTATAGAGTTTATATGTGTTTCCTCACCGCAGAGTTCATATCTCTATTGTAGCACTGGCAGGTTGCAGAAAGCTTATTTTCTTTTTAAATCAAATGTAAGGAAGTAGCTGTCAGCAACTGCATGGTGGGGGGAACCACAGTAACTCTTACACATCTTTGCCTCCCCAGCATAACACCTGGCACTCCATAGGTGTGCAATCAGTGCTTATTGGCCAAGGGAAAATATTAGTATAACTTCCAACTTAAATCTTATGTCCTGCTTTCTATGCTTTGTTACACTTGTTTCTGCATTCCATTCAATAGAGTCTCCTGCCCTTGTAATAACTTTAAGATTTCATGATAAGAAATGGTAACTACAACAAAGAAGCAGAGATTTTCCAAACGAACAAATACCCATAGTCGTTTTTTTGGCCCTGTCTCTGTCTTCTCTCTTAACACATGCCTAAATCCTGTCTTACAAGTTAGCTGTGATGAAGTTATGCATGTTTAATATTTGACCCTGACTTGATCGCATATATATTCTGCCTTGGTTTTTGATTTCACTGAAAGAGACACCTAAGGGTTCAAGATGGAGACCTCTAGCCTATGGGTTTCCCCTAAACCTAGACTTAATTATATCAGCACTGCAACTCAGATATGACCTCATTTATGGGAGCTAATGGTACAGCTTGGAGAGTGAGGAGAAATGTGCTATGGTCTTATCTCTGTCGCCAACTAATTATGAGCCCTTGGGGTAGAAAACCCACTTGGAGTTGGGAAGCACAGACTTCTTAGTTTCTGAGTCAATACTCTGTGAGACCACAAGGTGGAGATAACTCCTTTATGGAAATCAACTTTTAGCAACATAGAACATTTCCCAATCTATAGAAGGCAAGGTTAGGCCTTCTCCATAAAAATGAGTAAAAGAAAGGATTTTTCCTCTGCTTTGGCTTGCAGAATTTAGTTAAGTATTAAAATACTTTACTGAAACTGAGCAACATTTATTCATATAATGTTACTGTGATTAGAACTTTCATAAGTCAGATTTTATTAACCCTAATTTTATGGTTTCCTTTTTAAAAATAATTATTTAAATCTAAAGGACTCATATAATTATTGTACAAACAAGCAGTGTTAACATAATACCTTTTCCTCTTGGATCTTTAACATAATCCCATTGACTTCCCTTTCATTTTTTTCTCTTTTTCTTTTCTATCTCCCTTAACTAGAGAAAATATAAAGTAAGCACCTTTTAAATATTACACTGGTTTATATGTAATTGAGTTTAATTGTTCTATTCTTAATTTATAATGCTGATGAGTAGAATATAATATGGAACATTTTAATCTCTCTAAAAGTAGCCCCTATATTTAATTTAGATTTTTTTTTATTTGAATGGCTCTCTTCTGAGTGCTTCTTGCGCCCAGAGAACTCTACGAGAATCTGACCTAAGATCGCCAGGAAATCTCACGGTTCTCTGCAAGTATGCTAGGCCATCTACCAGCTTACACAACAACAGCAAAAAAGTCAGGTTTTTCTTTCCTCCCTCCCTTCTTTCCTTCTCCTCTTATTTTTATTGTCAAACATTTACCCAGAAACTAGAAAAAAAATGCAAAACTTGAACATGATTTGTACCATTATGTTTGAAATGTCAATGTAGTGTTCAATTCTCTCCCTTGTATTAAACTCTTAGTTATTTCTAGAATTAGAAGAGGAGTTTTTAATGTTAAGATGCAGTAATAACCCTGTTTGCTACATGTTTTCTTTTGCTGTGATGCATCCTGCTGCTCTGAGAAAAAGTGTTCTATGGAATTTATTTAAACCAACTCTATTAGATATTGAGAACTCTATTCAATATGAATATATTAAACCCAAAAGGTAGCCTTAATAATACTTCTGCCACAGTCCTAAGGTAGTCACAATCATTAAGTAGTACTGTACTTTATTCCAAATTTATCCATTGTGAACCAGTGTTCATAATTACTTCCTAATTGGATTCACACGCTGGAATTTTATTGGAGGCAGTTTGAAATTATACCATGCATAATGGATGTGTATGTAATTAAAATATTCTCTGGCTTACTTGTTTTGCTGCATCATTCAGTATGGGTTTTATTTTATTGTAGAACTTCAATTTTTCATTCTAGTTTTAAAATCTCCTTCCTACTAGTTGCAAGGCACTGAATTAGGTGACCAAGTTGATTCAAACACAAATAAGATGTAGTCACTAGCTTTAAGAAGCTTATGCGCCGGGCGCGGTGGCTCACGCCTGTAATCCTAGCACTCTGGGAGGCCGA
>VBSM01001562.1:16241895-16293726 GCA_008086735.1 Cheirogaleus medius
ATGCTAGAGTGCAGTGGCATCATCATAGCTCACTGTAACCTCAAACTCCTGGGCGCAAGCCATTCTCCTACCTCAGCCTCCTAAGTAGTTGGGACTATAGGCATGCACCACCATTCCTGGCTAATTTTTCTTTTCTTTTTTCTTTTTGTAGAGACAAGGTGTCACTCTTGCTCAGGCTGGTCTCTAACTCCTCAGCTCAAGCGATCCTCCCGCCTCGGCCTCCCAGATTGCTAGGCTTACAGGAGTGAGCCACTTCACCCAGTCGGGAATTGCTTGCTAAAAGCTAAAAAATACATTTCTTATTTCATTTAGTTAAGGAATGATTTGATTTCAGCTGGTTTACTCTGGGAGCAGAAGTGGTTTTAATTCAATTGCAGCATACTGGGTTTAAGAATTGAGCTAAAGGCACGAATCTGACTTCCACGTAAGACAGTATTTCATACCACAGTCAGCTTGAGGAGTAGAAAGACTGAACACAGATTTTTTAAAAATCCCCTTTCTAAGCTCAATAAACAACATTTTAACTATAGAGCGTCATGGTTAACCATCATGACTCCTATCCCAATAAGATGAGATACTAAAGTTAAACAAAAAAACTCCATGAATTGGAGAAATAAATGTCAACATAGCAACCAAGTATCTTTGCATATTCATATTACATAAGGCTTGAGAGGCTGCTTAGGGCTTTCCTTGTTGTACCTGAGATACTCCCTGAGGACTACAGCTGCAGAGGACTCCTAAGAATATTCAAAAACCTTAAAATCTACCCCGCAGTTTGAGCTTACCTTAAACTATCCTGGTAGCTCCCTCTGCTAAAGGTCCTCTCAGGTATGTCACCTTCAGTTGCATCTTTTCCTATTCAACACAACAGGAGCAATTCCTCAGTGTATACAATAAGCAGAACCATATCTAAATTGATTTATTTACTATGTTTGCTTAGAATGTAATTACTATTAATATGTTTAATGCCAAAACATTCTATTAACTTTATTGCAATAAATAAAACTTGGAACTTGCCCAGCACATTCTAACAAAAAATTTCATCAAGATTGAGCCATATGATACCCTGTATCCTCTAAAGCTGTGGTCCCCAACCCTCAAGCCATGGGCTGGCTGCCAGGAATCAGGCCACTCAGCAGGAGGCAAGCTGCTGGCAAGTGAGCAAGTAAAGCCCCACCTGCACCCACAGCCACTTCCCAACACTCACATCACCATGTGGGCCCTGCCCCTGCATCAGATCAGCGGTGACATCAGACCCACACAGAAGCCTGAACCCCACTGCAAACTGCTCATGTGAGGATCCAGGTTGTGCTCCCCATGAGAATCCAACGCCTGATGATCTGAGGTGGAGCCGAGGCAGCAACAACCACCACCCCAACCCGGTCTGTGGAAAAACTGTCTTCCACAAAACTGATCCCTTGTGTTAAAAGGTTGGGGACCACTGCTCTAAAGGAATAGGTATCTTTTAGCATTACTCGTAAAATTAATAGGAGTCCAGTAGAAGTGGCAAAAAAAAAAAAAAATATGATAGAATCACCAAACTTTTCAAAAGTCTACTCAGAATAACATGCTACATGTGATGGCTCCTGACAGTGATCCAGTGTTAAATGTACACAGTGGTTATACCTAATGGAGTTCACAAATTCAAATGTGAAATGGTGGAGAAAGTTGAGAGTGGCCAGGTAATTTAGATTGGGGTAACCATCAAGTCTGAAAATTCAGATTGATAAAGAGAAGGTGCACTAGGGCCTGAAATATCTATCTACATTTGAAAGCAAATAAAAAACTTATTAGTCATTGATCAATTCACTCAACCAATAAGCATGGCGCTCCCACTGTGTGCAGGACACACTCTAGGAAGCCTCTCTTATTTGCACAGGCTAAAGAAAAGGAGATAGAATTGAAAGTTAGAAGACCTTGGTTTTAGCACTACGACTTGATCAAATAACTTAACCTCCTGAGCTTCAGTTGTCTCCTTTACTGTCTATACAATGCCTGCCAGTGTATGTTAAAATGCACAGGACGCCATAAAGCACTATATATAATAACTGTTTAGTATAATAGATAAGTGTAAGGGAAGAGGCACTTGCCATTTATGTTCTCTTCATTAAGGGCTTGATCTCCTGGACTTTGCAAAGTCATTAGAGTGAAGTAAACGCCTTTCCTTTCCAACAGTTCTTCATGGGTGCCCCTTTCCACGGCGGTGCCATGTTCAAAACCAATGATGACATCTGCAGCTCTGACCGTAGACAGGCGATGAGCAACGGAAACGATTGTATGCCTGTGCTGAATCTGTAAGAACACGCAGTGCGCTGTTAAATGAGACTGTAAAACAGAGCTGACACTGACCTTTGGATCATCTCAGCATCCACAAGTAAGTCATAGCTTTGGTCCCTGGGAATATCTTTAGATAGGCTTTGCAGACATTAGAAAAGCAAACTTCCTTGTGGCCATAAACCACATGACACACTGGTCCTGTTGCTGCTATTAATCAGTAGCTAAAAACAAAACAAAACAAAAAATGTAATTTAAAAAATCACATAGGCCGGGCACAGTGGCTCACACCTATAATCCTAGCACTCTGGGAGGCCAAGGCGGGAGGATTGCTCAACGTCAGGAGTTCAAGACCAGCCTGAGCAAGAGCAAGACCCCATCTCTACTAAAAATAGAAAGAAATTAATTGGCCAACTAAAAATATATAGAAAAAATTAGCTGGGCATGGTGGCACATGCCTGTAGTCCCAGCTACTCGGGAGACTGAGACAGGAGGATCACTTGAACCCAGGAGTTTGAGGTTGCTGTGAGCTAGGCTGATGCCACAACACTCTAGCCCGGGCAACAGAGTGAGACTCTGACTCAAAAATAAATAAATAAATAATAAACACATAAATTAGTCTTACGAGATTTAAAATTTTACATGTGCAGCTTTTGGAAACAAATCATAACTGTCTTCTGTTCAACTATGGGGAAGACAGTAGCCAGCTGGTATTCTCCAGTCTAAGCAATCATACTGAAAGCATGAAACACCCAAACACACACACACACACACACACTCCATCCCAAGGAACTGCCTTTCCTGCAGCGGCACAATCATTTGCACACGGATCTGTAAAATGAACGCAGACTTTCCACAAACCTTACTCAGTGCTTCTTGAACCATGGCCTCACTCTCATTGTCCAAAGCAGAAGTGGCCATGTCGAAAAGCAGGATCTTGGCGTTTCGGATGAGGGCTCTAGCAATGGCCACTCTCTGTTTCTGGCCACCACTCATCTGGCTTCCTCCTTCTCCAACGAGAGTGTCAAATTGCTAGGAGAAAGGTGACACGAGGCATGAAGGGAGAAGAATTTGATGGCTCATGACAGCGATCCAGTACGAGGTCCTTTTGGCTTCCTTCTCAAGCATGAATTTTCACAGGACCAACTTCACAGAAGGAAATACCCCTTCCCGAAACGGGTTATTGTCTGGTCAATATTTGTGTGTGAGATAAAGAAATTGATTTACACTTTTATTCCCAGGTTCACTGGGCTGTGTAGATGTTCCTCTTCAGCTCAACTTCATTTTCAACCAAGGTAAAAATTGATCAGGGTCCTGAAAATCCATCTTTGAGGATTAAAGCACATATGAAACTCTTGTCTCTTTTCTCTAGTTAGACAACACAGCAAAGCATAATGTTAAGGCTGTCTGCATATTGTGAATAAAAGGTCAAACTAACTTTATAATTATTACCACTGACAGCAGATAGTGACTGAGTATCTCACTTGCCTAGCAGGACACTGGAATCTAACAGGGAGGTGTTAAATGGTCAGACACTCACCTTGCTTATTATAAACCAACATGAATTGAGCACCCACCACTGTTGAGCTTTTCACACATATTATCTCATTTAGTTCTCTTGCACACTCCATGAGGCAGGTACTGCTGTTCTCCTCAACTGATGAGTAAGCAAACAGCCAGGCATAGATGGGTAAAGTAACTTGGGAAAGTGTATATAGCTTGTACATGGAGAAGGTGGGGTTTGTATCAAGTCTGATTCTAAAGCTTTATATTCTTTAACCACTAGACAATATCATACTCACAGCGGCACTACTGTTCATAAACATAATTTAGAAGGCTGAGTAGAAAGTGTTCAAGATCACTGACTCTGGAGCCAGACTACCTGTGTGTGAATCTTGCCTCTCCTGCTTACTTGCTATATAATCTTGAGCAAGCCATTTGACCTCTCAGAACCTCAGTTCTCCATTTATAAGTGGGGAAAATAACAGTAGCTACCTGACATGGTGGTTGTGAGAATTAAAAGAGTTAATAGATGTAAAGTGCTTAGGACAGTGCCTGGTATGTAGTAACCACCATATGCATGTTAATTGTTAATAATATCTCTTCTTCGACTTAGCAGACCATCAGGGGCAAAATCTATAATAATGTGGAGATATTTTTGTAATCATTGTTACTTAGAATAAAAATATATGAAGAATTGTTTTTGAATATGTGAGATATGGTAGTGAGGACATAATATTAACTGCTAAGCACAAGAAAACTAAAGAGCAATGACAGTGGTAGACATCAAAAGAGCATTGTACAAGTTATTGCCACACGACAAATTTAGCAGCTGTTTACACAAATGCTTAATTGATAGAATAAGGACATTGTATTTATGTCAAAAGGAATGTTTAAAAAGACATTTCCCTAGTTTGGTTGATTCCTAATATATTAATGACAAAGGGAACTTTTCAAAAGAAAGCTCCCCAGTTTGGCAGATTTTGAATGTATAAACAATGTGTTTTCAAATGAAATGGAAAACTCATGGTACATTTCCAGGAGTGAAAATAAAACATGACATTAAGAATTTAATGATTCAGCCGGGCGCGGTGGCTCACGCCTGTAATCCTGGCATTCTGGGAGGCAAAGGCGGGAGGATTGCTTGAGCTCAGGAGTTTGAGACCAGCCTGAGCAAGAGCAAGACTCCATCTATACTAAAAAAAACTAAAGAAATTAACTGGACAACTTAAAATGTATAGAAAAATTAGCGGGGCATGGTGGTGCATGCCTGTAGTCCCAGCTACTCGGGAGGCTGAGGCAGGAGGATTGCTTGAGCCCAGGAGTTTGAGGTTGCTGTGAGCTAGGCTGAAGCCACGGTACTCTAGCCTGGGCAACAGAGTGAGACTATGTCTCAAAAAAAAAAAAAAAAAAAAAAGAATTTAATGATTCAAGATTTAAATGAAATGTGTATTATTATGTAACTTTTTTTTCCTTCTGTGACTTCTGGGTTTCCCCTTGGAAAAGGCTGAGGGTACCTGTGGCAGGTCCATGATGAAGTTGTAGGCATTGGCCTCCTTGGCAGCTCGGACTATATCTTCCATCGTTGCATCTTCTCTGCCATAGCGAATGTTTTCTGCAATGGTAGTGGAGAACAGAACTGGCTCTTGCTCAACTATTCCAATCTGATCTCTAAGCCACTGAATGTTAAGAGAGCGAATGTCATGACCATCCAGAGTCACCTGGAGAGAATGAGCACAGCATCACATCTCTTAGAATTCTTCAGGGGGCTCTGAATCATAATATTATGTTGTACTTGACCAATGGGGAGACAAAATAGAGACTAGCAAGGTTGTAACAGAAACAATTCTTCTTGAAATGTGGTTGTTTGTATATGTAATTGGCAATATGTGATTGAAATCAAGTATAGCTGCAGCACAATTCATTGTAGAAACACAAGTGATGTAAATAAAGGTCACTTAATTCAACACTATTGGCCCAGGAATGGACAAGTTAGTAATTCCTCAGTAAAAAGTAGAATCCGTTATTCACCTTATATTCATACTTCGAACATTTTTATTATCTTTTGGCTTCTGGCCAAAAGTGGACTAAAAAAAAAAAAAAAAATAAGTAGTGATCACTATCTTGTATATATGCTTTATGTTAATAGTAAATCTTACTTTGTGGCCAGATTCATCAAATAACAGCTTTGCTGTTCAAAAGCAGTTGAGGTTATGAGTGGGGGCAAATAAAAATCACTATTAGCAAAACTGTAAAAATCAACAAACCATGATTTCTGTATATTCAGAGTGTAGTTATGGTGTTATGTAGTAAAGAATACCCAAGCAGAGATAAAATGTCTATGGAAAAGAAAAATTCTGCTATGTTTGTCACGTCAGTGTGACATTATATGCACGGTAGAGAACTCATTTAATTGAAGTCATTGAATAGACAGTCAAATGATTTTATCTCAAGGCATCAAGGAGATGCTGACAAGAATGATTTTGAGACAGAAAGAAAAGAGCATGGGGTTTGGCACCCGACACACCTGGGTTCAAATCCCGGCTTGCTCACTTACTAGCTGAATGGCCTGAGGGAATCTCAATCTCTCTGACTCTCTGCTTCTTCATTTGCCAAATGGGCATATGTACCTTTGAGGTCATTGTGACAATAAGTAATCATTTCTATAAAGTACCTGACATATAACATGTGATAAATGTCAATTGTTAATATTAATTTTCTTAGTTTCAATCTATGTTTATAGTCAAACACAGGAAAAAGTGACTAAGTAGGTTTGTAAAATCACATTGTTAAAAAGCCCCCAAGTTTTTTTTTTTATTTATTTTTTTTTTTTAGAGATGGGGTCTCGCTCTTGGTCAGGCTGGTTTCGAACTCCTGACCTTGAGCTATCCACCCGCCTCGGCCTCCCAGAGTGCTAGGATTACAGGCGTGAGCCACCGCGCCCGGCCCCAGCCCCCAAGTTTTTGAAGCAGTAATCAAGGGCTGTTCTCTGTTAATTTCTAGCTATGCTAACTTTCCTATACTTAGCATTTGGAGAACTTAAGGAAATAGTATGATTTCGTGACAACACAAAGAAAGAAGTAGAATAGATCGTTTAGTGAAGAGGCAGCAATACCATTTTGAATATATAGTCATGTGTCGCCTAACAACAGGAATATGTTCTGAGAAAGGCATTGTTAGGCAATTTTGTCATTGCATGAACATTATAGAGTATACTTACACAAACCTAGATGGTACATATATTTTTATTTGTATATTTTTTCATATAGAAAACCAAATGTCCCGGCACCATTACTAAATATCAATCAATCCCCCTAATTTATCTGCAATGCCAATAAATATCAAGTGCCATATATCAGGTGTCTATATGCTCCATTATAATCTTATGGGACTACCCTCGTATTTGTGACCCATAAGTGACCCAAACGTCATTATGCTGCGCATGACTGTGTCTGCACATTCAGTAACATTACTCAGGGAATGGAATTGACTGGTTATTCATTGAACACTGTCACCATGTAGGGAGTTTGTCCCATCAATTCAGTAACAAATGATCAAGTCAACTATACATGTTCCAGGACAGTCTCAGTATATTCTAGGCCTTCGTGTTTGACCAATAGATTGCCATTTGCACTCTCCTGTTCCCGAGTATTGAGAGGATTCTGGAAGACACGCACCATGCCTTCACAGGGGTCATAGAATCGCTGAATGAGCTGCAGGGCTGTACTTTTCCCAGTTCCACTGGATCCTACTATAGCTGTCATTTCTCCTGGTTTAATGACCATATTGAGATTATTTAAAATCTGGAGAAGAAAGAAAACAATAAAGTTCAGATTGTCACAGGGTACTAAATCAAACAATTAGGCTACATACAGGTGAGGATGCTTTGTGAGGACACTCTGTGTGTGCACGTGTGTTTACATATGCTCCCCAGAGCAATATATATCAATATCCATCAGTAACTAGCAAAAGAAAACAGTGCCTCGGTTGAGGTTTTAGCATTTAACACATTACTTAATTATTTAATGGATAGCTGTGGCTACAAAATAAAATGATGCATGTTAGCACAGCTGAAGTAAATACGCAATGCAAACTTTAACAATTATGTTCCAAAATCTAATTTAAAATATTTCTGACATAACAAGAAAAGAAGACTCAGTTCAAGAAAAAAAACCACTAAGTTAGAAATATAATACTAATTTACTGATCATGGATTAGAAATAAACCAATTTTCAGATTTTAAGCTGTCGAACACTTGTATGGTACACAAACATATCATTTGAATAAATGTACCTAATAAATGTACATGGTGTGTTTGCTAGGTAGGGACTGAATGCTGGTAGGTCTTGGGAGGAAAGAAAAAGAAGCTAATTCATAACTATCTGTCAGATATTTTCACCAATTAAGAGGTGATTTTTGTACTGATTATGAAAAAGGTGGTTTGGAGTCTTCTGTGTGACAAAATTTCATGTCTTTCATTTCACACTAGAAAGTCAAGCTTGTGAGTATATTTCTACTTACTGGCCCTGTATTGAACTATAAGCTCCCCAGTACAGGCAGGGATCAAGTGTGCTTTTTATCATTGTGGTCCCAGTACAATGTGGCACCCAGGAGGGCTAAACACATACTAGAAAAAATAAATAAATAAATTCAGCCAGTATTTGCTGAGAAGCTATGGTGAACTGGTTCTCAGTAGCTACTATAAAGAAAGTTTTAGCCATCCATTCAAAAATATTTACTGTGTGAGTATGTACTACCCTGTGATTTATATCTTGCAAAGCACTTTTACATACATTATGACATTTTACATTTAGGTACATATGCAATAGATAATAATAAAAATAAACTTCAAATATGTAATCAGAATACATAATATTTTACTTACTTTTATATATTTATGTATATAATGTACATTTATAATATATTTATATATTTATAATATATATTTATGGATTTATATTTACCTACATACCTATAACATAGGTGTGTATATAGAGATATAAAATGTAAATAAATATATAAATATTTACATATCATATATCTATATATTAAATAGTATATTATAAATATTATATAATATAAATATTTACCTACATTATATATATATGTTTATCTTCTCTATGTATATACATATGTATACACACACACATATGCACATCTGTCTACATTATAGGTATGCAGTGTCAGAATTAAGTTATGCTAACAATATGGGATTTAGTCCTTCGGGGATAACAGAAATATTATTAAGAAAGAGTGCCTAGAGATAATCTGTTAAAAATCAGGAATAAGTTTCATTTCAAAGTCAATTTATTCAGAGGCAGTAGATCCTAATATTTCTGTAAATTTTCCTATAAATTGCCTTTAAAGGTACCTTAAAGGCAGGAAAGTAAATATTCTTCACCATGTACCCTGGGCAATCGCCTAGTACAAGACAACAGGAGTATAATATTGCAAGGATACCTTCCTGTAAGGACTGATCAGTGACCTTGGAGAACTTACAGATGGGAAGTAAAAACCTACAAAACAGCAGCTTTCCTTTACCATTTCGTACCCTACCCTCAGCATGCTCCACTCTCTGCAATCTCTACAGGGGTGGGGATGAAGCTATACTTCCTGATTGCTCTGATTGCCTTGCCATTTACCTAGCACGTGCTTAGAATGACAGGACCTGCCACTCACTTCAACACAGTGTCCTAGAGTTCACTTGGCTTCAATGTGCAGCCAGACTGTTCCAACCAGAGAGATTTGCACAGGATCGTTGTCACAAAGGAATGTGGTATGTCACCCAAGATGACACAACAGCTGAGGACACTTCCAGAGAAACATGCCTCCATTCCCTGTTCCTGGGAACTGAGTCACCCTTCTGAAAACAAGCAATTTGTGGCTCTGGAAATGAATCATCAAAGAAGAAAATGTCTATTGTTCCAGGGAAAAGACCAGGACTCACCTTCACCTCTGGCCTGGAAGGATAATGGAAGGTCACATTATGGAATTCAATCTCACCCTTGATTCGATCCAACTTGTAACCATCTTCTGACATACAGTCTATGATGGGTTTCTGGAGTGGAATATGAAAGGAATATAGCAACAACATGTGTTATATGTATTTACCGTCCATCTTAAAGTTTACCCATAAAACAGAGGAATAACTGGAGGAAACATTACAGAGATATGTCAAAGATAAGTTGCTTCCACATTAAATATTTATTAATAATAGTGATAATAATCACTACTTATTGAGATGTTAGTATGAAATATTATTATATTATTATACATTAATATTATTGTTATTATATGTGATATATTAAGATCATATATACTATATTTTACTAATTTATTTATTTAATTACTATTGTTTACTGAGTTATTACTATGAGATATTATATAATATAGTACCATTATATAATATACTTTATTAATATATAATATATAGCATTAATATAATTAATGTATAATATACAACAATGTTATATATTATAATACATATTATTATATTACTGAGATAATATTATGGGAGAACCAATGTACAAGGTTTTTTAATATGCCTTTTTCATTTATGTATGATAATTGTCATGATAACCTAACAAGACAGGTGATATGTCCATTTTTCAATTGAAGAAGTCGAGGAATTTCAGAGAGATTAAGTTTCTTCCCTAGGTCACACAACTAGTCCACCAACCTAGAGTCCAAGGGTATTCTATATTTGAGTATCCATTGCAGTTGATGATTAAAACTGGTGTTCTTAAGTAGTGTCTTCAAATAATATCAAATTTCAACTGATATGCTGAATTTCACCTCTGTTGTTAGTAGTGAGCCTAATCTAGAATTTAACCATTCTGATTAATCAGACAAAGGTGAGGGCCACCTCCTATTACCAGAACACTCCAGGATCAGCTTCTCTCTTCTACAACTAGTGATAGAAATTCATCACCATAGCTCTATTTAGGAGCATAATATCATTTACCTTCTTCTTCTTGGGTCTCTACTGAAGATAATAAAATAATTTTTAAATGCCTTAATTTTTTGTAATAGTTTCAGGGCCTTTTTAGAGTCATCATCTTATTTGAACACATGACAACACTAAGAATGAGGTAGAATTACAATTTTATGTGGTTTCTAACAATATCTCTATACCCCAATATATGAAACCCCAAAATATAAAACAGATAAAGTGATGAGTAGTTTCCTTAGGTAGGTCACAGCCTCATGTTTGGCAAAAAGTACTCATAGTTCAGGGGGACCCACAAATCTGCTTTGGATTTCCAGGGCTTCTGACTCTTAGCCCAGTGCAATTTTTTTGGAGAGAAAGAACAAGTTGTTAACTTTCCCTTCTGTTCTTGGATTTTGACCTCCAATGTGCTTCAATAGATTAACCAGGAAAACCCCAGCCAGGCTACCAAGGTCCTTTACAAGCTTGTAGAGACTTGCCGCCAAATTTAGACAATAATCCAGTCTTAAGAATTTTGCCTTAAAGTCCTGCCTGGTCTGGCCCATCCCATGCCTCCAGCCTCTGCCAGCTGCTCGCTCTGTTCAGTCCCACTGGACTTCGTTCAGCTTCTTGAATTCACCAGCCCTTTCCCAACCTGGAGGTCTCTCTTCCACGAATACCCTCCCTGCTGTTGCTTACCTTGCACGGCTCCCACGCACCCCCACGCCCTTTTTATGGCTGATTCTCCTTTTTGTTCTCCGCTCAAATGCTACCTCCTCAAAGATGCCGTCACCCAATTAAAAGACTCCCTTTAATTGTCACCCAATTTAAAGACTCCTTCTCCTACTTTATCACATTGCCCTATTTTGTTTCCTTCATTGTATAATACTTAACCTTGTCTGATACTGTCTTATCTTTGAATGTGCTTATTTCTTCATTGCCTGTCTCCCAGCATGAGTGAGACAGCAGGAGCCTTATTTGTTCTAGTTCACTGTTGCACCCCCAGCTCTTAGAATCGGGTCCTGCTCATGTTAACACAATATTAATAAGTATTACTAAATTAAGGGCCTCGTGATAGCTCCTTATATTTTTAAATATTGAACGCAAATTCTTCAGGGGTTCATTCCCCACCTTCAACCCCCCACCTGTTAATGGCCTTTACTTTTGGCTTGTACATACCCGGTCTATTGTCTCAAAAATGCTGGAGGCTGCTGCACGCCCAGTTGCAAAGGCTTCCAAACAAGGAGATGCACTGCCAAGATTTAAAGCTCCTACTATGACACTAAGGAAAATCTGAAATGAAAAGACAGAGTTTTCATGTGTTTTTGTCAATGTGTAAATAGTGCGATCATTTGGACCATCCATGTGAACTCAAAGATTTCTCAGAAATATTCTTGCACAGGAATTTGAAAGCTAAATAGCTCTTTGGCTATTTGGAAAAGCCTGGAATAATTTTTGTTCCGTAAAGCATCTCCAATTTTTCCACTGCTATGATTTAAAAGAAGACTACATTATTTTTTACTGAACATCACTCTTCCACAAAGCAGAACTTGTTTTGGAATGAGTAAGAGGTCTAAGCAAGGCAGCATATAGAAACAAAGTGGGTTAGAACTATGATATGATAATTTGATTTGTTATATAATCAGCCTGATAATGGTTTTCTGGTTAAAAGGTTGCCAAAAACGATAAAGTCTCTAAGATCAGCTTGACTGTCCTAGAGGTTGGCACATGCAAAACCAATTTGCTACTACTGCTACTAGTACGCTAGTCACTTGGATAAGTATTATTACTACTACTACTACCACTAATAGCAGTAATAACAAGGTATGCTTCTAAGTGCTTTATCTGTATTACTTCATTTGATCCTTCCAACAGAAGGGGAAACAGACAGTATGAGGGTTTCCTAATTTGCCCTTGGTCACAACATTTAATAAGTGGTAGATCGGTATTTGAACCCAGGCTCCAGACTGCCATTCTTTCCAGCTTCCAGCCTCACCTGTTGCTGGCTGCATGCAGGTGGAGTGGCTGGGTCCCTACAAAGAGCTGGGGAAGCTGTCATTTGACTCACCAACACAGCCATCTTATTACGTTAGAGGAAGCCTGCGTGATCATGACCAGATGTTCCTACCAAATAGCACTCTGATTTTATCACCACTGTTTGTAAAGACGAGGAAGAAGCAATGAGGCAATTCCTCAAGTTGGCTCCAGGAGGAACACAGGTTTCCTCCTCTCCACCCTGCCAACCTCATGTGACTCACAATGAGGACATGTCCTTGGCCACAGTCTATTGCCAAGCTAAAGACTGGCTCCTGCTCAAATGTACACTTTTTCGGGTAATCCAATAATCCTAGTCTATGTTGGCTTCCCTACCTGCTGGTTCTATCACATCAGGGCAAATTACCCCAGAGCCTCTCCCTGCTCTTTCTTCCTCGTGGAGTGGCTGGACCGTGGAGAATCTCAGAGCCTCCCAGCCATGCCCTTCCCTCTGTAGTAACCTCTCTATTCCACACATCAGGATGATTAACAGGGCCAGGCTGCTCCATGCGGTGGCGTGCTAGCCTGCTCGTGCCTCCTCCCTGAATTCCCATGCCTATGTGTGGGGACAAACATTCTCTCTCCATCTATCCTTCTTGTTCCTTTTCCTCAACCATGGCAGATGCTTCCTCCCATAAGCAGATCATTTAGTATTTCAAGCCTCAATTTCTTCATCTGTAACACAGGGATAATGACAGTAACAATCATAGGATTGTTCTATGGATCAAATGAGATAGTGTATGTAAAGATCATTAATCCGGTTCTAGTCACTTAAACAATAGCAATGATGATGGTGATGATGATGAAAGTATTGTGGTCTCACGCTTAGGAGGTGGCAAAGGGAGCAGACAAAACAGTTCTTACAGTCTAATTTGATTTAAGACCTCCCTGATCAGAGGTCTTCCTACCTCAGCAAAGGAACCTTCTACCTGCCCTAGGTCAGGTTTGGCAATAATTTTCTATAAAGGGCCAAATAGTAAATATTTTAGCCCGTATGGGCTCTGAAGCAATTACTCAACTCTGCCATTTAGTACAAAAGCAGCCATAGACAGTATGTAAATAAATGATTGTGTCTATGTTCCTGTAAAACGTTATTTATAGTCCGGGTGTGGTGGTTCACACCTGTAATCCTAACACTCAGGGAGGCCAAGGTGGGAGGACCGTTTGAGGTCAGGAGTTCGAGACCAGCCTGAGCAAGAGTGAGACCCCGTCTCTACTAAAAATAGAAATTAGACGGGCAACTAAAAATAGAAAAAAATTAGCCTGGCGTGGTGGCGTATGCCTGTAGTCCCACCTACATGGGAGGCTGAGGCAGGAGGATCACTTGAGCCCAGGAGTTTGAGGTTGCTGTGAGTTAAGCTGATGCCACAGCAGTCTAGCCCCAGATAACAGAGTGAGACTCTGTCTCCAAAAATAAAAGTTATTTATAAAAACAAGCAATGGGCTGGATTTGGCCTGTGGGCCATAGTTTGCTGACTCCTGATCTGAAGTCTAGACTGACTCACTAGAGGCCTAAATTGAGGTTCCCGGGATTCTTAGGGGAGGAGTGAGTAAGACAGGACAGAGGCACATGCCCAATAACATCACAGTAGCTGGCATCCCAACAGGCCATCATTTTTCACCCCAAATATCATATCCTTTAGCCTTGTGGCAGTAGTGTGGAGAGAGATGGGAAGAGACACTGCTACGGAACAATCAATCTAGTGTGTGTGGGAGAAAAGGGGGTCTGTGGCCCCCTGGAAGACAGATTCAGAGGCAGGAAAACAGTGGTTAATGGGTCAGGCCCTGGACCCACAGAGACCTGAGTTCAAATCCCACTTCAATGCCACTTAGCACATATTTCTTAACCTTGTGGCCTCCATTTCATTTTTTAAGTGGTAGTACAATGACGCCAAGTACAGAATGAAGTCGTGAGCATTACATATGGTAATCTTATTAAATTCTTCACTTGGTACTTGACCTGTATATGCTAAATGTTACCCTCTATTATTGTTATTATTTTTTATTAATGAATCCTGAAACTTAAGAGGGGCAAGAAAGAGCCACCTTCTGCACCATTCCATTCCCCTTCATCTTTCCCTAACAGACCACAGAGTACATTCTTTACCTGTGTACAAGCGGTACTAGTTACAGTCATTAATGTGAACTACTTACCATTTATGCCCAATTACCATGCAGCCAGTAATGATTTTGTGCATCACAAAATGTACTAGAGTAACCTGATTGTTAATTATTAATAGCTTTATGGATTAAATCAATCAACTCAGCTCATGCACACTCAGCCTTCATAGCTTGCTGCTCAGAAGTATGGCCAAGAACTCAGAGAGAGAGAGAGATAGAATAAGGATTATGCTGTTAAAGGATGCTTCTCATCTTCCCAAAGAAAAATGTCTTAAGGTGTAAGTGAAGCTTACAGGAAGATGTTAGAAGTAAGAGGTTAATAATTGATGATTAAAATGTTAGAGACAGGCTGGGCGTGGTGGCTCATGCCTGTAATCCTAACACTCTGGGAGGCCGAAGCAGGAGGATCGCTTAAGGTCAGGAGTTCCAGACCAGCCTGAGCCAGAGCGAGACCCCGTCTCTACTAAAAATAGAAAGAAATTAATTGGCCAACTAAAAATATATAGAAAAATTAGCTGGGCATGGTGGTGCATGCCTGTAGTCCCAGCTACTCGGGAGGCTGAAGCAGGAGGATTGCTTGAGCCCAGGAGTTTGAGGTTGCTGTGAGCTAGACTGATGCCACGGCACTCTGGCCTGGGCAACAGAGACTTTGTCTCAAAAATAAATAAATAAATAACATAAAATATTAGAGATACATAGTGTGCCCTGTCTGTACATAGTAAGTACTCAAGGAATGTCAGCTGAAAGAATGAATTATTTGCAGAAGATATAGAGTAGCCACAGTTCAACTGGCAGGAAACTTGAGAACCATAAAATTGGATTCTTGTTAGAGAGAGTAACCAAGGAGCTTTTCATTCAGTGCTTCTAAATGGAATTGTGTATTATTTAATGCTCAGTTACCTCTTCATTTTTCCCTTTGAACATGCATGCCTGTGTCCTCTCCTTGTAGGCATGGAATGAAAGGAAGGGTGACTTTTCAACGCATGTCTTTCTGCATAGCAAGCAGATATAAGCACCTGGGACTAAAGTCAACTACTGGTAACCCTAGGCTGGTAAATGTCAAAAGTTCTTAGGTACAATTGGATCAATAAAGATAAGGGACTTTGTCATCAGATTTCAGATCTGCAATACTTTGACTGGCTTTTCCAGTGTACAAAACCATATCTAAGTTGTTAAGAAGTTGAATTACAAAAACAGTAACACTTTCCATCTATACTATCCCTTTAATGTTTACAAAACACTTTAACATATATTGTCATATTTAGTTTTTTTTTAAATAAAGTTCAAGGAAGTGATCAGCTGTTCATGTTGCAAAGATGAACTGAATTTAAAAACTCTTTCTTAGTGTATTATCATACTCTTAATGAAATAGTGGTTTAGAATGATTATGGTTTGACCATTGATGATTATTTCTATTTGCAAATCAAAAATCTCATTCAATTTTCCCTAGAAATATGTTTATATTAAAGTAGTAGACCTCAAATTGTAAGCTTTCAGCTACCAAAGGTTTTGATATTTTTCATTGTTTATTGATACCTATTTCACACAGAATCTGGAGCCAAAACATTTTACTTAAGAATCTTATGTGAAATTACATCCCATCTCCCTGCTAAGCCAAATGAAACAAAAATATTTAATTTTTGACTTCCCTGACCTCATGAACCTTACTGTCTGAGGGCAGAAAGGGGTAGGGACAAGTATAAATACATGCAAATGTTCAATGTCACATGAGTGTTCTGAAGGAAAAGTCCAGCATGCCATAGAAGAGAATAAAAGATCAGATGAGCATGGAAGGCCTGACTAGGAAAGTGGCATTCTGCCCAGAATCTGAACAATCAGGGGACTCCAGCTGTGATGAGAAAGGGCGCTAAGCTAAGGAGGAAAACCCTTGGGAAGGGAAGCAGGAGGAGAAGCCTCCCCTGACCCCAGCTACATCAGTTATCCTGCCGTTCACAGTCAAGGTTCCCCGTTTTCCACTTTATAGCACAAGTCACCATTTGTCTTTATGCATTTATATGATTATTTAATTATTGTTTGTCTTCCCCACCAAACTGTAAATTCCACTGGGGGCGGGACTCACATTTCTTTTGCTCACTAAGACTCCCCTGCACTTGGGTCTGGCACATAGTAGATGTCCAATAAGTACTTATTGAATGACTAACTGAAAGGACACTGAAAACTAAAATAGCCGTGGCATTAGCTACAGCATGGAATAGCACAGGTGAATAGTAAAATATGTTTGTATTACCTGCTCAGTTAAGGATATTATTGGCTTGGTATTTTAGTAACTCATTATATTTCACAAATACACCCATTAGCACATATCTTGTACTATTATTAAGCTCAATTATATGACTCAATTATATTTTAGTTGAGAGACCATAGACTTTCCACTTTCATGGTATATTTTCTTTTGGACTCAGTCAGAAAGTCATTGTTTTACAGCTATAAAGTCTTCAATTACTTGGGAATCATTAAATTGCTGGTCTCTTTAATTCAAATGTTTGACATCTCTTTACCACAAAATGCGTAAGTATTGCTTGTTTCTGTAGATGGACTCCATCAAATCATTGATGCTTTCCTCCCTAAGACACTAAAGGAATAAACAAAATGTCTAATTATGGACTTTTCTGAGATACCAGCAGGAAATGTTATTTCAAGGTCAACAAGATCAAAGCACCTGGACGAGGGCTCCTGGGGTATATTCTCCTTCATCCAGGACAAGTTTGGAGCCGTACCAGAAGGCCAGTGCATAACAAAAGAAGATGAGACACCACACGTATCCAGTAAAGAATCCCATCACTATCCCTTTTCTAATTCCCCAGCGCTGGGCAAACACAAGATTTTTCTCATACCTGTGAAGAGAAAACATTTGAGTCAATTTCAGCAGCAGTAGCTCAAGTTATAATGTTTAAAACAGGCCACAATGCAGTGGTTTTACTAAATGATTATGAAATCACCCAAACACAGAGAAGCTTTAGGAAAAGAGATCTACAATAACCTCTATGTAGTTATCTAAAGTTTGTTCTAACTTGACAATGAAACATGTTGAAAAGATGATACCTAACAAAGCCTCCTAGATGTTCGGGGCTTGGATTGCACAGTGGGGTAAGCTTGGCTCCAAGAGAAAAGAATTTTCAACACAGATATTTATTTGGACATAAGAGATCTAGCACTATTTGTGTTTGAATTGTTCCCTTGAGTTACATGACATGTTTTCTATCAGAACAGAATGCAATTGGCTCCAAATAAGCGGGTCTGACTGGTTGGGTGTTTCCAGCTCCCCAGGCTTGGAACTAGTGTTGGCACCAACTCATCTGCCCTGTGGCCAAGATGCTGTGCTGTGACATACTGGTCAGGTTCACAGCCATGGGACCTGGATAACTGAAACCATGTGGGAATTCAATGCAAGGACTAGGCTTCAGTAATTCTGTGATCTAGCCATGAACAACGGGCATTGTCTCATACATAGCACAGGCATTCTGAAAACACCTTCCTGAAGGAACCTCAAAACTCAAATTCATGGAGAACTTTTAACCTTTCACAGGACACAAACTGAAGGCTACCCTAGGGTTGTTTATTTAAAGTTTTTAAAAAATTTAATTTGCTTTTTTTTTTTTTTTAACTACATTTGTCAACATATCCTACGTCTGTTATCATTTTTAAAACACTACACTGCCCCTTTTACTAACAATAAAAGATAATATCTTTTATGGTAGAAGAAATATGCTACTGAAATTTTTTATGAGAAATTAGGTAACCTGACTCCACAAACCAAGAGAAGTGAAAAAAACAAACAAGGAAAAGAGGATAGAGACTGCAAATCCTATTCTCTTTTTTATTTAGTAAATTTGGTAGCAATTGAGAACATCATCTTACTAGATCTACAACATATAAAATAAGAGTTTCCATTCAGTTGGTGGTTATTTTACTAAATCAGTGCATGGCACATGGTAAGCACTCAATAAAAATTAGATAAATTAAAGAATAAGTAGATTGTATTTTTTACAACTCTGTTTTTTTGGCCACTTGGGTTTTATTTTCATTACGAATCTCTAGAATGATGGTCTATAATATACCAACACCAAATTTTGTTTGATTAAATGGAAATCTTATCAGGCTTTATAAAGAGCATGTATCACAGTAGCTGAATAAAATGTATTTAATAAAAAAGTATTCAATAAAAATGTGTAAAATTACATTTTGGATCATGCTAGCTTTTCTTTATTATTATTATTTTTAAAATAATAAATATTGCATATAAATGGTATACAACATGATGTTTTGAAATATGTATACATTATGAAATAGCTAAGTCAAGCTAAATTAACATGCATTACTTCACATACTTATCTTTTTTGTGTGTGTATGGTGAGAATATTTAAAATCTACTCTCTTAGCAATTTTTAAGTATATGACACTTTGTTATAGTCACTATGTTGTACAGCAAATCTCTTGAATTTATAAACTGCCTCTCCTATAAATAAGAAAAGGGTTTTTTTTAAATCACCATGAGCTGAATTAAAATAATTACAATTAGATAATTAGTAAATAATTATTAAAACAATCTCTTGAACATATTCCTCCTGCCTAACTGAAATTTTGTATGCTTTGGCCATCATCTCCTCAGTCCTTGCCTGATAACCCCTGCCCCCTACCCCTGCCAAAGCCCCTGGTGCCTACCATTTTGCTCTTTGCTTCTATGGGTTCAGCTGGGTTTTTTTCATCATATAGTATTTCTTTTTCTGTTCCTGGCTTATTTCACTTAACATAATGTCCTCCAGGTTCATCATGTTTTTGCAAATGGACTTCCTTCTTTTTTAAGGCTGAATAGTATTCCATTGTGTATATGTACCACATTTCTTCATCCCTTCATCTGTTGATTGACATTTAGGTTGATTCCACATCTTGGTTATTGTGAATATTGTTGCAAGGAGCATGAGAGTGTAGATATCTCTCAACATATTGATTTCATTTTCTTTAGATATATACCCAGTAGAGGAATTGCTGGATCACATAGTAGTTCTATTATTTATAATGTTTTGAAGAATCTCCATACAATTTTGGTTGTACTAATTTACATTCCCACCAATACTGTACTAGGGTTCCCTTTTCTATACATCCTTGCCAACGTTTCATATCTTTCTTCTTTTTGACAATAGCCATTCTAACAGGTGTGAGGTAACATCTCATTGTGGTCTTGATTTGCATTTCCCTAATGATTAGCAATGTTTTAAATCTTTTCATATCCCTGTTGTCCATTTTTATGTCTTCTTTTGAGAAATGTCTATTCATGTCCTTTGACCATTTTTTAATCAGGTTGTTCTCTTGCCATTGAGTTGAGTTTCTTACATATATTGGATACTAACCCCATGTGTGGTTTGCAAATATTTTCTCTTATTCTGCAAATTGTCTTTTCATCCTGTTGATTGTTTCCTTTGAGAAGATTTTTGGTTTGATGTAATCCTATCTGTCTATTTTTGCTTTTATTACCTGTGCTTTTGAGGTCATATTCAAAAAGTCATTGCCTAGACCAATGTCATAGAGCTTTCCCCCTATGCTTTATTCTGGTATTTTACAGTTTTAGGTCTTACATTTAAGTCTTTAATCCATTTTGAGTTGATATTTGTGAGATAAGCATCTAATATTATGCTTCTCTATGTAGATATCTCGTTTTCCCAACACCATTTATTGAAGTGAAGTGACTGCCCTTTCCCCATTGTGTGTTCTTGGCATCTTTGTTGAAAAATGTGTGGACTTACTTCTGGATGCTCTATTCTGTTCCACTGGTCTATGTGTATATTTTTATGCCAGTACCATGCTATTTTGATTACTATAGTTTTGTAGTAGATTTCGAGAGCAGGTAGTGTGATGCCTCTGACTTTGTTCTTCTTGCACAAGATTGCTTTTACTATTTGGGACCTTTTATGGTTGCATATGAATTTTAGCATTTTAAAAAATTTCTGTGAAAAATGTCATTAGAATTTCAATAGGGATTGCATTGAATCTGTAGATTGCTCTGGGTATATGGACATTTTAACAACTTTAATTCTTCCATTCCATTTACATGGGCTATCTTTCCATTTATTTGTGTCTTTTTCAATTTCTTTCATCAGTGTTTTATAGTTTTCAGTGTAGTGTGGTTAAACTTATTCCTAAGTATTATTTTGTAGCTATTGTAAATAAGATTGCTTTCCTGTTATTGTTTTTTTTCTGACAGTTCATTGCTAGTGTACATAAATACTATTGATTTTTGTATGTTGATTTTGTACCCTGAAACTCTACCGATTTTGTTTATTACTTCTAACAGTTTTTTTGGTGGCATCTGTAAGGTTTTCTATGTATAAGATCATATCATCTAAAGTCAGAGACAATTTAACTTTTTTCTTTATGATTTGGATGCCTTTTATTTCTTTCTCTTACTTAATCCCTCTGGCTAAGACTTCTAGTACTATGATGAATAGAAGTGATGAGTGGGCATTTTTGTCTTATTCCTGATCTTTCAAATTTTCAAATTTTAAGTCTTTCAAATTTTCACTGCGAAGTATGATTTAGCTGTGGGTTTATAATATATGGCATTTATCGTGTTAAGACACATTCTTTCTATACCTAATTTTTTGAGAGTTTTTAACCATGAAGCAATGTTGAATTTTGTCAAATGCTTTTTCATCATCTATTGAGATAATCATATTGTTTTCATCTTTCATTCTGTTAATGTGGTGTATCACATTTATTGATGCACCTGTGTTATACTATCGTTGTATCCCAGTTATAAATCCCACTTAATCATAGTGAATGATCTTTTTAATGTGCTGTTGAATTTGGCTTACTAGTATTTTGTTGAGGATTTTTGCATATATGTTCATCAGGGATACTAGCCTGTAATTTTCTTTTTTTGTAGTGTTCTTGTCTGGCTTTGATATCAGGTTAATGTTGGCCTTGTAAAATGAGTTTAAAGTTCAACTTTTTGAAAAGTTTGAGAAGGACTGGTACTAGTTTTTCTTTAAATGTCTGGTAGGTAGAATTCAATACTGAAGCCATTAGGTCCTGAGCTTTTCTTTGACAGGAGACTTTTTATTATTCATTCGATCTCCTTACTCATTATTGGTCTGTTCAGATTTTCTATTTTCTCATAATTTAGTTTTGGTAGCCTATGTTTCTAGGAATTTATTCATTTCTTCTAGTTTATCCAATTTGTTGGTATATAATTGTTCATAGTAGTCTCATGATCTTTTGTATTTCTGCGGTGTCAGTTGTAATGTTTCATGTAAGCTTCTCTTCAATGGCAGCAAACAGCATGATAAACAGGGATGAAGTATGATATGTGTGTTACATATCATCAGAGTTTAAAATAAATATCTAACCTAAGTTGGCTTTTTAAAAATCATGAACTGTAACATCTTTAAAAATATATTGCTAAAGGCTTGGGACTTCTTGTAGTGTTTTGGCCAATCTAAAGTACTCTGCTACCACTTGAACAAATGCTCCCTCAGGGTACTATAGACCAAGGTGGATCAGCACTTTATAAGAACTGGGTAAGATTCAGGGTACTGTGCTGATTGATGAAATTCAGGAAAGAGGCAGACATTCCAATTAACCAACCTTTCGACCTCTCTTTTCTCTCCACCAAAAGCAGCCACTGTTCGCATAGATGAAATGACTTCATCAGCCACTGACCCTGCTTTGGCATAGGCCTTCAACTCATAGTCTGTAAACTTAGACACACTCTAAAATCCAAAAGAAGAAAAGAAAATGTGAAGATCGGGTGATTAGGTAAGTCAGCCTGTCATTCAGATATTCATTTAACAGTGTAAACATGTAGTATGGTTTAATATAAGACAAGATTCTCACTGTAATATCATCCACAGGAAGAAGGAATTTGGTCCAAGTTTGGTCTATGTTAAGCCTTATCCAGGTGTATTTGGTTGTGCATGTATCAAAATGACTCTACTAAAATCAAGAACCCTCTCACAGAATAAGTCTCTAATAGATCATTCTGTGAGACTAAAGTGTTTGTTATTACACTTAATAAAGTTTTCAAATCAAACTATGTTATAGTTCATTACCATTAACCAAAGGTCATTGTGCAATTTATAGATAAACACCAGAGGCAAAGACGAGAGGCCCAAGCAGACATCATGACTAAATAGAGTATAGAATGAGAGAAAAGATCAGAACACGCACAGGCATGAAATTGCAGAGGTAATTCCAGAGACGAAAGCTTCAGGTAAATATGCCATTTTGACTCAAATGGGGGGGGGCTCAACTATATTTTGATTTTTACAAAAAGAAATGAAAAGACATTTGTACTTAACAGTAGACAAGTTACTTTTTCTAAAATTGGACTTAGATTGAGTCCTAGTCAAAATTAACTCCCGAAGAAATCCTGGCGCAGATTACAAAACAAGAAAGGGAAAAAACAAATACAAATATATGGAAGATCAACTTACTCAGAAATCTCAAAAATATATACCCAGACTAAGGGAGTTCTTCTTCCAATAGTTTTTCCAAACTTTTAGCAGCAAAATTCATAACAAACAAAATCTTAGAATTCTAAGATACAAAATAAGTAAAAATAGTAGTTTTTAAAACAGTATATTTATTTCGTCCATCCATATTTTATAAAATTTGTGAACTGAAAAGGCAACAATAAGGAAAATGAAGCTATTTTCATCAGCATTAAAATTTGCATTTGGGCATTATGGATGACATTGCTGTTTTTGTCACACTCGTCATCTAATTTATTCATGTATTGGCAGCACAGGAATGAGAAAATTAAGTAGTTGTGAATGACATCTGTTTTATTGTAATGGTACATTAAATAATCTCAGGACACTTCAATTAAACTGATAGAGCAACTTCAAAGATGTTAGGATATTGTTAGGAAATATCTAACAATTTTCCCATGTTTCTCATCATAAATTAGAAAGTCAGGAAAAAAGCATACAAAACCCATGATAACTTCTAAGATGTCGTATGCTGCCCATCTCTGCCTTTTTCAGTGTTTGTCATGCCTTTGAATTGAGCCTAGTAAAGTTGCTTGTATCGATTTACAGGAACAAACATACACAGACTTGCAAGCGAGAAGAGACGAGTGCAGAACAACAGCATTCCAACTCAGTGACATACTCAACAAGAAGTTAGAAATGGGCATTGAGGCCACAAGAGAAACAGAATATATCTAAGTCTGTTTAAAAACCAAGTTAACCAGGCTGTGTTTTTAATCTCCAACATGTTAAAATGTGGCGTATGATCCATTAGAGTGTGGACAATAATTTATTCACAAGTTTAAAGAAAGAGATTAAATCTATTAGGAAGAAAAAGCTGAATCAAATGTCTGCAGAATCCCCGAAGCCCCTCCTGGGATGTTGAGGGGTTCCCTGGAGCACAGTAGGGCAGTATTCGGTAGGAAAGACGGTTGTAAAGCTTGCATGATGTAGTGGATTGGAAAAAATAAAATCCCTCTTTAGCAATCAACTCTGTGCCAGACATTGCTTAAGTACATGGTGTGGATTATTCCCTGAATCATCACAATGACTTTAGGAGGTATTATTCCTATTTAAAGCTGAGGAAACTGAGATTTTCATCAGTTAAATATATTTTTCTTTTCTTTTCTTTTTTTGAGACAGAGTCTCACTTTGCTGCCTGGGCTAGAGTGCCATGGCGTCGGTCTAGTTCACAGCAACCTCAAACTCCTGGGCTCAAGCAATACTTCTGCCTCAGCCTCCCAAGTAGCTGGGACTACAGGCATGTGCCACCATGCCTGGCTAATTTTTTCTATATATTTTTAGTTGGCCAATTAATTTCTTTCTATTTTTAGTAGAGACGGGGTCTTGCTCTTGCTCAGGCTGTTTTCAAATTCCTGACCTTGAGTGATCTTCCTGCCTCGGCCTCCCAGAGTGTTAGGATTACAGGCGTGAGCCACTTCACCCAGCCAAATATACTTTTCTTGAGTCACACAACCTGCTAGTGGCAGTGCCAAGGGTTAACCTAGTGGAGTGGAGTGAGCTCTTTGCTTCTGTCACTTCAAACCACTTTCTATATTACCTGGGAAATGTTTGAGTAATATAAACAGTGGATTGTGGGACTATTTTGCTAAAAAATATTATCATGGAGATTAGTACCTATTGCTCAATGATGTGTGAGTAGGTGCACAGCTTTTCAGTTAAATTCTATTCTCTTTACAGCAAATTATTAGTGCACCTGATTCTATGACCTGCTGTCTAGTATGGAAGCTCTAAAAGCAATAATAATGATTTCTCAATTCTTGGGAGTGTTTTTAACTGGAGTGACTCAAAATTCCTACTTCTACACTTTGTCTTGGCCTGAATACCTAGGGAACAGAGACTGTGTCAGGGATGCTGCTCAGAATGGGTGGGGTAAACTCGCTCTGAAACTGATCAGATAAAATGGAGAACACAGTGGTGGTTGTAGAAATCTCTTTTACGTGCTTGTTACTGATCTGAGCGTGTTTGTTGTGCCTTTCTGAGGTGAGCATCTGCACTTCGGAGAACTTGAAGAGCAATAGGCAAATTAGAGAGTAGTGATTTGAAGTCAGGCCCCCTTGAACTTGAATCCTGCTCTGCCAGCTGTGCAGTCCCACACAAGTCCCTTCACCTCTCTGAGCCTCAGTTTCTTATATTTAAAATGGTGTTAGTACTCACTTCAGAAGATTATTGTAAGGATCAGAGATAATGAATATGAGGCTCCTACTAGTGCCCGGAAAAATAGTAGATGCCCAATAAATGTAATTGTTTGCTGTTAATAAAATAACATTTACCTTATTAAAACATCATTAATCCCTACTCTATGGAATGTTATTTGGCACTGGGGATTAATGAAACAAAATAAAATCAAAAGAGTGATAAATTGTTATTACATGCCTGTAATAACAGCACTTTGGGAGGCCAAGGTGGGAGGATTACTTGAGGCCAGGAATTTGAGACCAGCCTGGGCAACATATCAAGACCTCATCTCTACCAAAAAAAAAAAAAAAAATTATCCAGGCTTGGTGGCATGTGCTTGTAGACCTCGCTACTCAGGAGGCTGAGGTAGGAGGATCACTTGTGCTCAGGAGTTCAAAGTTGCAGTGAGCTATGATCCTGTCACCGCACTGGGCAACAGAGAGACACCTCATCTCTAAAAAACAACAACAACAATAATAATAATGATAAGTATGTCAATAAACATACTCAGGTAAAGGGACTGAAGCTTTACATGACTATTTTTGGCTATTTATTAGTACAAATGTCTTCCTATGGAGAGATGCAAAAAGACATTCTTACCAGACCAAGGATGGCTGCTCCGATCCCAATGAGAGGGCTGACAGAAATAATAACCAAGGTCAATTTCCAACCCCTGTAAAATCCCAACAGGAAGCCAAAGATGATCGTGGTCATGCGCTGAATGAAAATGGCCATTTGGTCACCTATGGCATCATTGATCTTATTAACATCACTAGAAACAGGAAAGACCTTGGTCACTAAAACTGGATTTGGTCATTCAAGTGTATTGCTGAAAAATCTTCAGTCTTTCCCTTTTAAACATTCCCATTTCCATATCCCCGTCACCCTTGGGTAATATAACAGCCTCTCAAATCTTGGAAAATTTGCTGCACCTTAGGATGTTATCAAGCCTCTCTCCTCATAGACAACCAAGTTTGTCCTTAACTCAGCCTTCTCAGCTAGTATCTACTCAATGCTGATAAAGGATTTTGGAAACCATCTTGTCATTATCTTTCTTATAGCTAATATCCTTGGTCTATTCTGAAGAGCCCTTCTTTCCTTCTTCATGCCTAATTTTTTCAGCCTCAATTCTGCTTGTTGGCAGTATAGAACAGTGATTAAGAGCACAGACTCTGGAGCTAGACTCTCTGAATTTGTATACAAACTCTTCTTGGGCAAGTTGCTTAACCTTTTTGTGCCTCAGTTTCCTCATCTGTAAAATGGGGATAATAATAGGACCTGATTATTTATTTGCTTGCTCTTCTTATTCTTCCTATTAGGCTGTAAGTTCCTTAAGAGAAGGAATACAAGGTAAATGCTCCAGAATACTGATTGAATACAATACATTAAATTCGCATTCCTGAGAACATTCCCTTAATCTCTTGTCCAGATGGAGCAAATAGGGCTTGAGAATTAATAGCAAGAATGGACCTAACACATTAGCCAGAGATTAGACCATTATATGCTAGCAAGGTTAAGTAACTGTTCCAGGTCACAGTAAGTAAGTGGCAGAGTAAGTGCTGGAATCTATGGGTCCCAACTTTCAGTTTGCTTTATCTTTACTAAAGACAGTGACTGTCTTACGGGGACCTCAAAGTTCAATTTAATAGGGTTCAACTGATTCTAATTACTCTTATTCAGAACTTCTGGGAGGCTATTAATGATTCAAACTAGTCTTCAGGTGTAAACTGAATTTAAATCCAGTTTTTTAGTTTTAATATATCTCAAACTATATTTGGATTTTTTGTTTGTTTTATGTATAGAAGTTGCCTCCCCAGACATAACAAGATAATTATTTTTAATTGTATTGCTTTTCCTTATATATATATGTAGATAGTAACATCTCTCAATTTCTCCTTCTGAGGCCAAATAATGCTTTTAACTCTCTTCTATAATACTACATTTCTAATATTTTTGTTAAAGCCTACAAACCAAATTGCAGTATTTTGGCTTTCAATTTTTAATGGCCATATTTGGTAAGACCTTTGGAAAAGCCATGCTACTATGAAAGTCCAACTTAAGAGAACAAATGTATCAAAAATAACTGCAAATGTTTAAAAATTGTTATATAATTCAGAAACAAGAGTTTTATTATTCAAAAATCACACATTAAAATATTGTCCTACCAGCTACTTACTCCGAGAATCTTGTGTTCAGCTCTCCCACTGAATTGCGGTCAAACCATCCTATTTCCATTCTCATTATTCTCCTAAAGTAAATTTTTCTCATTTTGTGTACCTGACGAGCTGCAGCAATTACCCAAAAGCATATCTGGAAATGGATAAAGGAATGTTTAGCATTGCAATGTTACAAATATTTGTCAATTCCTCCTTCTCTTCTCAAAATAAAATACTTTCGATACAACAGTTGAGAAAAAAGGGAAATGATCTACAAAATGCCTTCTCTTGGGAACTAAGGTGTGAGCTCCAGCATCTGCTGCTAAAAGTGGAGGCAAGAACAACTCTGGACAAGGCAACCAGAGATTTGGGCTTAAATCCAGCTCTAACACTTAAGAAGGCCCACAACTTTCGTACTTTACCCTAGTGAGTTTCTCTTTCTTCATGTGTAAAAGAAGGCACTCCAAATAAGACAATATTGATCTTAAATCACCATTTTTTCATGCCTCCCCATTCTCTGATGTCCTCCTGACATACAACTGTAGTTCTTAGGGCTTCTGAATAGCTTAAAGGGTGACAACACTTTGCATTTCATGGCAACATCTTTGAACCCAAATGTTCATCTATAAATAAATGGAGGAGCTACTAACTTGAATATATCCCAAAATAAGTACTGCGACAGCGATTCCAGCATAGTAACTGGCAAATGTGATCATTTCACTTTCAATGTTCAGCAACCTTCAAAAGAAGGAAAAAATGTTAAGACTTACAAAGATTACATTTGTGGGTACAGAGGGGTTTAAAACATATATATTATAGAGTAAGACATTTTATCTATGCACAATTATAATCCATCCAACCAAATCCCCTAAGTAGACCTCATGGACAGGCACAGCAAATAAGCCTGTGCCCTTCATTTTTACAGGCAGAGAAGCAAGGACTGGGAAATAATTTCTCAGTTGTTGGAAGCCAGGGACTCTGCATGCCAGCCCAGTGCTTGGTCCATTTTGGCGCCTTCCGCTCATACTCATCATGCAGTGATGAGCAACAATAGCTAAGAAAGGTTTTCGAAAACAAGACAGGCTGTCTGAAAGGACACTGGTAGAAGGATGTGTGCTGTGAATCAGGAGGCTTACTGCTACCTCTCTAGGAATCTAAGCCAGCTTTTTTTTTTTTTAATTTTTAAAGAACAGAGATTTATTTCTTATAGTTCTGAAGACTGGGGAACCCAAGATGGAGGGGCTTGAATCTGGTGAGGGCCTTTGTGCTTTGTCATCAATGGTGGAAGGGTGAGAGAATGAAAGAGCAGGGGTGGGGGCAGGCAGAAGAGGAAGAGGGAGAAAGGAAAGGGGAAGAGGAAAAGGCCCAAACTCATCTTTTTAGCAAGAGCTAACTCCTGAGATAACTAACCCACTCCCAAAGTAATGGCATTAATCCGCTCATGAGGGCTCTATTTAACCACCTCTTACAGGTCTCACCTCTCAACACTGTTGCGTTAGGGGTTAAGTTTCCAACACATGAACTGTGAGGGACACGTTCGTACAACAGTAAGCTCTATTCACAGCATTTGTATTCCTTGTTGAGTCAGAGTTGGTATTTTGTGTCTTCCCTGGAATTGTCCATTTCATCTAAGTTATCTAATTTGTTGGCATTCAATTATTCACAGTATTTCTTTATAATGTTTTGTATTTCTGTAACGTTGGTAGTAAAAATCCCTTTAGCCTAGTGATTTCTTTTTTTCTTTTGATCAATTTAGCTAAAGTTTTGTCATTCTGTTGATCTTTTCAAAGAACGAGATTTTGGTTTCATTTATTTATTTTTTTTATTGCTTTTCTGTTCTTTCATTTCTGCTCCAGGCTTTATTTTCCTTCTTTCTGCTTTCTTTGGACTTGGTTATTATCAATCTCACAATATGATTATGTATTTGTCAAGTTTCCCCAAGAATTTTGTTAATTTCTGTTTCATATATTTTGGGTATATGTTATTAAATGTATACAAGTTCAGAATTATACCTTTCAGGTTAATTATTTCTTTTGTTGTATTAATACTTTATTTCTAACAAAAGATTTTGCCTTGAAGTTTAATTTGATAGATATTTATAAAACTATGCCAGCTTCTTTCCTATTTAAAAAAAAAGTTATTGGTTTGAAACCTTCCTTTCACATTTTTTCAATTTTATTTTATTTTTAGAGATGGAGTCTCACCTGTGGCCCAGGCTGGAGTGCAGTGGCATGATCATAGCTCACTGAAGCCTTGAATTCCTGGGCTCAAGTGATCCTCCCACCTCAGCCTCCCAGGTAGTTGGGACTACAGGCATGAGCACTGTGCCTGGTTCCTTTTCCTTTATGTTTGGATAACACACTTTGTATGATTTCAATCCCTTTAAATTTATTATTTTTGTTCAGGGACAGTGAAAAAAAGGAAAAAAAATAAAAAACAAAAATAAAATTTAGTATTTTATGGCCTCAAAGGCCTTATATTGAAAACATTTTCTATGTCATTTTTTTAAATTTTAAAGTTTTCTCCACAGAAGTCTTAATTTTCTGTTAATTCCTAGATACCTTGAATTTTTTATTGATAGGTACTTATTTTACTAAGTTTCTTTATTACTGGTGTTGAGAAATGCTATTAATTTTGTTGATTGTGTAGCTGGAAAATGTGCTAAAATTTCACTCTAAAAATTTGATTTTGTTTGTTTTCCTAGATAATCATCCCATCTTCAAAAATCTGTTTTATCCCTTCCTATGTCCATTTTTATACCTCTTATTACATCTGGACTGTTGAACTATGTTAAAACTAATGGTGATCATGATTTCTCCTCAAATTTGGGGTGAAAAATCCCTTTTTAAAACTCCCAAACATAAAGATTGGAAATAAATATAATTTATAACCTTCTCTCATCAAAAGTGGATGATCCCCAAAGCCACGGTCCCTCTTTTAAATAAAAGTCCAAGATAACTTTGGGAATAGGGAATTTTGGAGTCTGACTGGCTAAGGGACTAGGAAGACTTCTCCCCAGAGAGGATTATGAGGCTGATTGTGTAGTGCTGAGCTACATGTGGAAAACCCTAGTTATTACAACATTTCCATGGAAATCAAAGAGACAAAGACACAGAAATTTGGATTAAAAATCAAAGGAAAGAAAAGAGTCATCTACAAGAGGCAAGAGGACTTCTCTTCTAAATGGTCTGGTATTTATTAGTACTTGGATAAGAGAAATCCAAAGTCTACCACATTGGAGGTATTCTGGAATTCCAGGCTGTCTCTTAGACTTTACTCTTCAAAGCCTTGGCTTGTCATACTGGACCAGGCTTGCCCAAGAGATAGACCTACAGCTGGGACATTACAAGAAAAGAAAACTTCTATATCCAATATCTTTTATGAAAATCAGTCAATGTAATGTACCATATCAATATTACAATAAGCAAAACCACATGGTCATCTTAATACACACAGAGGAAAGACATGACAAAATTCAACACTCTTTAATAATTAAAACAACAAACTAGAAAAAGAAGAGAACTTCCTCAAAATGATAAAGGACATTTCTGAAAAACTCACAGCTAACAGCATACTTAATGGTGAAAGACTGAATGTTTTCCCCCTATGATCAGGAATAAGGTAAGGAAATGTGCTCTCACCACTTCTACTCAACATTGTACTGGAGGTTTGGCCAGAGCAATTAGGTAAGAAAATGGGAGGAAAAAAAAAAAGCAGCTAGATTGGAAGAGAAAAAGTACAGTTATCTCTATTTTAGATGACATTATCTTGTATGGAAAATCCTAAAGAATCCACTAAAAAGCTATTAGAACTAATAAATAGTTCAGCTAAGTTGTAAGATAAAAGATCAATATATAAAAAAATTGTAGTTTTGTACAGTAGCAATGAAAAAACTGAAAATAAAATTAAGAAAACATTCCATTTATAATATCATCAAAAAGAATAAAACATCTAGCAATAAATTTAACAAAAGAATTGCAAAATATATATTCTGAAAACTGTAAAACCTTGTTGAAAGAAATTAAAGAAGACCCAAAGAAATGGGTCATAGATCAGAGGATTTAATATTGTTAAGATCATGATACTCCCCAAATCTATCTACAGATTCAGTGCAATCCCCAGCATTCTGACTTCTTTGCAGAAATTAAATAAGCTGATCTTCGAATTTATATAGAAAAGCCAAGGTACCTAGAATACACAAACAATCTTGAAAAATAACAGTTAGTAGACTCACATTCCCTGATGTCAAAACATACTGTAAAGCCACAATAATCAAAATGGTGTGTTACTGGCATAAAGATAGATCTATAAATCAATGGAGTAGAAATAAAAGTCTAGAAATAAGCCCTTGTATTTACAGTAAATTGATTCTGATAAGGGTTCTGAGATTATTCAACAAGGAAAAAATAATCTTTCCAACAAATGGTACTTGGGACAACTGACTATCCATGTGGAAAGGAATCAGGTTGGATCCCTACTTCACACCATATAGAAAAATTTACTCAAGTGGATCACAGACCTAAATATAAGAGCAAAACTGCAAAACTCTTAAAAGAAAACAGAGTACATCTTTATTACCTTCGATTTGGCAATGGTTTCTTAGATATGACACCAAATGTAGAAGCAACAAAAGAAAAAAATAAACTAGACATCACCAAAATTTAAAACTTTAGTGCTTCAAAGGTCTCTACCAAAAGATTAAAAAGACAACCCAAAGAAGGAAAGAAAGTTTTTGCAAATCATATCTTTGATAAAGGACTTAAATCTAGAATAGATAAAGAATTCAATAATAAAAAGACATATAACCCAATTTTTAAAAGAGCAAAGGATCTGAATACTTTTCCAAAGAAGATACACAAATGGTCAGTAACCACCTAAAAAGTTGCCCAACATCATTAGCCATCAGGGAAATGCAAATCAAAAGCACGATGAGATGCCACTTGACACTTACTAGGACAGCGATTGTACTAGCTCCCTATATACAAACAAACTTGATAGCTTAAAACAAGAGAAATGTATTCCCTCACATGCTTTAAATCAGCTCCACTGAGTTGAAACCAAAGTGCTGACAGAGTTTTGTTCCCACTAAAGGCTCTGGGAGAGAATCTTCCAGCTTTTGGTAGCTGCTGGCATTCCTTGGCTGTGGCAACATCATTCTACCCTTTTCCTGTATAATCACCCTGTCTCCCCTCTTCTCTCTGCAATAAATCTCCCTCTGCTTCCGTCTTAGTAACTGTCCCTTTTAAGAACACTTACGGTTGCATGTATGGCCCACTTGGATAATCCAGGATAATCCCCCTCCCAACATCCTTAACTTAATCACATCTGCACAGACTCCTTTTCCATATGAGGTAACAGTCACAGTTTCCAGGTATTGGGACCTGGATACTTGTGTGTGGGGGGGTGGGGTGGGGAGGTGTCATTATTCAGTCTGCTAGAGCTATCATCAAAATACAGGTAATAAATAACAACTGTTGGTGAGGATGTGAAGAAATTGGAACCCTCATACACCGTTAGGGGGAATGTAAATGGTAAACAGTTGGGTAGTTCTTCAAATGGTTAAACATATAGTTGCCATATGACCCAGTAATTCCACTCTTAGGTAACCCAAGAGAAATGAAAACATATGTCCACACGAAGATTTGTACACAAATGTTCATAGCAGCATTATTTGTAATAGGCAAAACATGGAAACAATCCAAATGTCCATCAATGATGAATGGATAAATAAATTATATTATTAATATATCCATATAATGAAATATTATTCAGCAATGAAAAAGAAATAAAGTACTGATTCATGCCACAACACAGATGAACCTCAAAAACACTATGCTAAGTTAAAGAAGCCAGTCATGAAGGACCACATATTTTATGATTCCACTTACGTGACATGTCCAGAATAGACAAATCTACAGAATCAGGAAGTAAATTCACAGTTGTCTAGTGCTGGTGGGGCAGAGAAGGGTAGGAATTAGAAAGTGATGGATGTGAGGTGAGGGGTTTCTTTTTGTGAAAATGAAAATGTTCTAAAATTGTGGCAATCGGTGCACAACTCTGGGAATGTACTAAAAACCATTAAATTGTATGATTTTGGTGAATTTAATAGTATATGAATGCTATCTTGATAAAGCTGTTTAAAAAAGTGCATGGTCTTAAAGTGTCTAGCTTCAAAATAGTGTTTGCACACACAAAGTAAATGTACATTGCTAAGAAAATAGACTGACATCCAAGTGAAAGTACAGGCTCAGATTTCCACATTGAGGCGTCCAGGTTGGGCAAGTGAAGACATGAGCTTCCCAAGGGCTGTAGTCAGCCTCCAAGGAGCACCCCGAAAATTCTCTTCTCCTGGTATTCACAGGGTTGGTTTGTCTGACCAATAGAATGTGGCAGAAATTATGGTATGTCTCTTCCACAATTAAGTTAAAAAGACTCTGTGGCTTTTGAGTATTTATACTTTAATTGGATTTTTAAAAAAGTAAATTGCATTGTGGTATTTTAACTTTCTATTCTTTTATCTGCTTTTATTCTTTTATCTTATTGTTTGACTGTTCTAAACAGAAATTCTGAGAAGCTAATCAGGAGACCTGATGTTCTGCAAACTTTATCAGTGTTATTCACTGAGAGCCACTTGGAAGGTTTTAGCTTAAAAATTCCATCCAAAAAATTACAATTGATATGTGGAAACCACTATAATAAAACCAGTTCCTACCATTACACATACATGCTTATGTTGCTACAATTATTGAGTTGCCTTGTATATTCTAAGATTAATACACCCATTATAGTAGATGGAGAAGTTGTGTCTTTAATGATATACTTTTTTCCAAGAAAGACACTTGCAAAAGGGTTGGGTAACTTTGGAGGCATACTAGGTAGGAAAATGGCCTCTCCCTCCCCTCTGTCACATCCAAGTCCATCTTCACAGTGATCTTACCACATAAAAGCTAAATAAACATGTTATTCAGAAGTAAAGCAAATAGTATTCATGTCAGTGATCATAGTAACTCACAATTAAAACATTTAACTCATCAAGGAGTTCCTGGCAAAGGAATGGCCTAGAAAGGTGTGGTCTATACAATTTCAGATATCTGTATGAAATTTTTTAAAAAAGAAAAGGAGAAATGTCCATTTACACATTACATATCATATGAAAATTCAGCCATAGCCAATGGTGGAAGCCCCCAGTTTGCATTACTTGCTCACCCTCAGGTATAGACCCAGTAAGATTAGTTAGAGTGAGCAGTGAGTAGCCCCACAGAATTCCTTTTTAATGGAGGCCTGTGATGCAAACATCAAAGGTAGATTCTTTTTTTAATTCATTTAAAAAATATTCATGAGCATCTCTCATCATGGATATGCCTCAAATTTTGGCCCCTTTAATATTCATTTCCAAATTCTAAGGCATGACAGGATATATTTAAGGACTTTTTCCTTGGAAAACATATCTCTATGAGAGTTATTAAGGATTTGGCCCCACCCCCCCAGCCCCTAGCCCCCAGCCCTGCTCCTAGTCTTGCCTCCCTGATTCCAGGCCCACCCCCTGATCCCAGACCCCCCCCCACACACACACAAAAATGATTTGGGTCAATTTCCATCATACGTAAGTCTGAATGCATTTTTCCCCCAAAGGAAAGAGTGATTAACTTTACATTTTGTGGTCCTGCTACTCTGTAGAAAGCAGTTCATTTCTGTCCTCCAACATAAATGAAGGACTTAGAAAGATTATGGTTGAACTCAATCTCTCTTTCAGATGAAAAGAAAAGAAACTTCCAAGTTTAGAAAAGAAACATACATAGTTAGACATTAGGAAATTTATTTCTAATGAGTAGGCTTATTAATTTTTGAAAGCTAATTTTGCGTATTGTGTGTTATACTGTGTTTTCCATCAAACACCTACCAGTGTGTAACTATTAGGTTGGTGCAAAAGTAATTGTGGTGAATTTTAAATCATTAAAATTCAAACATATATTTATTAATAAATATAGGAACCGTTATAATCAATACATTGTTGCCAATGAGATATAAGTTTGTATATTCCTGTAGTGTAAAACTCCTTGCTTTAGGATTTGATGAACTCTTGGAAAGCATTTTCTGCATCCTGCTGGTTGTGGAAGTGTTTTCCCTGCAAAAAGTTGTGGAGATGTTTGAAGAAGTGGTAGGGGGTTGGCGAGAGGTCAGGTGAATATGGCAGATGAGGCAAAATCTCGTAGCCCAATTCATTCAACTTTTGAAGCGTTGGTTGTGTGAGGTATGATTGGGCATTGTTGTGGAGAAGAATTGGGCCCTTTCTGTTGACCAATGCTGTATGCAGGCATTGCAGTTTTCGGTGCATCTCATCAATTTGCTGAGCATACTTCTCAGATGGAATGGATTTCGCTGGGATCAGACCGGGAGCAGGCCACCAAACGGTGACCATGACCTTTTTGGTGTAAATTTGACTTTGGGAAGTGCTTTGGAGTTTCTTCTTGGTCCAACCACTGACCTGGTCATAGCCAGTTGTAGAAAATCCACTTTTCATGGCACAACACAATACGATCCAGAAGTGGTTCATTGTTGTTGTGTACAGTAAGAGAAGACGACACTTCAAAACAACGATGGTTTTGATTTTCAGTCAGCTCATGAAGCACCCACTTATAGAGCTTTTTTTCACCTTTCCAATTTGTTTCAAATGCCAAATGACGGTAGAGTGGTCGACATTGAGGTCTTCAGCAACTTCTTGTGTAGTTGTAAGAGGATCAGCTTCCATGATTGCTCTCAGTTAGTTCTTGTCAACTAGCGATGGCCAGTCACTACACTCCTTATCTTCAAGGCTCTCATCTCCTTTAAAAAACTTCTTGAATGACCATTGCACTGTTAGCAGTTCTGGGCCACATGTGTTGTTGATGTTGTGAGTTGTCTCTGCTGCTTTACAACCCATTTTAAACTTGAATAAGAAAATCACTTGAATTTGCTTTTTGTCTAACATCATTTCCATAGTCTAAAATAAATATAAAATCAACAGCAAGTAATAAGTCATTAGAAAAAACATAAAGCAAGAAATGTATATTAAAATTATGTATAACATAACCACATTTATTTAAGAATGTATTCCAATATCAAATGGCAAATTTCAACAATGCTAAAACTGCAATTGCTTTTGCACCGAACTAATACATGTTTGTCTGAATGATGTTCTTGCTGGCTAGATCTAAGCTCCACAAAGACAAGGACCAAGGACCATCAATTGTAATTGTGTTATTGATGTTTCCATGAGTTCCTGGTACATATTAATAGTTCATGTTCAAAAATTTGGGTTGGGCCAGGCACGGTGGCTCATGCCTGTAATCTCAGCACTCTGGGAGGCTGAGGCGGGAGGATTGCTTGAGCTCAGGAGTTTGAGAGCAGCCTGAGCAAGAGTGAGACCCCATCTCTACCAAAAATAGAAAAATTAGCCCAGCGTGGTGGTGCACGCTTGAAGTCCCAGCAACTCAGGAGGCTGAGGCAGGAGGATCCCTTGAGACCAGGAGTTGGAGGTTGCTGTGAGCTAGGTTGACACCACTGTACTCTACCAAGGGCAACAGAGCAAGACTTGTGTCTCAGAAAAAAAAGATTTGGGTTGAACGAGTAAATAAATGAAAGTCCCTAAAAGTAGATAATATTATGGAAGAGGTAAAAAGTAATTTAGAAGGACTTATTCATATTCTGGAATCAAACATGTAGAAAATTTCAAAAATGAAAGTGAAAAATATGAATTAATTTGGGGGAGCCATTCCAAGTATCTTTCTAGGCAGGATGTGCCCTGCCCCATTTGCAAGCCTGAGTGTGTGGGTTCATACGTGCAGATGAGCTTGTTCTGTACCTGAGGCAGCATGAGGCAGGCTGCAAAGTCCGAGCTATGACAGTGAGTCAGCCCTGAGTATACTACAGACTCACTGATTACAAGGTGGCCTATCAGGCTTATCACAAAGACAGTAGTAGCATAGTGACTGCGCCTGTCTGAGTTCTGGCTACATGTGTATGGCCGCCTCTGTTCACAGCACCACAGCACTTTTCCACAGAAACTCAACTACTGACTGAAACCAGGGGCCCCTACTCCAAATGATGCAGCATGCTCATGAAATGCCCATTGTAGAGAGAAAGCTTAGGATCAAGTGGATCACAACCACAGCCACAGAGCTAAGGGGCAGAAGGGAGTTAGGGAAAATAAACAAGAAAAGGAACTCTTGGTGATGAGACTCAAGTAGATTCATGGGTCACCTCCCCAATAGCATTAAGTATTGGTAGTATCACACTCAAGCCTATATCAATGAAGTGGTTCGATGTTGGTGATGTATTTGATGAGAGGTTTTCAATCCTGTTTCTGTTAAGATTTTAAAACCTGGTAAGATGGAAAGAACCTCAAGGTGCAGTAATTTCTAGAAATAAGAGTAAATTTATGTTTCTGTTCTCTCTGTGTTAGACACAACCCCAGTTCAACCAATAAAATGCCCTTTACACATTTTGAATTACAATTTAAGATATAAGCAAAAAACTAATATTTTTTTTTTTAAAAGCAGCCTACCCACAACGTGTTCCATTTGTTATGTTCTGGTTGAGGGAGCTGTTGGTCCATACTATGGTATTATTCACACATGCTTTTCCCGGAATCTTGAGTTCTTGTAATTCAGTGTCATAGTCAATGAAAACATCCATCATTGTGCCAAAAATGAGTAGCGTTCCTGGCTGGGCTATTCCATGGAGAAATGCACATAAACTTCCCACGAACATCAGCCAAATTTCAGCTGATGAAGAAAACTGAAACTTAAAAAACAAAGGGTTCAGAAATCATCTATGAGTGAAAAGCAGCAGAGGTAGGAGGACTATTTAATTTTAGTTACTAGATTCTGATAAATAGTACTCAACACACATTTTATGGAAATCATCTTAATTGAGCAGTAGTTTACACTAATTATATTGACATAAACTGTACATCAAATATCTAAAACATTAGACTCTTACATTGTTCGACCATGCTCTGGATTCATTCCTTCTATCTCAAGAGCTGACTCTAGTTTTTAATTACTCATCCATAACTCAAGGGGAAAATAATCACTGTCACTGATGCCACTGTCAAGTAGATATACTGTGTGGGGCATCCAGCAACGGTATAAACTGGCTCCTAGAATAATGACAATGAATAGTGCCTATTTGTGCCTAGAAATGCCTCCACCCTGAGCACATTTGGGGTAAATACCTATACTATGGAATTTCTAAAGACTTGCCATAAGAATAAGTATACAAAATATGGTTATTATGATGATTTTCCTTACAAAAATGAAAATTATGGGCTTAGTGATTATTTTCCAGGACATTTTTCCAGGACAGGATTTGTGTGTTTAATCAGCAACATATTTCTAATTATTCAACACGTTATCACACAGGCAAAGCTTATGACCAAAAAAGTGATCACTGTAGTTAAAAACCTGCCAATATGACTAAAGATTTAATACTTCCTCCATGATCTAAGCAATTCTCAGTTGCACATCTGATAACATAAATCCGCACAGTTTTATTACCAATCTAAAGAAGCCAACTCGAATGCCTTCCTCTTTCTTCTTATCTTGTAACCTGAGGAGAAAAATAAGGATTTAAAAACCATCCTTTCCAAAACAATGAGAAATTCTCCCCAGGTGGTGATTTTATGAGTTATTCCTTAGTAATGAAGAAAGTCCCCACTGGCTGGGAAATTCCCGCCAAACCCTGTATTTTAAAAATAAGCTTTTATTTTCTAGATTTCCCTCTTCTAGAGATTTCAGTATAGCGGTATCTCAAGTTCAGTAGAAATTCACTGAGGTTTTTTTTCTGAGAGGTATGTAGAGACAGTAAATAATCCTCTGTATTCCCAGTTATACCAACAAATAACTATTCGCCCTCAGCCATGACCCTCCACTTATTTGTGCCTATATGTTCTTGTGAACAAGTTGAAGTGTTTGGATTAGCTGACCCTAAAGCTCCTTGTAGCACTTAAAAATTTTACATCTCCATTAAATAGAGTTGATATGATGGGAAATTCAAGAACACTCCCACACTTCCCATAGAATCCTATTTCCTATTCATTTCTCATAAGGTTGTGTTTAACCACCTTTGACCTCTTCAACTTCAGGGATCTACACTTCACCTGAGTCACCCATTCCATGGATACACCCCGGACCCTGCTGTCACCAGGAACTACTGACTGACACATTGAGCTCCAGTGCACTCTGTGACTGCCCATACATCTTGTTTTCTCACTTCCTTCCTCATTCCACACCTATTTGTCAACCTCAACTGAGAGCTGCAATCCCTTGAATCCTCCATTTCCTTCCACCACTAAACCCCTTCAAGATCTGCCTCTTTCCCCATGCATGCCAGGTCCCACTGCCTGGCATTTGGAGCACACTCTCATTATCGTCATCTTCAATCCTTTTCTCAAAATCCATCCTTATAAACTCCATCTCTGCATCCATCCAGCTGTTTGCCCCTGTCCTCCTTAAGCTGGGCTGCTGGAGACAACCTCACCACCTTGTGAACACATGCGGTACCTGGCACTCAGCTGCACTAAGCTTCCCTGCCAGCCTGGGGTAGAATCCCAAGTCCTTTCTGAGACACTGCCCGGTGGTCAGGTTAGCCCTCTAACCTGTGTCCTCCTCCTGCATTCCAGCTGTCAACGCGCCAGTCGCCCAGCCTCTTGCGGACCTGTGTCCATCACCTCTGAGTAGGCCCAGCTAGATCCTCTGCCAGGAATGCTGTCTCTTCAGATATGCACAGGGGCAGCTCCCTTGCCACTTTTAGACCTTCCCTGAAAGTCACCTTCTCAACAGGGTCTTCCCTTGGCCAAAGTCTTTAAAATTTCAACTTTCCCCAGCCACACACACCATTTCGTATCTCCATTTCTATGCTTATTTTTTCTTCTTAGAAAGAAAGTGCTTGATTATCACCAGCTACCATGCTATGCTTTTTGTTTAATATTTATGGTGTTTATTATCTCTCCCTCACTAAAATATAAGCTCCTCAAAGGCAGAGATTGCTGCCTATTTTGTTCTTTTTTGCACCCTCAGCCACCTGTATTAGTGCCTGACAACTAACAGGCACTCAATCCATATTTGTGAAATGAATGAACAAATGAATGAATGAATAAGTGAGCGAACGTGTGCTCTCCAGCCCAAGGCATGACCCTCTACAGGCCGTTCCGGTTCCCCTCAGCGGCGTTGGGAAACTTCTTCTGCGATCTTCTCATTCTCCAGTCACCTCCTCTAAAAACAAAACAACCCACTTGACTTCCTACTCACCCTCTCCTTGCCTTATGTCTATATCCACACCCATTTTCTCTTTCCCACCCAGTGAGAAAAGGGAGGTTCTTAGAGGCCCTGGCTGACCCTCCCACTCCTAGCCCAGAGCTAATCTTACCACTCCCAATGCCTCCTCCTGCTGGGAAATACTTAAAATTTCTTAAATATCTTCAACCCCTCCCTTTCCACCACCACCAGTTAAGAAATTTACCTGAGCCTCCCTTCTGTCTTCTAAATTAGACCTGTCTAATCCTGCCTTTATACCAAAGTGTGATTAGCTGACCTTTGTTCTATATGAGAATTTAAACTCTTTAGCTAAAGAAAAATATCTAATAATGACATTTTAGGTTTCTACTATTTGCCTATAGCATGAATTTGGAGTTCAGGGACCACCATGGTGCCCATTAAATTATACTTTTTTTCAACTTCCTCTGCCCACTTAGGTCAGGAATTTTGTGGTGTTTCTGGACACAAAGGGGAGATCTGGACCTAATCCAGAAGGGATATTCCAAAAGTTTTTAAAAATCAAATTATAGGAATGTTTTAAAGAGAAAAAGAATGGATTACATATACCATTTTAGAGGAAGTGCAATGTGCATGAAAATATTCTCTGCTTTGTGCCTTTTATAGGACTATTATGTAGTTATTCTAGAAAAGATGTTGCATTGTTGAAATCAGTCACTTACCTTGTATTCTTGTCATTATTATCTGTCAGGATAAAAACAATGCAAAAAGCAGTTATAATAATGACAAAATGCAACACAGTCATTAACAAGTTTGCTCTGGAAAAACGTTCCTATAAATTACTTTATTTATGGAACATTACAAAATGATTATTTTATCTTTTCTTGTTCATTCTCTCTCTCTCTAAATTTACACACGCAAACATACAAGAAGACACTGTTTCAGGTTCAGGTCTACTGCCTTGACTACATTTCTGGGCTTTGCTCCAGGACATGAAATATTTGTATCTTCTGAATATCAAATGGAGACCAACATGTCTAAATTAGCTGAAGAAGATCTGGTTTTTTGAGCCACAAAATAAAATAAATATTTATTTATCGTTTGGTTCTCTAGAAGCATCAGAATTTATCTATTTAAAACATAGACCACAAATTAACTAGACGATAACATGTCACTGACACTTCCATGCCGGTAGAAGCCACAGGATTGAGCTATGTGTTATTTTCCCCTCTTCCCTAGATCAGAACAGATGAAGAGTAGGAGGTGAAAGTCGGGGTTCAGGGCCATGGGTGTAGGGAAGCCACAGGGGGTGGGAAACCATAGGATGCTTTGTCACCCATCACCATGGGACAGCACATCCTGGTTCCCCTGGCATTTTAAGTTAACTTTAAGAGTAAAGAGGCATTATAGTATAGATAGAGGGCAACATCTTAAGCTTGGAATCAAACAGAATTGGATTAGAATTATGGCTCCATTCATTACTACTGGTGTGACCTTTTAAAACTTGGATAAGTTTTAAAAACTTTATCCAAGTCTCAGTTTCTTCATCTATAAAACATAAAATCATAGGAGTAAAAAAATAATAATAGGCCAGCACAGTAGCTCGCACCTGTAATCCCAGCACTTAGGGAGGCTGACATGGGAGGATTTTTTGAGCCCAGGGGTTCAAGACTAGCCTGAACAACATAGCAAGACCCCATCTCTACAAAAAATAGAAAACTTAACTGGGCATGGTGGCGTACACCTATTGTCGTAGGCATTCTGAGACTAAGGCAAGAGGATTGCTTGAGCCCAGGAGTTTGAGGTCACAATGAGATATGATGATGCCACTGTACTCTAGTCTGGATGACCCTGTCTCAAATAATAATAATAATATAGCTCAGGACCATCCATGCTCACAACATGCCAGATACTATTGCTACAGGCCTCTTCTACATGATCTCATTCTGGCCAGCAGAGTCTAGGTACAGCTCCTCCTAAGGAGCAGGGCTCACTAAATGATTGCTGTCACTATTAAAATCAATAAAAACAATATAGGAATAAAGTTAATAATAGCCACTGCTGGAACAACTCTATCTAGGAAAGAGGTGTTTAGGGAAGCTGCTTTCACTCACCCACACTTTGTGTGCCTTCCTAGTGCTTTCAGATGTGACATTACATGGATTCTAGGGAGAACCACACAATCCTGTGTAAGAATCACACCCAGCGATAGTTCTACATATTGCTGCTGATTTTTTCTGCTCCTCAAAACTTCACTAGCTTGTCTCACTTTTGTTTTCACCTCTCCTTGTACAAGAGACAGTGAGAGAAAAAAGCCACTTACGTGATTTGTCTGACTCAAAGCCACCATTTTCCTCTCCTAATTTCTTCACACTTTGAAGAACTACTGAATCAGGCATGGTAATTGCAACCTGCAACCAAAACCCTATAAAATAAAATAATAAAATAAAAATCATTGCAATTATTTCTTCTCTTTTCCATGACCAAAGTAGTCAAATGAAAGAACAATTTGGTTCCAGAAATAACCTTCATTAATCAATCCCACTCAAAAGCAGGTTTTTAAATCGGTTAATAAACTCCAAAATTAGCTCAATTATTAGGAAATATAAGGTGAAACTATTGATAATGGTTTCCTCTAGATTAGTGGTCCCCAACCTTTTTGGCACCAGGGACTGGTTTCATGGAAGACAATTTTTCAACAGACAGGGGTGGAGGTGGATGAGCGAGCTCAGGCAGTGATGTGCGTGGCCCGGTTCCTAACAGGCCATGGACCGGTACTGGGCTACAGCCCGGGGATTGGGGACTGCGACTGTAGATGGTGGATGAGTGGTTATTTTTAATTTATTTGTTCTTTCTGCTTATCTGTGCTTTATTAATTATATTTTTTGTGAGTAAACATAAAAACCACAAGAAGGGCAAACCAACTGGTAAAAATCTTGAGTCAGTGTAGTTGATGAATGACACCCAAATACTGTTGGGTGTCCTTCAGTGCTCATTTGTAAATGCAGCCCCAAGATAAAGCAAGTCCAGCTTGGATCAAGGGAACAGAGGAGAGACATTTTCTGAATAAAATGTAAACGTTTGTAGAGTTATGTGAGTCTTACTCACAGTAGAAAAAAAATCAGTTAGTAAGAGGTGCAGGATTAGAATTCTAGGACATAGATTTATTTATTTATGTTTATTAATTTTTAATCTTTAATTATTATGGGTACATAACAATTATATATCCTTACAGGGTATATGTGATGTTTTGATACAGGCATGCAATGTGAATTAATCAAATCAGGGTAATTGGGATATCCATCACCTTAGGCATTTATCATTTCTTTGTATTAGGAACATTTTAATTCCACTCTTTTAGTTAAAGTATACCCTAATTTATTGTTGATTATAGTCACTTTGTTGTGCTATCAAATGTTGTTCTATATTTTTGTACCCATTAACCATCCTCACTTTAACCCTGTCCCCCACTATCCTTCCCAGCCTCTGGAAACCATCATTTTACTCTCTGTCTCCATGAGATCAATTGTTTTTAATATTTAGCTCCCGCGTATGAGTGAGAACATGCGAAATTTGTCTTTCTGTGCGTGGCTTATTTCAATTAACATAATGTTCTCCAGTTCCACCCATGTTGTTGGAAATGGCAGTATTTCATTCTTTTTGTGGCCATATAATATTCCATTGTGTATTAGTATCACAATTTTTTTATCCATCCATCCATTGATAGTCACTTAGGTTGATTCCAAATCTTGGCTATTATGAATAACATTCTAATAAACACAGGGGTACAGATATCTTTTCAATGCACTGATTTCCCCTCCTTTGGATATATACTCAGCAGTGGGCTTGCTGGGTTATATGGTAGTTGTATTTTTAATTTTTTGAGGAACCTCCATACTGTTCTCCATAGTAGTTGCACTAATATACATTCCCACCAATGGTGTATGAGGGTTCTTCTTTCTCCCCATCCTCACCAGCATTCTTTATTGCCTGTCTTTTTGACAAAAACCTTTTTAACTAGGGTGAGATGATATCTCATTGTAGTTTTGATTTGCATTTCTCTGATGACTAATGATGTTGAGCATTTTTTCATTTGCCTATTGGTCATTTGTATCTCTTGTTTTGAAAAATGTCTATTCAGATCCTTTGCCCATTTTTAAATCGGATTATTTGATTTTTTATTATTGAGTTGTTGGAGATCCTTGTATATTATACTAGTTTAATCCCTTGTCAGATGGGTAGTTTGCAAATATTTTCTCCTACTCTGAGGTTTGTCTCTTCACTTTGTTGATTGCTTCTTTTGCCGTGCAAAAGCTTTTCAGCTTGATGTGATCCCATTTATCCAATTTTGCTTTGATTGCCTATGCTTTGGGGATATTACTCAAGAAATCATTGCCTAGATCAATGTCCTGAAAGTGTTTCCCCATGTTTTCTTTTGGTAGTTTCATAGTTTCAAGTCTTAGAGTCAAGTCTTTAACCCATTTTGATTTGATTTTTTAATGGCAAGAGATAAGGGTCAAGTTTCATTCTTCTATATATGGATATCTAGTGGTCCTAGTATCATTTATTGAAGACGTATAAATGGTTTATGCACCACCATTACAACAATAGAATATTCTGTATTTGTGTATTTACTATTACCACTCAGTTGTATACCTTCAGATGATTTCTTATTGATCATTAACATCCTTTTCTTTCAGTCTGAAGAACTCATTTTAGTGTTTTTTGTAGGACAGGCCTGGTATTGATGAAATCCCTTAGCTTTTGTTTGTCTGGGAAAGTCTCCATTTCTCTTTCATGTTTGAGGGATATTTTTGCAGGATATAATATTCTAGGGTTAAGGGTTTTTTCCTTCAGCACTTTAAATATGTCATGCCACTCTCTCCTGGCTTCAAAGGGTTCCACTGAGAAGACTGCTGCCAGAGATATCAGAACTCCATTATATGTAATTCTTTTACTTTTTTCTTTCTCCCTTAGGACATTTCTTTATCTGTGACCTTTGGGAGCTTGATTATTAAATGCCTGGAGGGAGTCTTGTTTTAGTTAAATCTGTTTGATGTTCTATGTATGACCTTCTTGTACCTGAATATAGACATCTTTCTCAAGGTTTGGAAAGTTCTCTGTTATTATTTCTTTGAATAAACCTTCTACCCTAATCTCTTTCTCTACCTCCTCTTTAAGGCCAATAACTCTTAGGTTTGCCCTTTTGGGGCTATTTTCTAGATCTTTTAGGCATGTTTTATTGTTTTTAATTCTTTTTTCTCTTCTGACTGTGTATTTTCAGTTAGTCTATCTTCAAGCTCACTAATTCTTTTTTTTTCCTTTTATTTCATCATATAATGGGGGTACAAATATTGTTAGGGTTACATACATTGCCCCTACCACCCCTCCCCCCCACATGCCAGAGCTTCAAGCAAGTCCAATCCCCAGGTGGCCCGCACGGCACACATTATGTAACTCTACACTTCCTCCCGCCTCCCGCCTGCCCTCCATCCGACAAAAGATTTTTTTTTTTTACATTTTGGATACATTGTATAGCTTTGCCTCTCCCTAAGAAGGGTTAGAGGTATGCCCTTCCCCCCACAATGCTCGCCACCTCCCTATGATGTGGGTCTTGCCCCCCACCAAACCCTGGTGAACACTACCACCATTTGAGCACCATAGTTTTAATCAGTCAGTACCAATTTGATGGCGAGTAGATGTCGAGCCCATTTTTCATATCTTGTGTCGCCTCACTTTGGATAATGGGCTTAAGCTTATCCAGGATAGCATAAATGGCGTTAGCTCACTGACTAATTCTTTTTTTTGCTTGATCAATTCTGCTGTTAAAAGGCTCTGATGAATTTCTCAGTTTGTCCATTGAATTCTTCAGCTCCAGAATTTCTGCTTGATTTTTTTTTCTGTTATTTCAATCTCTTTGTTAAATTTCTCTAATATGCTTCTGGATTCCTTCTCTGCATTGTCTTTAAGTTTGTTGAGCTTCCTCAGGACAGCTATTTTGAATTCTCTGTCTGAAAGGTCGCACATCTCCATCACTCCAGAATTGGTCACTGGTATCTTATTTAGTTCATTTGGTGAGCTCATGTTTTCCTGGGTGTTCTTGATGCTTGTGGATGTTCATTAATGTCTGAGCATTGAAGAGTTAGGTATTTCATTTTAATCTTCACAGTCTGGACTTGTTTGAACCCATCCTTCTTGAGAAGGTTTTCCAGATATTCAAAGGGAAATGTGTGTTGTGATCTAAATCTCTGGTCACTACAGCTGTATCAGCACTGGAGGTGCCCTGAGCCAAGTAATGCTGTGACCCTTGCAGACTGCTGGTGGTACCGCCTTGGTGGACTTGGGTAAGATATGGGAGAATTCCCTGGATTATCACACAAAGTCTCTCACTCTCTTCCCTCACTCTCTGTGCTGGGCTGCAGGAGTTGGGGGAGGAGTGACATGGGCACTCCCTCTTAGCAACCAGTGCCAAGTCACACCTGAAGCCAGCCCAGTCTCATCCAAAGCCCATGGTGACTGTTGCCTGGCTACCTTTGATGTTTATTCAAAGCCCAAGGGCTCTTTAGTCAGCAGGTGATGAATCTTGCCTGGACTGGGTCCTTCCCTTCAGGACAGCATGTTTCCTTCTTTCCCAGGGTGGGTCCCAAAATGCTTTCTAGGAACTAAGGCCTGGACTCAGGGGCTTCAGGAGTTTGCTTGGTACTTTATTTTACTGTGACTGAGCTGGCATCCAAGTTCCAAAACAAAGTCTTCTGAACTCTTCCCTTTCCATTCCCCAAGTGGAAGATGACTCCCTGAGCCCCACTGCCTATAGTTGGGGGGTTGGGGGATGATACCAGCACTGCCTTGGCCACCACCACTGGTGTCTCACTGGGTCACATGCACCCCAAGTCCACTGGCTCTGAGGCAAAACAATCTCAGGAATTGCTCAAGAACAGCAGCCTTTTTGGCCCAACTGCCTCAAGAATTTAGTCCTGGCCCCAGGCTGCTTTTTGTCAGCTGGTAGTAAGGCAAGCCAGAACTTGGGTTTCAGGACAGAGGATTTCCTTCTGCCTGGACTGGTCTAAATGCTCCCTCTATGGGCACCAGCAGAATTCTGTTCCTCTGCGCCAGAGAGGCCCTGAGTTTCTTTTTTTCTTTCTTTCTTTTTCTTTTTCTTTTTTTTTTTAGACAGAGTCTCATTGTGTTGCCCAGGCTAGAGTGCCATGGTATCAGCCTAGCTCACAGCAACCTCAAACTCCTGGTCTCAAGCAATCCTTCTGTCTCGGCCTCCTGAGTAACTGGGACTACAGGCATATGCCACCATGCCCGGCTAATTTTTTCTACATATATATTTTAGTTGGCCAACTACTTTCTTTCTATTTTTAGTAGAGACAGGGTCTCGCTCTTGCTCAGGCTGGTCTCAAACTCCTGACCTTGAGCGATCCTCCTGCGTCGGCCTCCCAGAGTGCTAGGATTACAAGCGTGAGCCACTGCACCCGGCCGAGGCCCTGAGTTTCAGTGCAAAGTCCCACAGTCACTTCACTGTCTCTCTCCCAGGCACAGAGATTCTCTCTCCACTCAGTACACTTGCATGGCACAGCGAGGGGATTGGGGAGGGGTGGCCCAGGCAATGCAAGACTATCTTTTCTGACCTCTTCAGTGCCTCTTTCCTTGATATAATGTTAAAACCAGGGAGTTTGATTGCTAGCCTGATTTTTGGTTCTTCTAAAGGTGCTTACTTGAATGGATAGGTGTGAATTTGATGTTTGTGCAGAGGGACAATGGCTGGAAGTTTCTATTCAGCCATCTTGCTTCACCCCTTCTCAAGACATAGATTTGAGATTAAGCATAAAGTTTATGCTTCACTTTCTCTGCTTCAAACATGTAGCAATGATAAATAACATGGTTTGTGTTTTTTTTTTAACAGATACTCCAATAAATAATAATAAACATCTTTATGAACCAGAAAGAGAAGTACCAAAAAGTAAGCATAGCCCAGAAGCAGCTGGTATTTTCACCTCAAGGTTCTGGATGCAGACAGGGATATAAGATGTTAGCTCCTGAGAGGACTCTAAGTGCCCCACACCAAACAGGGGATTAGAGACCACCTCTCTGCTTGGAGCCAGGGGCTAAGAGGGGCCTCTTGTACTGCTGAGAAGACCCTGAGGAAACTACTGCCCATCACTGCCTGGAGAGTTATTTTGTATGATGACATGCAGACCATTGATGTTACATGGAGAGATAGTGATCTATATTACATAAATACACACACATAAAATATGTACAGATAAGAAAGGAAGATGGAATTTTGAAAAGCTTCTAAACTCATCTAATTGAAATCCCAGAAGAAGAGATTAGAGTACAACAGAGATGTAATACTTAAAGAGATAATTGCTAAGAATTTTCTAGAAGCAATGATCTGATTCTTCAGATTATAAGTAGACTCCAAATATTGATCAGGATAAACAAAAATCAATCAAAACTTAGATACATTATATAGAAACACAGTTGTCCCTCAGTACACTCAGGAGATTGGTTCCAGGATCCCCGAATAAACCAAAATCCACACATACTCAAGTGTGGCAGTTGGCCCTATAGAACCTAAGTATAAGAAAAGTTGGTCCTCCCTTCACATCCCGAGAATACTGTATTTTCCTTCCACAATTGGGGGGAAAAATACACGTATAAGTTGACCCACACCGTGTAAACCTGTGTTGTTCAAGGGTCAACTATAGTAAAGCATCAAGAAGAAACAAAAGCTATCTTAAAAACTATGAAAGGAGGAAATACATTATCCAAATGGAATAACAGACTGACAGCAGTTTTCTCATCAGCAAAAGAATCTAGAAGGCAATGGAGTTATATCTTCAAAGTGTTGAGGAAAATAATATTTAACCTAAAATTTTATACTGAGCCAAAGGATCATTCAGCACATTTCCAGATTTTCAAAGCTAAGAAGGTTTGCCACTCACAGACAGGCATGAAACAACCATTAGAGGATGTTCCTTAGCAAGAAAAAAAGAAAATCCAGAAGGGAGTCATGAAAGAGAGAAACAAAGTGTAAACCCAAGAATTAACAAAATATATCAGTACAATCAAATAACGATATCAAATATAACCTTTTCTATTTCAAAAGGGAAAAAACTTTACATAATATTAATAAGATAGGGTGCTCTAAATGTAGACAGAGCATGTTAAGTTCATTGTCATGAAAATCTGTGAACAGTGTTTTAAAATTATGATGAAATATATATTAGATTAAATCAAATGAAATTGCCAATATTCAACCATTTTTTACTTACAAAAAGAAAGTAAAAAAGGTGGAACAGAAAGTTTTAAAATCATAAGCAAATACTATAAGTAACTTTATATTAGTAAATTTGAAGACCAGGATAAGATTCATTTTCTCAAAAAATATAAATTGTCAAAATATATTCACAAAGGAATAGAAAACAAAAATTAATGGCTATTAAAAATATTGATTCAATATTCAAAACCTTTCCACTCCAACAAATAATAGGACTAGATAGTATTACAGGCAAATTTTACCATAGCTTCAAAGAATAGATAATGTTAATGTTATATAAATATTTTTGTTGAAAGAAAAATAGGAAAAGCTACTCAGTTTATTTTATAAAGTATAATCTTGACATCAAAACAAACAAGGATTTATTTAAAAAAGGTTTATAATAACTTTAGAAAACAGATTTTTACAATGTTAAATAGGATATGTTAAATATAAATAAGCAGTTTATGAAAAAATAACAAAGCAATGTTGATCACAGGAATGCAATGACTATGTAAGGCAAAAAAAATTGTTCATTTTCATAGGTGCAGAAAAAGTATTCAATAAAAATTAATAACCATTTCTGATTTTTGAAAGCCTATAAAATTAGAAAAATCGTTATTTTGCAACCTCAGTGAATAAACTTTGGGTAGTGATCAGCAACAAACACTAAAACCACTCATTGAAATACTGGCAAAGATTAAACATCCAGTAGTACAAAGTGTTGTGAAGATGGATGTGAAGATGGAGAGGAAACAGTGTTCCTCAAGCACAGCTAACGAGAATGTAGAGTGACACGGCTCCGTGGCTCGCCGGGGTCCTAGCGACGGAAAGGTGGCCGCAGCGGCCGCCTGACCCCTGCGGCGGTATGGGAAGGGGTCTGCCGCCTTCTCCTGGAGGGAAGCGGCGACAAAGGCACTCGGAGGATGCCGGCGGCCGGAGGGACCTCGCCCCGGGGGACGGGGGAACTGGGGCGGAGCGCGGACTCGGAGGCGGCCTGTCAGGCGGAAGCGGGGCAGGTGCAGGGCGGAAGTGCAGGGACGGCGACCGAAAAGGCGCCGTCTAGGAAACTGTGGCTGCGGGTTACCTAGAGAGAAGCAGCTGCTGAGCTTCAGCCAGACCGCAGTGACTTGACCCCGGGCGCCAGCGAGATGCCTTTGTTCACCGCCAACCCCTTCGAGCCAGAGGAGGAAAAAGCCACGAATGAGTACAACACTGCAGAAGATTGGAGTCTTATTATGGACATATATGACAAAGTTGGAAGCACGCTTTAATGGAGCAAAAGATTGCCTCAAAGCCATGATGAAAGGGTAAATCATAAGGTTCCTCATGTTGCTCTGCAGGCATTAAGTTTTCTTGGGGCTTGTGTGGCGAACTGTGGAAAGATATTTCATTTAGAAGTATGTTCCCGTGATTTTGCAAACAGAAGTACGTGCTGTGATTAAAAATAAGGCTCATCCTAAAATATGTGAAAAACTGACAGCATCAATGGTGGAGTGGTCAGAAGACTTTCAGAAGGACCTTCAGTTTATCTTTTGTTGTTGTTGCTGTTGAAGATAGAGTCTCAATCTGTTGCCCGGGCTAGAGTGCCGTGGTGTCAGCCTAGCTCACA